>MU105893.1:0-88608 GCA_012274485.2 Sinapis alba | reverse complement strand
GAGAGAGAGAGAGAGAGAGAGAGAGAGAGAGAAAGAGAGAGAGAGAGAGAGAGAGAGAGAGAGGGAGAGAGAGATCTATGGTTCTCTTGATGTGGTCTTCTGGTTCCTACTTGGATCTCTCCTGGTACAGAAAGACACAATCTTGATGTCAAAATACATCTAAAACAATTTGGGTGTGGATAAATATCGATTGAAGGTTTGACTGTGTAGTGTTTCGCTTTCACTTACTTGTTCTGTATAGGACTGTATCGACTCTTTGGGATTCTTCGTAAGCTACCTCCAATAGATTTCTCCATGCTTGTCTGCAAATCTACGTGTCCATCTGTGTGAAAGTTGCTGCTAAAGAAAGCTAGCAAAATCAGAAGCAGAGCTACTGGTAATCTCTTCATTGGTAAATTCTATTTTTGGTCAATATTTTCATGAGGAATTTTTGAGTTGAGATGTTTTAATTATTAAAGAGAAAGAGAAGTTGTAAAGGTTGTTTGCTTTGTATTGTTCGTGAGACTTTTTGAGATCTGCTCACGTGAAGTTTTTCAGATGCTGGGATATTTATTTTTTTCATCTTAATTTAGTAATTATGGAACGTTCACTCAGCAGAATCCTCATATTCAAACAAGCACATGTATAAACGCTGTATCACCCATGAAAATTATATGATTGTTTATGCTAATAACTTTTTTCCTCTATACATATTAGGTGATTCACGCTTGCATAAGCAAAGACATTAATATTTAATAAATTACTAAATTATAGTAGCTGGCTGATATTATACTTTGATTTGTTTTTAAGTTTTATGCTACTTACTTACAATTTATATAAATAAAAATAAAATAATTAAATGATTTATGTTGTTGTCTTAATTAGCCAAAGTATTTCGAAATTGAGAATTTGGATCATTTTTTTTAATTAGTTTATTGATATATTAGATTACAGTATTCCTTTGAATTAAACAATGACTATTTTTTTTCTTAAATCAGCCTAAAATAGAATAGTTTTTTTTATTTACTTATTTAGTCAATTTTTTTTTCATATATTGTAAACATGTTTTTTTTTTGTAAAATTCTTTAAAATGATATTTGTTATTTTCAGAAATAGTTAAGAAAAAGCTGATTGGTTTGGTATTGCACAAGGAACCCAATTGGTAATCGCTTGAATCTCATTTTGTTATGATTCTAATTATTATTGTAAACAACACGAAGAAATTTTCTTTTAGTCAATTTGGTCTTCGTGTCCAGGTCAAATGATAATTATAATTTAAAATTTTAATCTCATATTTTAAATGTTTTAATTCAATATTAAGTTAATCGTATGAAAATTAGAAAACATAATCTTCTTAATTCTAAAAAGCATTTGATTCTAAATTTTTTTATTTTCTTGGGCAGGTGGATTATAATATTGGAAGGTCAAGTTCCCTCCAGAATATCCTTATACCGTACATGTAATTATCTATGCTCTTTGGTTCTTCAAAATTTTATGCTGATATTGTTATCCATCAATGATTTCTTATGAATCATTTTTTTTGTTCCTGCATAATGGCCACACTAAATGGTCGACTTTCAACAGTAGAAAACAAGATTTTCTATAAATAAATGTAATCACAATCCTTTATATCATTTTTTCTTCTTCGTAATTTTAATGGACTTGTCTCTTATTTGAATAGTTTTAGCCAAAGTATTTCAAATTTGAGAATTTGGATCAAGTTTTTATTAGTTTATTGATATATTAGATTACAGTATTCCTTTGAATTAACCAATGACTGTTTTTTTTTAAATCAGTCTAAAATATAATAGTTTATTTATTTATATTTAGTCAGATTATTTTTCATATATTGTAAATATATTTTTGTAATATTCTGTAAAAGTTGATATTTGTTATTTTCAGAAATAGTTAAGAAAAAGCTGACTGATTTAGTATTGCACAAGGAACCCAATTGGTAATCGTTTGAATCTAATTTGTTATGATTCAAATTATTATTGTAAACAAAAATAAGAATTTTTTTTTTAGTTTATTTGGTCTTCTTCAGTCCAGGTCAAATGATAATCATAATTTAAAATTTTAATCTCATATTTTAAATGTTTTAATTCGATATTAAGTTAATCGTATGAAAAAATAGGAAACACAATCTTCTTAATTCTTAAAAGCATTTGATTCTAATATTTTGATTTTCTTGGGTAGGTGGATTATAATATTGGAAGGTCAAGTTCCCTCTAGAATATCCTTATACCACCGTACATGTAATTATCTATGCTCTTTGGTTCTTCAAAATTTTATGCTGATATTGTTATCCATCAATGATTTCTTATGAATCATTTTTTTTTGTTCCTGCATAATGGCCACATTAAGTGGTCGACTTTCAACAGTAGAAAACAATATTTTCTATAAATAAATGAAATGTAAGCACAATCTTTTATATCATTTTTTCTTCTTCATAGTTTTAATGGACTTGTCTCTTATTTGAATAGTTTTAGCTAAAGTATTTCAAATTTGAGAATTTGGATCAAGCTTTTATTAGTTTATTGATATATTAGATTACAGTATTCCTTTGAATTAACCAATGACTTTTTTTTCTTAAATCAGTCTAAAATATAATAGTTTATTTATTTATATTTAGTCAGATTATTTTTAGTCGATTTGGTCGATTTGGTCGATTTGGTCGATTTGGTCCAGGTCAATTGATAATCATAAATTAAATATTTGATTATATATTTTAAATGTTTTAATTCGATATTAAGTAAATCATATGAAAAATTATAAATCATAATTTTCTTAATCTAAAAAGCATTTGATTATATGATATTTCGATATTCTTGGGTAGGTGGATTATAATATTGGAAGGTGAAGTTCTCTCCAGAATATCCTTATACCTTACATGGAATTACTTAAGCTCTTTGGTTTTTCAAAATTTTATTTTGGTATTGTTATCCGTAAATGATTTCTGATGAATCAATTTTTTTATTGCTGCGTAATGGCCACACTAAATGGTCGACTTTCAACAGTGGAAAATAAGATTTTCAATAAATGAATATAAGCACAATCATCTATATCATTTTTCCTTTTTCATAATTTCAATGGACTTGTCTCTTATTTGAATAGCTTTGACATGACTGGCATATTACTTTACATGACTTTACTCAATGTAGTTCTTGAGTTTTGTATATCCCTTGTTTTTAGATTTAGGGGTTTTAATGATTTAATATGGCAATGTTTTTACTAGTATGATAATGGTTCCCCCAATTAGTCTCTACGTCCTTCGTTACAACCTTTGTGATACACACATGTATAGGAACATCTAAAAAACATTTTAAAGTTTCGAAAAACCTTAAACATTCTTATCTTTGAACTATGATCCACCATACTCTTCATAAGAGTTTACTGTCATCTTTTCTTTTGATCAGCATTAATTTCTACAAGTTACATACACGGCGACAAAAATACCACCTATTGAAGAGTGTGCAATATTCTTTTTCTTACACCAGTGAGTATGAAAGATCTAATTAGACAACATACTAAGGTGTGAGATGTTCCATTTCTTTGATAAGATTTTCAATAAAAAGAGATCCCTCTCATATTAGGTTTATGACAAAGTTGAAAATCTATCTTAGATAGATTTGCCTTAATATAACCAATTAATTCATTATCCATTGGTTATAGGAATCAATAACCACATTTCTCAATAACTTTCACAGATTTACTAACCAGCAAGATAATAACCATGTTGCATCTAGGAAAAGTATAATACTCAAATTTGGTTACACCAGTGAACTTCCGCAACTATTTGACTATCTAACTCGGTTAAATTATTAATTATTGTGATTAAGTAATTATTTTAATCCGGACATACCTCTTTTATTCCAGATACCATTATTCTAAACTGCTAATGAAAATAAAGAACAAGTTATTACAATTACACATGTAAATCAGGAAAAAAAATCCACTTCCCATTGTAGTAACAATTGAATAAGACACCACCAAAGTTGAAAATATCCAGTTTGTGTACATTAGTTAAGATTCAAACACATACATATCTGTAAAAACGAAGAAAGAAGAATAAAAACCAGACTCATAAACAAACAACAATGAGTAACTACATAAAAAAATTTACCTCATAATCTCTTTTTAACTATTAGGATTGCTACCGATTTTTACTTCTCCAAGGTCGGATCTTCCAAAGCCCATAAATTCTGAAACCCTAATTTTTTCTTCAATCTTTTTCTCTGTCGAAAAAAATGAGAAAGAAGATGAAAGAGTTAATGAATTTATCCCAAAGCGACATTTATTGTGGTTTTCAATCTAAACATAAAAATGAAAAATGATGTCATTTTGATAACTTCTACAGTTGACTCATAAATTTTAGGCCAAAGTTGATTAACAAATTATTGCAAAAGTTGATATATGGAACAACAAAAATACAATATCATGTATACTATAAACTACCTCGGGAGTATGGGTATAAGTGAGACTTTTACGAAATGTTCATATGTATGAAAAAAGCGTTTTTACTCACTTGGACAATACCAAAAATAACTGTTAGATAGGCCATCCATCATAATTCTTTTCCAACTCAAGTATACATTACTTATTTTTTCAAACTCTCTTCAGACAACTTCTGAAAAATATACATTATTAATATAAGTTTTTCATCTGTGAAATTCATTAGCAAAGCTTTATAGAACAACACGGATGAAACACTTAAGCAGGAGGACAAACACACCCAGCTCCTTGAAACTAATCCCACAAATGGGAAGCCAAAAGAACATTGAACATAACAACCCAAATCCAATTAACTAAATAGAAAAAAAACTTCAAACAAAACAAGTCTAAGGAAGATGGGGACCCAAAGAAGCAAAGCCGACGTAACTACCCCAAACACCATAGAACCCATAGCAGCAACTCAAAACTGAAGAGAACGAGATTGCTTCAAAAACACAACCAGGAACCGCCAAAATGGAGAAACCACCCCCTAGAGGAAAAGCTTCCACAGAAACATAACCAAACATATCTGAAAGAGATATATAACGCCATACATCAACAAGGAAGCATAGCGAATCAACTCGGAGACCCACAACAGGGTAACACCACCATTACGGAGAAGTAGTCACTTTATTCATTTTTATCAAAAAAGAAGAAAAGATCAACACCAACAGAGAAACATAAAAAAGATAACTCTGGTTCTATAAATACCACCGGAGACGGTCAAGCAAATACCGATTAAAAGATTTGGCTTTTTAAAAGAGATGAGACATCAACTATTCTAGAGAGATGAATAATAACAGAATATTGTGTACTTTGTTATTATAAGTAGTCAAAAAACCCACTGTATTAATTAGTTTAAGATACAAATTGGATCGGTAATTAGTAAGCCGTGGAGAAGAGGTCAAACTTTGAAGAGTTGGTCATGCATATCTTGTTGAATTACCAATGTGACCCTCGTCTGTGTAATTAGAGCACACCTTTTATGGTGAAAATTAAACCAAAAGGAAATTTTAGATTCTTGTGTGAGAAAATGAAATGTAATGATGATGGCTATAGGTAGGTGACATTGCATTTAATCTTGGGATATCAAATATATTTGGTAAAGTGTGGATACGCCTGCATATGTAGCCAGTTTGTATATAATTAAATTTGCTATAAATAATGACCCCATGTTTCCTTCTTTTGAATGTAAAGTAAACTTTTATTTATGGTTCTAAAAAGTGATATACAACAACATGCAACAAATCTTTGTAATTTAGGCCTCATCACTACAACAACTTATGTGAGTGGAAACTCATTTAGTACCATTTTAAGTTTTATGTTTGCCCTATTATTTATAGATATAACAATCACATTGAAAAGAAAATATATCATTTTTAAAGTGACAAAAAATGATTTTAAAAAATAGTAGATTAGTCACCTTGTTCACCTGTTACGGGGTGTTGCGAGTAAAGAAGTGCTTGAAGAAATATTCAATGAAGGGAAAATGTTAATTATCCATCGAATGGCCTTTGAAATGGATAAGGCTGGAAGTGATGCAGCGAGGAACATCCCTGCTGATGTTGGGAATAGAAATCACACTGTTTTGGTGGATCATGATGCAGAAGTGGAGCAATATTTGCAAATCCCTAACACACAACCACCATATCCAATTGCCAACATAACTGGTAAAAATAACCGGTTTAGTTTAATAGAAACAGGAATAAAATATTATTTAACTGGGCAAAGATAACATTATCCAAGAAATGGTAACAAGACTGGTTGCGAGTCAAATAAACCGGGAATTGATGAAAATTTCTTAGAAGCTTTTAAAGTTTTGTGGATGATAATTGGTAAATTAATTTTAAACCGGATATAATGTGTATCTGGTTACTACTATTATGGCCCATTTGTTGATGTCTCTAATGATATGGAAGAGGAAACACTGGCTCCAAGTCGACCTTGAAAGCAATTCAACAGTTAGAAGGGTTTGTGGTGTATGATATTGCGTTTAGGTTTCAACATTATTATCGTATACATAATAACTTGATTTAAGAATACTTATCGGGATAATGCTTCTTCATAACAACTAATTTGTTTGTAAATTAATTTTACCCAGGTGAGGTTTCTCATGCTAAAAATGTCATTAGCAAACTTCTTGCTCAGACCATCAGCATCAAGGGACTTCCCTTGATCATACTCTAGGAGTTTCTGGGACTGGAGGAAGTGAGGAAACCTGAGCGGTTATCAAAGTGGAAGACTCCTCACCCGAAGTCGATGGATCTGGTGGTGGGTTCAAAGCTTTTCTTGATAGACCTATAAGTTTTATTTTTATTTCTGGCTAAAACCGGTTTTATTTGTGATAAACGGACAAGAGTTGGTTTTCAAATCAATGTGATATATTAATGCTTATGATGAAATTCCAGTATTCATACATTACAAATAGTGCTAATTTTAATTAAACCCTATTGACAAATGTAGGTAACAAAGAGAACAACACAAACAACCTCTATGTTGGGATGATCTTTAAGAACATTGGTATATATAAACAGCATATAGCCTTATATGTTATCTGGAATAAATTCAGATTCCCTAACAATTGATCTGCTCCAACCGGGATGGTGCTAAGGTGTTTCAGTACAAGTTGTAGATGTCGAGTATATGTTATACGTTTGAAAAATGTAGAGTTATATGAGATCCAAAGGGCTGAAGGTGATCATACATGTTCTGTAGACGATCATGCAAGATACAAAAAACAAGCAACATATACGGTGATCGGAGAGATGATGAAGCTAGATTTGGTGGAACATGTGGTTGCCCAAGTCCAATGAAATCCTGCAGGATATGCAGAGATATCATGATGTACATATCTCTTATTCGAAAGCTTGGAGGTCCACAGAAGTTTCCCTCAATTATGCGAAAGGATAATCATAAGCATCATACAATCTATTGTCAGACTATCTTGACAAGTTGGTTAAACTAAATTTGGGAAAAATCTCTAAAATTCATAGAAAGTTTCATGAGAGTTTTGGAAACATGTTCAAATGAATATTTATGGAGATGGGTGCTTCGATAACAGGTCATGCGTACATGCGGAAGGTAGTTATAGTTGATGGAACTTATTTGAGAGGAAAAAATGCAGGTTGCTTACTGACTGCATCAGCCTAGGATGAGAATTATTATATTTTTGCCTTGACACTACAATTGTTGTTGGTGACATCACGTAAGTAGTTCTTGACAAGATTGTTGCAAATCATACCAAATACGGTGAAAATAAAAATGAACAATTCACTCTGCAGTTGTCAAAGTATTCTACATTTATTTATTTATCAGTTTTCTTCTCATGACTTGATAGAATGTAGTAAAGTTTTGGCAGATTTACATGTGTAATTGTAATAACTATCTGGTTATTTGTTTTCACTACCAGTTTAAAATAATGCTATTTGGATTAAAAGATGTGTACATTGATTAAAATGATTATGTAGCCATTATAGTTAATAATTTAACTGAGTTAGATAGTTATATCTTTGCTAGATGCAACAGGATAATTAGCTTGCTGGTTAGTAGATATGTGAAAGTTATTGAGAAATTTGGTTATTGGTTCCTATAACCAAAAAATAATAAAATTAATCGATTATTATGTATACGGCCGGCCTGAAATGAGAAAGTGGATTAAGGAAAATAAACCAAAAATGTAAGTGTTTCCGAGTAAATAATTATTTAGAGGGTTAAATACATTTTTATCGTAGCTAAATTATAAACATCCAAAAGACTGTTGTTCATTAGAAGAAGAACATAAGACCATATATCAAGGAAAAATATATGGGTTACTTTTCTCGGCAAACAAAGAAATTTCATTAAAAAGAGTTAGAGATTACAAAGTCAATATTCAGAACATCTAAAAGACAAATTATTACATAAACAGATATATGCACCATTTATTGAGAAAATACAACATAAAAAGTGAATTTGACGATGCTTTTTGAAGTGTAGTCTTACTCGCAGATGGAACATTCCATCCATTATTTATTTTCCATGTATTTGACATTTCTCTAATAAAAATTGTGTGTTTTACTAACAACTTTTGGCTACACGAATTCATACTAACACACAACATGAAGAAACTCAAAGCTCACGTATGAAAGTCCAAATGTTCCTCAAGATACAAACATCTTTGTATCAAGGCTCTTTTAACAGGATTTTGCGTAAATTTTGGCTTCTCTGATTGCAAAATTGTACCTTGGTTGCCACTAGTAAATATGGTAGCCACTTTAATTTCAGCAATTTTTCATGAACAAAAGCCTGACTCGCCAACATCTTCCTTTAAGAAGAAAGTTACAATGAAAAAGAAAGGATGTGAAAAAATTGTACAAAAGGTACAATCAACACAAAATTTCACTGGTTTTGTTGTGGGAATCAAGAGATACAAATGTGTGTAGAGAGAGAGAGAGGTTCTTTCTAATTATTATAGATTGGCTCGTTAACAAATATGGGTTACATGATGGAGAAAGTGGCAAAGGCATGCATGCTTGTTGAATTCAATTAAATTTTCAATAAAATAAAAAGAACAATTTATACTTGTGCATAATATCTTATAGGTATTGGATTTAAACAATCCTGCCACTCTTATTTCCCGGGAAACGTTATATAGATAACATCATGACTAGCATGTTGCAGAGACCTGAAATTCAGTACTGAGAGAGGCAAGAAAATACCATATTTTTCTCCTAGTGGAGTACATAAGGTCTAAGCTTATGAACTGGTCTTCAACAAGGAGAAATGTTGGAAAATTGCCTTGAAGACTAGTAGGTGAGAACTTCGAGAATGGGGGCCTTTTGGTATGAATAGTATAATGAAAGTCGAATATAAAATATGTGATACAAAGGGTTCGTATTCCACGTTAATCCTGGTAAGAAATATTTATTGCTGTTTGAGTTTCAAATGTTGTTTGTCCTATGTTCACACGCAATAGCTACAGCAATTCAATCAAATTTTAACGTGCATTCGCTGGTAGCAGAGTAGTATAGTTTAAATTTTTTATTTATTGCATATGAAATTGATATTATACATGTTATAGATGGAGAGAAAAGAGAAAAGATGCCTACACCATTTTCAGGTTTGTACTGGTTGAGTTACATGGTGGAGAAAGCAGCAAGGGCATTCATGCTAGTTGAGTTCAATTAAATCTTCAATGAAATAAAAATTTAATTTATACATGAGCAGAATATCTTATAGGTATTGCATTTGAACAGTGTTACCGCTCTCACTTCCCGGGATACGATATAACATCATGACTAGCAATGTTGCAGAGACCTGAAATTAAGTACTGAGAGAGGCAAGAGAATACCCTATTTTCCCCTGGTGGAGTACATAAGGTCTAAGCTTATGAACTGGTTTTCAACAAAGAGAAATGTTGGAAAATTCGGCTCGGAGACTACTAGGTGGGATCTTCGAGAATTGTGGGTATTTGGGTGTGAATAGTATAAATAAATTCATATATGAAATCTGTGATAGAAAGGGTTCTCATTCCACGTTAATCTAGCTAAAAATTTGTAGTTGTTTGAGTTTCAAATGTTGTTTGTCCCATCTTCACACACAATAGCTGCAGCTATTCAAGAAAATTGAAAGTGCATTAGCTCGTAGCATAGGAGTATAGTTTGAAAATTTTATTTGTTGCATATGCAATCGATATTATACATGTTACGGATGGAGAGAAAAGAGAAAAGATACCTACACAATTTTCAGGTTTATACATAAACATGGTTCTCCAGTAACTAGGTGTCATCTAGGAAGACAATGTACATATGGAATATTATCCCGAGGGGAGATCCGGATAAGATATGTCATTGATCCAAAAAATTTGTCACCCAATTACGAGGAGAACTTATAAATATTAATAAAAAATGTTGCTTCCTTATTCGCATATGAAGATCCCACGGCATGGAAAAATATGTAGTCGATGCAAAGGATGTGAGCACAATAAGGCCACTTGTAAGTTGGCAATATAATATAGTTGACTTGTGAAAGTGGACAATTGGGATAATGAAGGTCTAAGAACAGATGGTGGAGGCTGTAACTGGCAGCAAAAATATTATCTATATAAAAGTTTAATATTAGTGCAAACCAGACAAAGATTGCGAAATAAATGTTTTTTATGACCCGAGTATGAATAAATAATAAAAATATACTTTCTCTATTCAATATTGCCAAACCATGATTGAGATCGATATAACCGGCTCTTAGTAACTTAATATTTGAACTGTATGTATAGCTTATATTATGTGTACATAATAGATTACTGTCATATAATATTAGGTTTGCTAAATTGTGTTTTAAGAAATGCATTTAAAGTGGATACTTTAGGCTAGTAATACTAGTATTTCCCATAAATATTAATTGTTGTTTTACTTTTTTGGTGAGTCTTCAATATCTAAAAAGCTTATGTATATTGCTAACAGTTCATGAAAATAAAATAGTATCCGGTTAAATTTTTATGAAACCGGATTATTTTCTAAATATACTTTGTTATAATAAATATCCATATAAGTTTTACAGTTGTTCGTTAATGGAATTACCCAATCAAAATTGACTACTCGGCTAATTGTACTAACATTCACAACACCCATGGAACAAGATATATTTTCATTACTCTTGTCAATGTCGGGTTAACTTATCAAGAACTAGAGATTCAATGTGTGGTGAACTGCGGTTGAAGGATTAACATGATTCACACCAGCCTTTGAGGTTTTCTTTTCCTTTGCCCGAGATTTAGCTTCTTGATGCATTCTTTCAATATCCACTCTGGTTCTGCCTCCCTTAAACATAGAATTAGAGAAGGATTTGTTAAATTGTCAATATATCTGTAACCGCGTCAAATATCGTGCATGAAAGCCCACCTTTGTGTTTGTCTTGTCAAAATAAATTTATAGCCGTCGACCACGTCGCAATCAGAGTCACGATGAGTCTGCACGCGCCTCCGCAAATTCTGTCTCCTCCGTGCATGACGTCCATGCGCCACCGCCTCCTCACCGCCATTGATTTTCAGGTAACCTACCGGTGATCGGCGCCGGTGAGTCGCCGGTGACTCGGCAGTTCATCCGAGTCAACTCAGTGAGTCAACTCAGTGGCTTAGTAAACCGGTTTGTTGGACCTGGTTTAAATTGATTTAGATTCAGTTAGTGGTTAAAATTAATTGAATTTTGGTTTGGTTATACCGGATTGTTAAATCAATTTGAATATGGTCAAGAGTTGACCCGGTTAGCTTTTCACCAGACAGGTTGACTTTTCTGTGGACTTTTACCAAACCACTAGTTACCCGTTTTTAACCGTTTGAATGGCGCTTTGACTCAAATTTTTGGCCTGATTTCAGATTTGGAGTCTGTTTAGCAGCTGGATTTCATAGAAAAAACTTTTCCACATTCCTAATGTAGATCCTACTTCGTTTAATCATGTACTAGTTTAGTATTGCTATTATGGAAAGTCTAGGTTTGAAAGATGTTCAGTCACCGTGAATCGAGTTTGTCTGAGAGTCTTATTTGTTAATTGTTAAACTAGAAATACGATAATAGAGAATTCAACGGTTGAATGAAATGATTGATGTTAAGGACTGTTTTATTTATGCATATACAAAGTTATGAATAAGGACTATATGTGCCGGTGGGGGCTCAGAGATGTCTGAGCTACCGGCGCCAATGTGTGGTGCGGACGGGGGTCCAGAGATGTTTGGGCTAGCAACACTACTTGTGTAGGGTGTGGATACAGAGACGCTTGTGTACTATCGATGTTACGGTGGGCAGGGGTACAGAGACAGACTGTACTAGCGACGTTTTGTTTATATATATTTTTACTTATGAGGAAATGTGTGATGTAGAGAGTATCTATGTACTACTAGCGCATTTATTGCAGTTGTCTAAGTGCAATTGACATATATTGTTGCTCTGTGATGTGTACTAGGCACCGTGTTTGTTTCAAGCTAGAGATAGGCCTACATAGTCGTACTGCTATGTACTAAGTCAGTGACTTGCGGTTTAACATCTCATATCTCACTGAGTGGCTCCCCTATTATTCACCCTTCCTTTTTTCCCTTTTAGGTGATGTTGGGGTCAAAATCGATCATGGCAAAATCAATGGCTAAAAATCCCGAGGAAGTATTCTCATTCTTTAAAAAGATAAAATGAAAGAATTAAAGCCTAATATAATTCAAAAATAATTAAAAAACAATCAAGCAACAAGTTCTCACGAAAGATAGACGAGATCTCTTAACAAGCGACTTCCAAAAGTACAATAAAACAAGAAACCATCGCGTCCTGATTCCTCACTGCCCTTGTCTCTTTTTAATTATTCGTCTCGCCCTTAGGGGGAGAACAAATGCTCGAGCCAATCCGTCTTGCCCTATAGGCGAGGCCAAACGCTCAAATCATCCATGTTGGGGTCAAAATCGGTCACGACGGAATCAATGTCTGGAAATTACCTCGGACAAGTTTTCTTTCTTTGATTAAGAGAACGCAAGAGTAAAAACTTCGTATGATTTGTAAAATATGAAAGTTCTCGGGAAAAGACTAGTCGATCTCTAGATGAACGGCTCCCAAAAATATGTTGTTCCCTAACTTCTCATCGTCTCAAACGATGCCATAGAGTAAGGACGCCTCCTCGTCATGTCGTCATGAGATGGCCACAACCATGCTTCGTCCCACGTCGACATAAGGCAGACACACAGCCTTGATTTCTCCTCCCCACCTCATGGCGCCCATAACGTCTGCACCTCTCTCCCCTCCTCATAGCGGGAACAGCCTCTCTCTCCCTCTCTCCCCGCCTTAGAGCGAACACACACCTTCTCTCTTTTCTCCCCGCCTTAGGGCGGGCATGCCTCTCCTCTTTTTCTCCCCGCCTTTGGGCGGGCATGCACACACTGAGCTCTTCTCTTCCTGCCTTATGGAGGGAACACCATTATCCTCGCCTCCCCGTCGTGAGGCGGTCACACGGTCTCCTTCTCTTCTCATATTTGAAATCTTTACCAAACTGATCCTTATTTCATCTAGATTGTATTTACCGTTGAAGTTTTACGAAAAAAGTAGCAAAGACTTATTTTTCGTAAAAATTCAAATTAATCGTGTAGAACGGTAACGATTGTTATGTTGACTATATGATTGATTTTCATTTCCTTGGGAAACTAACTATACGAGAAACAGCATCGAAAGGTGATTTCTCCGTAAGAAATCATAAAAATGCTTGTCGAAAAATGACCCGAGAATGTCTAAAACGCGGACAAAGCCCACTGCGACTCTAGGCCAGAATAAGCCCAACTACAATGACGGTCTACTTGATTTTCACAAAACATAAATGGAAAAGAAGATAAATGTCAAGTTTCAAGGATAATCATGAAGATCGAGAAGATAATGAAGATTTCTGCACAGAGATAAACTAGGATCACGGGCATAAAAGGAAAGAAGATCGGCCTTGGAGGCATATATAAGAGAAGCCAAGGCAGAGTGCGCAAGACACACATAAATTTTCAGAAAACTTAGCACTTTGAGCAATTTAGGCACTTTTCGTGTTTGTTATCGAGCTGCGACTCAACTAGGTCTTAAGGTCTTAGGTAGTTAGAACTAGGGAACTCGCCAACAGCTCTTGTGGCGAAGGCTTTTTCTTGTTGTAACGCTTGCGTTCAGATTTGGAATAAGATCATCCCTATTTTGCTCTCTTTTTGATTCACATTATTTCATTTGTTTTTCATATTATTGATCACTTGACATTTGGTTTAGCAGAAATCTGGGATCTCAGGGAAAATTAGGGTTTCTTGACTTTCTTCCATTAACGGAAATCAACTGTTTAAATTTTGGTTCCCATAGTTTGGCGGTAGAAGGAGGGGGGGGATTACCCTAACTCACGGCTGCAAAATGCTTGATCGAAACAATGTTTGGAAATATAAAAGATAAACTCTTAGTTTGCAATAACGCTGGTAAAATAACTCCAGCAGCGACTGATCCTATGGCCAACGCTTACGCAAACGCTGCAGTGCTCTATCAAACTCCGCAAAATATGTCTCTTGAGAAATCTCAGCGCGTAAGGATTCGACCAAAAGACGTTTTCCAAAAACTTCTGGAAACAATAAAACTTGCTTTCCTTGTAACCGCGAAGAAACTCTAGATTACTCGCAGAAATAGAAGCACGTCAAATTGGGTTGCCAATTCCCCACTTTTGTACTTCTTCTAAATAACTTTCGAAGAAACAAAGTTGGTTTCTATTGAAACACTCGAAACCTAAACGGTTGTTGAAGACTAAACAAAGCGGGAGATCGTATCCCTCAATGCTAAAACATTTTCTGAAACATAAGATTTTGGAAAAATTCATGCGTCACTTCAGTAGCAACATATTCAGCGAATTCTCGATATTTTTCTATTAAGCTTACTTCGGAAAAACTACTCATAACTCCCTCGGATCAACCGTACTGAAATGAGAAATTTTTTGATTAGGTTTAATTGTGATAATTGAGCTTATCGCAGATATACTTCTGATAATAAAACCCAGAAACTAAACTTGCAGGACAGCCGCAAAACGTTAGTTTTCCAAAAAAGGCTCTCGTACAGCCAAATTCAAAAACATCTTTGCGGAACATTTTTGTAAAAGTTAAGCTCGATAAAATTTTACGAAATGGCTTTCTTAAAATTAAACTCGATAACATTTTGCGGAATAACTTTTGTAAAATTATGTTCGTCAATATTTTAGGAAACAACTTTCTTAAGATTAATTTTGGCAGTATTTCACGAAACTTCGTTAGTAAAGTTAAACAAGACATTGTTTTACGATACAACCTTTGTACAGTAAATTTTACAACATTTGTGAAATGATTCTTGCAAAAAAAAACTAGAAAAACAAATTGATAACCTTAGGGAAGTCTAAGCAAGACCATATGAAACGATCAATGGAAAAACAAAGATAATAAGGGCTTGGACAGGACCAGTTAGTTCACAGCTTGACGAACTGAGTACCTTACCCGAATGACATCATGTCCATTGCTTATTTTTCCTCATTGCCAACTTCACTCTTCCTCTATTTGTCATCTGCTTCTCCTCACTTTGTTTCAATGATTTCATAAAGTTCTTTTGATACAAAAGACGCCATCCAGTTTTACGGAATTCTGCTAAGCTAAGTCGAAAACATCTACTCATAAACATGTGATAAAATTTTCAGAAATATACGAAGTGCACTTGTTCATCCTACAAAAATCAGCGATCAGAAGACACGAGGAGAAGAAGAATGAAGAAGAGTCAAACCTGAATCTTCGATCAGACTAAGATATGTCTAACTTAGAGAATTTTATCAGGCATAGAATTTTTCGTAAGAAAGTATTAAGAAATAAAAACGTCCTGAAAACTGCCGTAAACTTTAGGGAACTTAGAATCTAGGTGGATAGTCTAGCGAACTAAGTCTTAGGCAATTTTTCCGATCTCGTTCTCTTGTTCCTTAACTGTTCACGCAAAACTTGCTAAACGATCTAATCTCTCGCAAAACCGAGAAATGATTGCCACACATTCAAGCATACTCATTTCGCTTCCTAAAGAAAGAAATAACTAGAGACACAAACTTTGTCTTAAAACCGACTCGTTCCTAGCCCTTTTCTTAAAACCACCCCATTCCAAGTTGCTAACCTGAAAATAACCGAAAATCACATTCCTAGCGTCATCCTTAGATCGATCCAGATTGTTGATCATCTCAATCCTCTAAAGAAAAATATAGATAACCCTTCAAAAGATCGGTTCAGACGTTTTCTTTCGTTAAAAAAAGGAGGGCGTAAGTACATATACTATACTTGTATACTCCCATAATTCAAAAACTTTTTTGCCTCGGCATCAAGATAACGCTTTCGACAAAGCAAACTCTTACGACATTAGGCAATAAAATGACCCATCTAAATATTCCAAAAGGCAAATGACAATATAAGATTCATCAAAACGCTTGCAACATAGCCAAACCATCACAAAATGGTCTCGAGAACTCTACAACATCTCTTATCGCAATCATGTGCTTAGAAAAACTGTACCAACATCAGACTGAAACTCGAGAGTTAGCAGAATTCTTGAAGACGTTTACAAATTAACAAAACGAGTTTTGTATAAGAGTCAAAAATTATAAAAGAAAACTTCAAAAGCAAAAGCATTGCTTCCAGTGTCCGTTGAACCAAGTGAATCACAGAAAAGCATCAAAAAACATCTGAGACAAAAGAAAAATTGAGAGCACAAGTGGCAGCGAGCACAACAAAGGGACCGCTTTCTTCCTTCTCGTTGACTGGATCTACAGCTGGTTGACCGTTTCGTTCTGCTCAAGAAATGAATATGTCGTGAGAAGTCCTAAAAAAATGTTTCACGACTAGATCATACGAAATAACCTTCGGTAAAACTCCATGAGTGACTCCAAGCAAAGCGGAAATGTTTCTCATAAAACATGCAGAAACATCGCTACTTTGACATCTCGAGACAAAACACCGCTTCACTGTCTTCATAAAACCAATCACCCATTACTTTCATATAACTAAAACTTTTTATACGAAACAGTCTACGGGAAAAAAAAAGATCGGTATCATGCAAAAAGACTTTGCAATGAGAGAACGTGAATGAGGAAAACCTAATTCTCGCTTGCAAACATCACTAGTAATCTGCGAGAAACACTCTTAATTTACTTATATGAGAAGCCCTTCTTGTAAAACTATCACGAAAAATCCTTCGTATAGCCAGATCAAGTTATACGAAACAAATTTCAAAAATAAACATAACTGGTTTTATGACGAACTGTTGTAGATAATTTTTGCATAGCAAGAAAATGAAGCTGTATGATCCGACTTTTGAAGACCAATCAAAACTTTATCTCTTCGCACTACGATCTAGCAGATCTCTTTCTTTATCATTGCGGCTCGCTGGCTTCTGCCTTCCAATTCCCTAGGTTATATCTGAATAGGAAATCATCCCGCAACGGACTCCTCTCGGGTTTTGTATCAAGCCTCTTAGGCTCCGTCTTCCTCAGAGAAAAAAAAATAAGTTTCATACGAAAGTCTTTTATTACGGCTTTCACAACTGAAACAAACTTATACAAAACAATTTTCATACGACTAAAGGAAGCATTATACGAAACACATTTTGTATAACTGAAACCTAAAGTGGAAAATCATTTTCTAGAACAATCGGCCATATTAACACGCAAAGCTCTAGCATAGTCGGCCTATAAATCTTGACAAATATCTCTGGCCCTCAGCCAGTTACGCCTTCCCATAAAAGCCTGAACCAGAATTCGTCATCCCCTTTAAGGAAAACTCTAAACTAGCATGACATTAATGCAAGCAAAAAATTGATGTGGTCTAATCCTTGACCTATGAATGTCCTCGGCTATGCAGCTGAACACAGCCTTCCCTCCAGGCCAAAACTTTTGAGTAACAATTCCATCCAAGCATTCAACGGTAAATCGATAATCTGTGATTCGTTTAAAAATGCCGAGTGACGACTACACATATAATTATCGTATAACCCAAAAACAGAACTCATACGATAAAGTATTCATAAAAAGACTCAGTCCTAACAGCCTAATGGTTACATAAACTTGATCTTAGCTTCAATGGACCAAGTTCTATATGCTCCACAACTCAATTTAAGCCTGCAACGTTTTACCCATAAACGTGGCATATAAGACCATCTTCAATGGTTTACTTTATTTTTTACACTAAAATAGAGTGACTCTATAATAGAGTTGGAGTTTGCTTCAATGTTACTCTATTTTAGAGTGAAAAATAGAGTGATGAACAAAAAAAAAACAAGTTACTCTATATTTGGAGTAAACCTATTTTTCACTCTATTATAGAGTGAGAAATAGAGTACCATTGAAGCATTTTTACTCTAAACTCTATTTTAGAGTGAAAAATAGAGTGGGGTTGGAGATGCTCTTAGAGCAATAGGAAACATCCTTAAAAAATACACTAAATAAATCTCGGAAGGCCAACTCTTCACCAAGCATAACGAATGTGGGAACCGAAGTTTACACTGTCAATTTTAGTTAATGGAGAAAAGTCAATATTCTCGACTTCCCTGAGGATCCGGATTATTTGCAAAATCACACAAAATCGAAATGAGAAAGATAACAAAACATCGACTGAGAAATAGTACAGAGGCATTTTATTGATTGATAAGAACAAAGATACATAATTTCACCAAAAATAGGATGAATAGAGAATTGCTAACATAAAGAATCACAAAAAATGAATGTTGAGAAACGTTTCAAGTACCATTTCGCTAGTTTAACCACCTAAGTCTTAAGTTCTTCTAAGCTAGCAGGAATTCTCTAGGTCTAGGAAAATTCGGTCCTAGCGCTCCTTGCTCTAGTTCTCCTTATATACCCCCTTCGAGTTCAGTTTCCCAGGCTTATCTCTTTTGGAAATATTCCATTTCCCCCCGATTTTCGTGATTATCCTCGGAAACTTGACATTTATCTTCTCCTATGAAGAAAAGATAAACCGTCTTATTAATCTTAGGCTCATTCTGTCTAAAATCGTGAGTGGGCTTTTAGCCGCGTGTTAGACCCTTCTTGAGCTGTTTTACGATTTCAAGCGTTTTCACTATTTCTTCAAGAAATCACCTTTGGTAAAATGTCAGTTTTACAAAGGAGTTTAAATCAATCGTACAGTCACGGCAGTTGGTTTTTAAGTTAACCACTACCATTTTATACAATCGATTTGAAGTAAAGCGAGAAAACAAGTCTTTGAGCTTCTCTTCATAAAATTTCAAAGGCAACTCCAACTGAGATGAAATAAGAGATAGTTTAGTCGAGAACCAAAAGAGGAGAGCGGGACGCCGTGTATTTTATGCATTTGTCGTGTGATGATCCGTAGATGGGCCGTCCAGTTTGCCACGGGGCGAGCTGGAGAGAAGTCACCCAGCTCACCATATGCCGAGCCAGAGAGTGATCGCCCAAATTGCCATATGGCGAGCTAGGTTTGTATCTTCCCGCTCGCCATATGGCGAGCCAGGCTCATACTGTTCTGGTCGCCATATGGCGAGCCAGGCTCATAGGGTTTTGGTCGCCATATGGCGACCCGGCGCTGATCGTGTCTTGTCGCCATATTTTGACCCGGGTCTGATCATGTTTGGTCTCCATATGCCAACCCGAGCTTGATCGTGTCCGGTCGCCATATGGCAACCCGTGCTTTATCATGTCTGGTCACCATATGGCGACCCAAGCTTGATTGTGTTTAGTCGCCATATGGTGACCCATGTCTGATCATGTTCGGTTGCCATATGGCAACCTGAGCTTGATCAAGTCCAGTCGCCATATGGCGACTTGGACTTGTAGAGTGTATGTTGCCATATGGCGACACGGATTCGTATAGTCGCGGTCGCCATATGGCGACCCTGATTTATAGAGTTGTGGTCGCCATATGGCAACCCGGGCTCAGACCGTTCTGCTCGAGGGCATAGTCTCTTTGATCTTTCCAGGATTTTTACTCCGGTCATTTTCCAAAAATTACTTTGAGAAGGTTTTCCCAGGAATAGTAATCCTAAATGTTGATTTCGAGATTATCGTTTTTGACTCCAAAAGTTAGCTTCCCAGAGTGCAAGTTTTGGAGACGGATCATACAGGTGAGTGATGTTTCAAATTGGAAACAATGCCTAGGAGTGTGTTTCCTTTTTCTCAAAAACTTTTTCCAAGATTATTTTATTGCGGAGAGCCAATTTGCCCTTATATTTCTATAAGTAGTGGACTCTCCCTCTCATTCTCTCCATACCTTCCCAACTTTCTAAACTTTCTCTGCCTTCTTTCCCAAATTTTTTTTTTAAGATGTTTTCTTTCCAAGGTGACAAGAAGAACTTTGATGTTGAGATGGCCGATGCAACCCTCCGTGTGAGCTCATCGTACTTGACCTCTCCGGGTGCTATGCCTGCTTATGTCTCAGGATTCCTCTCCTTCAAGGACAAGCTAGCTTGTCGCAACGTCGAGAAGGATCTTGGCCCAACTCGTACCGAGCCATCAAAGCTTCCTGGCCCGACTGACGCCTCAAATTCTGTTGTAGAAATACCACCTTTGCAAGATGTCTCTTCTCACGAGGGGGTGGCACCCGCACTCGTGCCTATGTTCAACGTTTCGGCCCAACCTTCTGGCTCATCAATGATGCCTGTTCCTGTTGATGAAAAGGAACAGTACCCAAGTCGATGCCTCCTCCCCCAGCAAAGAGAGAAAGCGTCTTGGCGCTGCGAGCTCCTAGTGCAACTCCAGCCGCTCTGCCGAACGGGAAAAACAGGAATGGCGGCAACACTGATGCGGGTAAGAAGAGGAGGTGCACCAAAGGGAGTTACGATGGTCCCTTGTCGCTTGGAGCATTAGGGTCGAGCTTGATGCTGCAGTATCGTGCCAAGGTTTGTCTGGAAGTTATTCATTTGTTAAAACACTAGCTCTTCTCTTACACTTATCTCATTTTGTGCAGTTCGTGTCTTTGATTGATGGGTTGATTAACGACTGCAGGTCGGAGGCCGTGCGTCTTGCGAAGGAGCTAGCAGAATCGCGGGAAGTGTCATCGCAGCTTGAGACTAAACTGAAGGTTCCGAGGATACTCATTCTTATAAAACGTCTCAGTTGGAGGCTCTGATCAACAATCTCGAGCGGGATCTTGCGAGGACTACAAGTTCTTTGCCTAAGGCAAAACAGGTCAGGAATGCCAAATCCTCATAAGTGCATAATCTTCAAAGGCAGATACAAAGCGGAGAAGGGTCAAAGAGCTGCAAGGTTGTGGCGGCTAACAAAGTTTTAGGTGCAAGGTTTCAGGCTCGCTTAGCAAAGATCGCTAGTTTTCATGACTCCTTGATGTATGTTCGCAATAGAGATCTGGCCCTAGCGAGTATCGAGGGTGGTATGAGAAAGATTCAGCTATTCATGGGAGGAGAAGTCCCGTCCCCGCAGGCCGAAGAGGCTAAGCTGTCTGCTCGTAAGGAAGGGCTGGCCGCTATTGAGGGAGATTTCGACTTAATCTTCGCTTGCCTGAAATCTGAGTGTGTTCTCCTGCCGTGTTTGGACGAGCCTGAGGGGCAAGATTGTGTGGTCGAGAGGAGTGGAGATGATGCGGTTCCGAGCTTAGACGAGGTGAGGGGTGAAGGTGAATGTGACGTCCCGGTTTTGGGGGACCCCTGAGGTAGAAGTCCTGTTTCAGGATTTGTTAATTGGTCTGGCCGTGTGTGGCCATGTTTTATGTTTCGGGACTGGCCGTTGGTGGCTTTGAATCCCTGCTCGTTTTAAGGCCTTTAAAAATATTTTGCTCAAGTCTATGATATGTGGTTTTATGAATTGATAGAACTTCCATTTTTCGGAGTTAGAGGGACATGGTGTGAGTTTCATCTCATTCCTGCCTCTCAGATGACCACCATACCCGTCGTTGTGTAAGATGAGAATTCTTGCAGTCTTTTGGTTTGCGGCAACTCATAAACGTACATATATAAATGAAGAGACAAATTTTGGGATCTCGCATCAGGGTGTTGATACTATGCCTTTGAGATGTCAGAGACCAGCGTGGCTGGGTTTAGGGCAAGACCTAGGTTTACTTTCGGCTTAAGGCTTTGCGATAACAAATCGGCTTTTGTTTTGCCTTTTTGCGATTTTAACCTGATTCATACCGTTTTAAAGTCCGCAAATGGTATCGGCTTATATTACTTGTCTTGGTACGAATCAAGCTACTTCCAAAGGCTGTTTGGAGGTGCTGACCAAAACTTCGGATTCCTTGTATGGCGCGCTATGTTATCCTTGTCGGATATATGAAAGCCTATCCTTTCGGGGATGGCTAAGACTGTTTAGGACATGAGAGTTTGTTTGTTGTTATTAGCAACAACAAAATGATAAGTGTTACCTTTAGAGGTGAGTTATAGTTTAGAGGTGTGTTCCATTTTTTTGAGTTTCCGAGATGAGAATTTTGTCTGGAAAGTATTGAAAAACGGTTATCTCAGCGTTAGCGACGTCTCGCGTTGCCAAAGGTTGAGTTTTTCTTGTGCCATATTCCGTGGTTGAAATTTTGGTGGGCTTGGAGATTTGCTTATAACAACTCCTGCTTCAACCAAGGAATGCTTGAAGAGCTCTCAGGATAAAAGAGTTTTGCGAGACTTACTTGAAGCCATATTGCATTTTTTATTGTGGGAAAGTCAATTTTTAAAAAATATTGAGTTCAAGCGAATATTTCAAACTCGTGGGAGTATGCGAGTATACGTATATGTACCCTCCACCCCCCCCCCTCCCCTTTTGAGAGGGGGATAGCTGAACTCGTCTTTCGAAGCGCTGCCTACGTACCCCTTTCGAGGATCAAGCATCTCCTAGTTTAGTTTATCACGTTGCAGATGATTAGTGATCGTATTTTTTGAGGTGCATTGCGTTCCAGGTTCTCTGAATTTTGACATCTTACATGTTGGCGATTTGGTATGCTCCTGGTCGGACCAATTTTATGATTTTGTATGGTCCTTCCCAATTTGTTCCCAGTTTTCCTGCGTTTCATTCGGCTGTGTTTTGGAAAACCTTACGTAGAACTAGATCGCCCTCTTTTAACCTGCAATGGCACACATTTGAGTTATAGTATTTTGCGGCTGCATGCTGGTAACTTTGGATTCATATGAGCGCTTGATACCGGCGCTTGTTGATGAGGTAGAGATCATCCAGTAGCATCGCATTGTTCAAGTTTTCCCACTCAGGTAAGAGTCTTCTTCGTATTCCGGGGAATTCGATCTCTGCCGGAATCATGCACTCCATCATGTACACGAGGGCGAAGGGAGTCTCTCTCGTCGCTTGTCTTGGGGTCATGCGGTGTGACCAGAGGACTCTTCGAGTTCCTCAGCCCATCTGCCCTTTTTAGCGTCTAAACATTTCTTAAGTCCGTCATGAACAGTTTTATTGATGGTCTCGGCTTGACCATTACACTGCAGATATCTGGGAGTTGATTTTGTCAATCGTATTTTCCACTTCTAGCAGAATGCTTCAAATCGGGTAGAGATGAATAGGGATCCATTGTCCATTACAATCTTGTAAGGGACTCTGTCTACATATAATGTTTCCACACAAATTTTTTGACTTGGACTTCTTTGATGCATGCGTAGGAATCTGCCTCTACCCATTTTGAAAAGAACCCCGTAAGGAATAAAAGAAAGCGCTTATGTTTAGAGTTGTGTAAAGGGCCAACGATATCCATGGACTAGTGCATGAAAGGATATGGAGATGAGATGGATGAGAGGACCTCCGCAGATTGAGAACTCTGCGGGTTGACGGATTGTCAGCGTGTGCCTTTGGCATTTTCTCACTTTCGTGCGAATTTTTCGCAATCTCTGATCATTTTTGGCCAATAGTAACCGTGGCGTTTAATTTTGATAGCGAGAGACCTCCCGCCGGAGTGATTTCCGTAGGATCCAGAATGAAAATTTTCCATAATTTTTCTTTCCTTATCTCCTTCCACACATGTCATAAGTGGACCGGATAATTTTCATTCGTAAATTTCTCCATCGACCATGATGATTCGTGCGCCTTGGTTTTTTATTTTATGTGCAACCAATTTTTCTGTGGGTAATGTCCCGTTGGTGATGTAAGACCGAATCGTTTCCAACCATGACTTATCACAACCGTATTCAGATCGCTCCGAATTTTCTTCGAGTTGGATTTTGTTTTCTTCCAGATCATCGTTGTGTGCTTGAATCGGGTTGGCGATGACTGGTGGTCCGATGCTCGTGTGTTCAATAAATTTGACGGGATTATTTTCTTGAGACCCAGATCCGAACTTGATGCCAGAGCTGCCAACGCGTCAGCTTGGGCATTTCCCAAGCAGGGGATTCGTGTGAGAGCGAAGTGATCAAAACCTTGGGCTAGATCCTGGACAAGTTTGATATATGCGTCCATTCTTTCGTCTCTTGCTTCATATTCCCGCTGTATTGGTTTGCGACTAGCTGAGGTGAGACAAATTCCGATTGTTCCAGGATTTCTCCAGTAGGCGAGGTGAGACAAATTCCGATTCCTGAACCTTGTTTGGACGAAGACCCGTCGACGTGGAGGAGCCAAGTCGATTTTGGTTTGTTATTTGTCATATCCGCCGTTGGCAATTCCACTAGGAAGTTTGCGAGCATTTGGGACTTTGCGCAGGTTCTTGGTTGATACTCGACATCGTACTCGCTCAACTCGACCGCCCATTTGGAAAGTCTCCTCGATTGTCTTGGGCTATGCAAGATTTTTTGCAGGGGGAAAGTAGTGAGGATGATGATGGCGTGGGATTGGAAATATGGTCTCAGTTTTCTTTCCAATGTGACGACAGTGAATGCCAATTTTTCCATTTAGGCGTGACGTGTTTCAGCGCCTAGCAATGTTTTACTTACATAAAAGATTGACTATGGTTTTCCGCGTTCCTCTCTGATCAGGATGCCGCTCACTGCCATTACCGAGACCGCGATGTACTAAAACAGAGGTTCCCCCTCTACTGGTTCTGGGAAAACCGGAGGAGTAGCCAAATAATGCTTTAGTTGTTGGAAAGCTTTTTCGCGTTCTTCGGACCACTCGAATTTCTTGTTACCTTTCAAACTGTCGTAGAATGGTAGGCATTTGTCTGTTGACCACGAGATGAACCGATTGAGTGTTGTGACTCTCCTTGTCTGTCTTTGGACCTCTCGTTTGGGTCTTGGGGAAACCATTTCGATTAGTGTGTTGATCTGTTTTGGGTTGGCTTTGATTCCGCGACACGTGACAAGATAACCCAGGAATTCTCCCGGCGCTACTGCAAACCTGCACTTTGTCGGAGTCAGTTTCATGTTATGCAGATTTAGCCTTACGAAACATTCCTCCAGGTGAGTGATGTGATCCTGTTCGCCCAGGGATTTTACGAGCATACCGTTTATGTATATTTCCATGGTTTTTCTGATTTATTCGGAGAACATACGATTGACGAGTCGTTGGTAAGTGGCACCCGCGTTCTTAAGACTAAATGGCATCACTTTGTAGGAATACGTACTGCGGTCTGTGATGAGTGTGTTTTTTTGTGGTCATCGGGATTCATTGTGATTTGATTGTACAATGATAAAGCGTCCATGAAAGATAAGACTTTGTTCCCCGCCGTTGCTTCCACTAGTATATCAATGTGTGATAGCAGAAAGCAATCTTCCGGACAGGCTTTATTGAGATCGGTGAAATCCACGCAAACTCGCCACTTTCCATTTTTTTTTTTACCACGACAGGATTGGCAAGCCAATCTGGGTACCTGATTTCTATTATCGATCCTACTTTGAGGAGTTTTTCAACTTTTTCATTGACCACGGTGGCGCGTTCCGGTCCCAACTTTCGTCTTTTTTGCTTGACCGGCTTGAAAGTCATGTCAATGTTGAGCTCGTTACTTGTTATGCTAATTTCAATACTTGGCACATCTTCCGCAGCTCAAGCAAACATATGAAGGTTCTTCTTCATACAGCTTATGAGTTTTGTCTTTAAAGGTTCGAAGAGACTGGCTCCTATTTCAACGTAACGTCTAGGGAAAGCCTCGTCAAGACAGACTGAGATCACAGGTTCGTAAGTCGGTTCGCACTTTTCATCTAAAGTATTGGCCTTCCGTCATTGCAAAAAGATTTCTGCTGAATCTTGATCTGGAGCGTTCTCGACAGAGGCTGGCTTCTTCTTCTTTTTGGGAGAACTTTCAGCAATAGTTTTAGTTCGGCGGCAAAACAAATGGAACGGCCCGCATGGAACTCAACCATGGTGTTCCTATGATCGCATTGTAGGATGCTGGGCGATCGACGACTAGGAACTCCACAGTTTCGTGATGCTCCCAGCTTTAACCGCAAGGTTAATTGAACAAAGGATCATGGTAGCTTGGACCTTCTGCGGTATCGCATAGGTTGATTTCCATTCTCTCGAGGGTGCATTTGAAGATAATATCTGCCAAGCAACCGGTGTCAACTAATATTCTTGCTATGTTGATATGTTGGATCGTCAGCTCGATGACAAGGAGATCATTGTGAGGTTTGGCTCTATCAGCCGTTGCTCTATCCTTCAAAGAGATGACATTGCTAAGCGCTAGGTCAAACATATCATACCTTAATCGTTCGGTGATTTTTTAGTTAGAGAATCCGACCACACCCCTCTTTCTAGCGCCAAAATGTGGGTAACAGATTTTACATTGTCGATTTAAGTTAATGGAGGAAAATCAAGATTCTCGACTTTCCATGAGGATCCGCATTATCTGAAAATTCACACTAAATCGAAAAGAGAAAGATAACAAAACATCCACTGAGAAATTGAACAGAGGCATTTTATTGATTGATAAGAACAAATATACAAAATTTCACCAAAAACAGGATGAATAGAGAATTGCTAACATAAAGAATCATAGAAAATGAAAGCGGAGAAACGTTCCAAGTACCACTTTGCTAGTCTAACCACCTAAGTCTTAAGTTCTTCTAAGCTAGCAAGAATTCTCTAGGTTTAGAAAAATTTGGTCCCGACGCTCCTTACTCCAGTTCTCCTTATATACCCCTTCGAGGTCGGTTACCCAGGCTTATCTCTTTTGGAAATATTCCATTTCCCCCCGATCTTCATAATTATCCTTGGAAACTTGACATTTATATTCTCCTATGAATAAAAGATAAACTGTTTTATTAATCTTGGGCTCACTCTCGACTAAAATTGCGAGTGGGCTTTTAGCCGCGCCTTAGACCCTTCTTCAGCCGTTTTACGATTTCAAGTGTTTTCACTATTTCTTTGAGAAATCACCTTTGATACAACGTCAGCTTTACAAAGGAGTTTAAATCAATCATATTGTCACAGTAGTTGGTTTTTCAAGTTAACCATTTCCGTTTTATACAATCGATTCAAACTCAAGCGAGAAAACAAGTCTTTGAGGATCTTTTCATAAAATTTCAATGGCAATTCCAACTGAGAACCAAAAGATGAGAGCAGGGCGCCGTGTTTTTTATCCATTCACTGTGTAGCAATCCGGGTATGGGGCGTCCAGCTTGCTACGGGGTGAGCTGGAGAGAAGTCACCCAGCTCGCCATATGCCGAGCCAGAGAGAGATCGCCCGAATCACCATATGGCGAGCTGGGTTTGTATTGTTCTGCTTGCCATATGGCGAGCCGGGCTCATAGTATCGTGGTCGCCATTTGGCGACCCGAGTCTGATCGTGTCCGATCGCCATATGGAAAACCGGGTCTTGTCGTGTCTGGTCGCCATATGGCGACCAGAGCTTTATCGTGTCCGGTCACCATATGGAAACCCGAGCTTGATCATGACCGGTCGCCATATGGCGACCCGGGTCTGATCGTGTCTGGTCGCCATATGACGACCAGATCTTGATTGTGTCTGGTCACCATATGGTGACCCGGGTCTGATTGTGTTCGTTCATCATATGGCAACCTGAGCTTGATCGAGTCTGGTCGCCATCTGGCGACCTGGATTCGTAGTGTCGCGGTCGCCATATGGCGACCTAGATTCGTATAGTCGCGGTTGCCATATGGCGACCCGGGCTCAGACCGTTCCGCTCGGGCTCAGACCGTGCCAGGCATAGTCTCTTTGATCTTTCACGGATTTTTACTCTGGTCCATTTTCCAAAAATTACTTCGAGAAAGTTTTTCCGGGAAATAGTAATCCTAGAAGTGGATTTTGAGATCACCGTTTTTGACCCTAACAGTGAAGAAAGACGCTTCTTCCCAGAGACAAGTTTAGGCGACCACTTGGTCCAAATTCCTCGACCACAAATCAAAAATTAACATCCAAATCAGAAACAACAGTTTTTGCTGCAAAACATCTGCAAACAAACCAAAACGTTTCTCTACCATAAGATTAAAACAAAATCCTTCCGCTATCGCAAAAACATCTCTATGCCCGCAAATGCTTCGATCAGAAACGCAGTATAGAAAAGAAAAGTTCTATACGAAAGACGCTTTTGATTAATTCGCTATACAAACAAACTTTGGTTACGAAACTTCCGCAAACAAAGCGAAGTGTTATGTGGTCACAAGGTCAAATGAAACCTTCACGCCACACGCAAAAAAACTTCTATGACACGTTCTTATAACGTAAAATTTTACTCAAAAGAAAAATGCAGTGTGCCACGAGACTTTGCTGGCACACAAAGAACCAGATTTCAATGGAAAATATCTTCCTAGATGAAAATTCTGTCTCGGAAGCTCAAACAGTCATACGCACTAACATCTCCTCTAACACACATCCTTCGCAAAGGCTCAAACTCAAACCGTAACACCTACCATTTTGTTTGTTGCTAATCACAACAAACCAACTCCAACTTCCTAAACAGACTTAGCCATCTACCACCATAGAGATAGGCTCTCAGGCATCTGACACAAAGATAATAGCGCGCTACAAAAGAATCCAAAATTTATGTCAGCACTTCCTGACGACTTTAAAGTTGTCTTTGGAGAGATGCTAGGTTCTCGATCGATGCAAGTCACATAAGCCAAGAACTTTTCACAGACTTCCGTATTGGGATGGAATCAGGTGGAAACTGTAATGGGTGATATAAATTGAAACAGTCATCGCAAACCCTAAACCGATAGTAAGCCTAGGTCTTGCTCTAAACCCAACACACTTGGCTTACACATCTCAAGTCATAGTATCAACAGAATGATACAAGATTCCAAAATATGTCCCTTCGTTTATATTTGTACGTTTATGAGACTCCGCAAACTAAAAGCCTTCGGGTATTCTCATCTTATGCAGTGACAAGTATAACGACCCGCTAAGAGTCAGAAATGAGATGACAACTCACACTCTTTCTCTCATCTCCGTGTATGGCTGCTCTATACGTTTTAAAAAGGAGATAACCCATGATTTTTTAAATCCAAAAAAAAAGCCTGCAAGGCTAGTCTTGAGGCCGACAAAGGTCCAATATAAAATGCCATCGCAGCAACATGCTCAAAAATCTCCACACGACACATAACTAGACCAAAAAGGTCTCACTGGAAAACAAGATCGTAAAAACTTTAACTCCAATACAAACTACAAAAAGCTTGATCCCTTCAAAGGGTACGTAGGAAGCCTTCATAAGGCGCAGCCACTACCTTCCCATATCCCATTATTATGAGGAAAGAAGAGAAAGCTAAGAACTTCAACTTTTGGGGAAACTGGTTTCGTCAATGGACCTTTTATCCATTGATTACACCTAACACGCCTATTACTACCTCACAAGAATTACATGTAAAATCTTATGAGTTGTGGGGCTAACTGTTGGGGTCAAAATCGGTCATGGTAAAATCAACAGCTAAAACTCTCGAGGAAGTATTCTATTTCTTTAAAAACATAAAACAAAAGAACTAAAACCCTGTATAATTCAAAAAGAATTAAAAAAAATCGAGCAACAAGTTCTCAAGAAATATATACGCGATCTCTTAACAAATGACTTCCAAAAGTATAATAAAACAAGAAACCATCATGTCTCGACTCTTCACCGTCTCCTTGTCATGCTTCAGTTTGGTATCGTCATGCTTTTCCTGCCGTGCTGTTGGGTTCTACTATAGTTATATTTTAAAGAGATATACGGGATAGAGTCGACACATCGAACACATATATGGACATATTTGTTATCAATGTCAAAGCGGACATTGTTTTTGATGATTCAGTTTCGGGAGATTTTGCTGCACATGATCACGCAGATGCATATGTTCTTCCAGATGCTCAAGTTTATCCAGCTTATGCTCAGACGTTCCAGAACCAGAGTCGTACAAGCCTGATTGATTCAGCAAGTGTTTCAAGCTTAGCGTTTGTGGCAGAGATAGTTCAACTGTATTACAAGATGACAGACGCACCGACACCATTCTGTTTGCAACGAGACATCATGAAGCTAATGATGCCAAGAAGAAGAAGTTGGGACCACAAGATTCCGAAGAAGGGGTAACCCATTCGATGTAGATTTTAGATTGAGGAAGATTTTGAAGGCAATACTGGGAGAAAAACGACTGATGGAGCCTATTGTTCCGAGGATTTCAAGAAGGATATGCAAGCATACAATATCAAGAAGGATGCAGTGAGTTGGTCGTTAAGCGTCAAGTGTCAAGCATCATTTTGGAATGTTAGTCCAAGTTAGACAGATTTCTTTCAAGAGTTCAAGATGGAGTGTTTTCTACTCAAAGTATGGGACAAATTGGAGATTAAACTTATGGAGTTGGTATAGTGAGATGTTTCTGTCAGAGGGTGGAAGTCGAGTGAATCTGATTCATCCATTATGTTTTGGAGGATGTGGCAAAGATCATGGAAATGTGCTATGGGGACTTAGCCAATAATTTTGGATCAAACAAAGGACTGTAGTGCTTAAGAGCTTTGAGGAGATAGTAATGTATGATGTGAATGTTAAGGGAGCTGTTACTGTCTAAGGAAGTTTCTTTATGCCATTCAGACCGTCTAAAGTCTACCCGTTCAGATCAAAGGTCAGTTTCAGGTAATGAATCAAGAAAGTCATGGAGACTATTTTGGTTGGACGTTTAATCAAATCAAGATCGAGGACCCCAAGTTGTTATGATCATTCTGTTATGGTTGTGCTTCTTCAAGTGGATAAAATCATGGATCGTGTATGTCATTCGCACTTTGGTCGTTCCTATGAAGAGTATTGATGATATTCTACCCTTGTCAATGAAGTTACCCAATCTCATTACCTATACCTAGGGTACCACTTGTTGAACTTTTTCCCTTTTCCTTACCATTAGTCCCTAACCAAGTGCTTGGCTATTTGGGTAGAGCCTACACTTAGATTTTCCTTGACCGTGAAAACTCCTGAAAGGTCAATAACAGGTTTGTTTCTTATCCCATTGTGTGTTGTGTGCATTTTAAACAAAAAAAATTATGAATGTTTTAATAAATAAGTAAATGTGTGATCAAGGTGTTGTAAGAGACCTTGTCTATGGATGAAATTTTTCACCCATATTGTATTTTTTTTTGGGAACAACACATAGTTGTAGTTCCCAAGTAGTGTCGTAGTGTTAGAGAGGATTCACTTTAGTGAATTCAAGTATACCGTTCTTTTTCGTGGAAGTACTGGCTGCCATTTTGAGTTATGGTATGCTTTCCCTGTTCCTTAGTATTTCAATTACAGCGGTTTGTTTTTATCTAGAGTGAGATTGGCTATCTAGTTACTGAGCTCAGTTAGGAAATTGTTGAGGAAAGAATTCCTTGAAAGATGACTAGTCACCGTTGGCCTTCTGTGGTATTCTAGAAAGTGTTGGAGCATTGCTCATATCAGTTTGGAGAGTTGAAAACCTTTTGGAAAAAGGTGATGGTGTATTCCGTTATCCTAATCATTGAGAAATAAAAGATAACAAGGAGCAGAGTATTGAGAACTGTTAGATAACTAGGGAGCATGGAGATGTGTTTAAGGAATTGGAAGGATTGTTGACATATAGAAGTGACCCGTTCAGTATTCTTCTTGAACCTAGATTCGCTTGAATAGCCTAGGCATCTTGCCAAGTGGTTCTAGCCGAGTTCAAGTAGTAGTTAGAAGAATTATTTGGAGAAAGGTTTTGTTTGACTTAGTTATTTGTCGTGAAGTGTACCCATGTCAGTGGTAAAGAAGAAGAACCAGAGTTTGTGGTTTTGTTCGACTAAAGTTGAATCAAGGACATGACCATCAGGGTCAAGTATCAACTTTCTAGAATTGGTAAGTAATTAAAGATCGGTTGCAAGGTTCAGTTTGTTTTCCAAGGACGTTCGATGTACGCTTCAGATTTTAGTAAAGGTTGCTACTGGTAATCGGAAGTTAGATCATAAGACAGTGAACATCAGAACAAGGAATTGTTGCACATTTAGACAAAAATTGATGCGACTAAAGAATGCCCGTGTCCAATCTCTGTTACCGAAGAGTCAAAGTTTCGCTGGACTGGTCAGAAGTTTGTTCAAGAGTTAGAAACCATGTCAACCGCCGAGCTGATTGACTGATAATGGTGTTACCTTCGAATGGAGTAAAAGTATTGATGAAGTATGCAATCAGTTAGAGGAAATCTCTATGTCTATGTACATCTTAGCTTTGCATGAGCCTAACCAGTCATATACTGTTGCATGGATGCATCGTGTATTGGTTTAGGTAAATGCAAATGCAAGACGATAAGGTAATCTCTTATGCATCAAGGGAGCTAAAGAAGAATAAGCTAAATTATCTGATGCAAGAGATGGAGTTGGCGACAGTTTTGTTGTACATCAAATTTGGTAGCCATTTCAATATGGAGAAGGGATCCAAGTATCCACTGATCAAAGAAGCCTTAGGAAAAGAAAATGTTGTTGCTTATGCTTTGAGGAGTGGAAATTCGGTGTCGATATTGAGAAGGATCTCAAGAATCATGAAGCAGAAATTGAAGCGATTTATTAGGCTGCCTTATAAGGAAGGAATGGAGAGTTTTCAAGATTGCAAGTAGTAAATCAAGATGGCATATCCATTCATATCTGAGGAACTCAGTTAGAGGATTAAAACTTAAAGAAAACTTATGAGGAACATAATAAATATAATTTCAGTGGAAGATATGAGGAGTGTTCTGTAGTCAAGGTTAGTCAGTAAAACATGTGGGAGAAGGAACTCAAATCCTGCCAGAAGATTAAAATGGATAATTAGAAAAGAGATGTTAAGTGAATGCTGAAGAAGATTGATGAGTGCAAGAAGAGGTATGACCGTAAGGCATATGGGAATGCCAAGGATATATCAGTATAGAAAGTATTAATTCGTCATACAAGAGTACTCAGTTGGTGAATTAAGCTTGGTATATACGAACCTGTTGAATCCTCAGTTGCTAGACAGAAGAAGAAATCAGAAAGCAATAGAACTAGACTTGTATATGGGAAACATCAGAGAGATTGAGTTGTTCAGAAGATTATGAAGAGGGTGTCAGATATATCAGAAGTGTATAGAATATTATAAGGGAAATCATTCTTGGAATATGTGAGTGTGTATATTTGAGAGTAGCACCCTTGGTTTGAATCATGTTTACGTGATTGATCGTGCATGTTCTTGTTTGATTGTTGCACGGTTAATCAAGTTGACATTGACCAGATCGAAGATGTTACCTTCACATATGGCACATCACCTAACATTCCCCTTTTCATGTGGTTGGTATGGGAAAAAGACAAATAGAAAATTTTCAGAAGTGAAGGTATTTAGAGACTCAAAGCTGTCAAAAAAAAGTATGCAGCCCGCAGTATATGAGATGTATGTGCTGTAAAGAATTGGTTATCTTCAAATTTTTTGCTCAGAAAAGAATGATCGGTTTGGAAAAGTTGCAAAATCGGCAATATGTTATATTGATCTGTACCGAGTACTGAGTGGTTATCATAGTTGGAAAGGTTATCCATTAACCAGAAAATCTTTCAGTTATGCATTTGAAAATTTATGAGCCGATGTTGCGTAATCCTATATCAGACCTAGTATGATAGAACTGCTGAGACTAGAAAACTTTCAACCTCAACTCGCCTAGCCTAAAGTTCCTTTATGGAAAGGTGAGCACCATATCAGAAGATTTGAGATCAGAAAACTTGGTAAGATCAAGTATTTGGGGAACAACCATCAATTGTTTTGACATGAGAAGATGAAGATAAGTTTAGAGCTGATTACTATGAAGTCTTTGTATATCCTCCAGTGTTCAGTAAAGTGTGTACAACTATGTTATGAGAATTCGGGGACAAATTCTTTTGAGGGGGGAAGAATGTAATAACCCTCATGAACCAATGAATTTTTGGTCGAGAAAAATTCCGCCAGACCAGTTTGGAGTTGGTCTGGTCAGAAATAAAATAAAAACCGACCCGGTGAATTAATGTCTTGATAAGACTGTCGCGTGGTCAAAAGACCTTCTCTTGATAGATCTGGTAGAGTTTTAATTATTATGGTCGAGTTTTATTAAATCTGAAAGCGTTTATCTTAATGAAAGACGAGATCCGATGGACGGGAAACGTCTGGTCGAAAACTGCCCAAAAAGACCGTTCAGCTACTTGGCCGGTCATGTGCGATGCACATGATTTTCACCTGCTTGCTTGCTTATGTAGTAACTGGCACATGCAAGTCACAAGCTGCCAGCCTGCTTGCTCATTAATTAAGTCACATGATTGTCACCAGCTGCTTCAAGCTTTCTTCATGGGAGGGAAAGGTAAGCAGCTTGCTGCTGGAAATGTTGAAATAGCTCTCCACCTGTCCAGTCCCTGCTTTACTTTGTTCTGAGTGAAACCCTCACCTTAAGTAACTTAATCAGCTATTTAACTCCCTCTCCACCTGCTTGGTCGTCCATTACCACAAGAAAACCAGAGAATATTTTCAGAGAAAATCAGTGAGAAAGAAGAGAAAAACTGAGAGAAAAATTAGAGACAAATCAGAAAACATCTTGGACAATTTTCTTCCATCCTCTAGCTTATCTCCTTGCTGTGTAGAAGATCAGAAGCCGCAAGTTCAGTTTAAAGGGGAGGATCATCTGAGTTCTTAGGTCATCAGTTGTTGTGATGGTCGAGGTCAGTGGTAGGATCAGCCGGATCCTTCTGGTTGTTCTGAATCAGGAGTCAAGTGGAGTGTGATTAGCTTGAGCTCAAGTCTAGTCTTCCTTAGCCAATCTCATGGATTCAATGGTGAGTCTAGATAGATGATGATTAGTTATGAATGAGTATGCATGATTGCATACTGAATATGGTTGATTGATAAGCAAAGTGTCTTAATCTATAATTAAATGTGAGGTGTTTACTTATGTAAACACTTAAGAAAAATTATGAATTATTATTTGAGGTTTATCTCGAGCCTTAGTACTTGTTCTCAAGTACTAATATATAAGTATATTACTAAGTATATAAGTATAAATCATGTGAAGTCTTATTGTATACTCACTCTCCCAAACTTCCCGCATTGCCGTGAATTGGTCCTGCGATATGGAACAAGGTCACGAAGACACGATGATGGGGTTGCACCCTGGAGGCCGTGTAACTGCATGCAGCGTTAGATGTTCGATCTTCGAATATCTGATGGAGATGATGGTTATATTCATTTTCTCGCTAAGCTCGGTTAGCCTTGGTGGTTTCCGAGTTTAGCATATATATAAATATATATTATAAGTATAAATAAATGGCGGGTATCATGGAGGTGATGTTTAAGATAAGATTCACATTGATGGAATGAAAGGCCTTATATTATATGAGTTATGGAATATGTTCCCACTGCATACAAATGGTATTGATTGCTCGGGATATTATTAATATGTGTTGGGGTGCGGGGTTAGACTCACTGAGTAAACTAGTTACTCATGACGCATTTGTGATGCAGGTTACCAGTAGGCGGGAGACGTTACTCTAGGACTGGAAGGAACATCATTAGCCAGCGGTAGATTTATTATCCTTGCAAGACGTTTTGTATATAGCTTTTGTATAAAGCTTGTTTTCCGATAACTTCAAGGTCGACCTATAACATTTTTGTAAGATTATTTTGAATGAATAAATATATAATGTATAAAGATTTTTCTAAAATACGGGTTTCATATGATATTAGTCCTTGTCCGGGACGAACTAACTATTGGGTATTGCTTGGTCGGGTTGAAAAGCCTTAAGTGATATCCGATAGGAGCGTCGATGTTCTCAGATTGCTAGTCCAAGGAACTCGAAAGTATTCGGGAACCTTGGGTCGGCTTTCAGGGAGCATCGACCGTGGTATTTCCGGTCATCTACGATTGGGGGTGTCACACACACTCTCCTTCTCTTCCTGCCATAAGGCGGAACGCCTTGCCTTCATCTCTCCCGCCAAAAGGTGGTCACGACACTCATCTTCGAACTCTCAACCGAACTGATCCTTGTTTCATCTTGATTGAATTTACCATTGAAGTTTTACGATAAAAGTAGCAAAGACTTATTTCATAAAAATTCAAATTAATCTTATTGAACTGTAACGGTTAACTTAACATCATTCTTTTCTCGACTATATGATTGGTTTTCATTGCCTTAGGAAACTAACTATACGAGAACCAGCATCGAAAGGTGATTTATCCGAAAGAAATCGTAAAAACGCTTAAGTCAAAAATCAGCCTGAGAAAGTCTAAAGCGCGGCAAAATCCCACTTGCGACACGAAGCGGGAATGAGCCCAACTAGAATGACGGCCTACTTGATTTTCACAGAAGATAAATGGAAAAGAAGATAAATGTCAAGTTTCGAGGATAATCATGAAGATCGAAAAGATAAAGAAGATTTCCGCAAAGAGATAAATTTGGATCGGGGGAAGAAAAGGAAAGACGACTGACCTTGGAGGCATATATAAAAGGAGCCAAAGCGCGCAGGAGACATAAAAAAATCCAGCAAACTTAGCATTAGAGAAATTAAGGCACTTTTCATTTTTGTTATCGAGCTGCGACTCAACTAAGTCTTAAGGTCTTAGGTGGTTAGAACTAGGGAACTCGCCAACAGCTCTTGCGGCTGAGGCTTCTACCTGTTGTAATGATCGCGTTCAGATTTGGAATAAGATCATTCCTACTTTGCTCTCTTTCTGATTCACATTATGTCGTCTGCTTTTCATATTATTGATCACTTGACAATTGGCTTAGCAGAAATGTGGGACCTCAGACAAAGTTAGGGTTTCTTGACTTTCCTCTGTTAGCGGAAATCAATAGTGCAAATTTCAATTCCCATAGATGAGACCTACGAGCATGAGTGACTGTATCGGACTGGTGCTTTTGGGGGTTTATGTTTTTTCATATTTCATACTTTGTGGATTTTTTTTTATTATGGTATTTTAGTTGGCTTTTGTAATAAATTGGAGATTTGTAAAATAAATATATGTTAAATTATTTTTGTGAAAAGCGGGTGTACAGTTTTTGGTATCATAGCTGGGTTCCATCCCGGCTCCGACCCGGAATGGCAATTTGATGGGATTAGGTTTTAATCTGTTTTAAATAATTTTCAAAATATTTCTGGGGATTTGGGTATTTTAAAAAAAAAAAGAATAAAACTTTCTGTTTGGTATTACTCCTTACTCAAGGTATTTAGTGTTCAGCAGATTTAACTTATTTGCTTTCCTTTCTGATGCTGCCAAAGAGAAGAGAGAACCGTGCCCAAACCCCCTGAGCTGCTAGAGAGGATGAAGATGAGCATGTGCAGCCCACAGTTCCGCAGCCTGTGGCTCCACTGATTGATCAGGATTCCTTGAGGCAGATGGTGTAGGACACAGCTAGACAGGTCGCTCAGGAGGCAATCCAGAAAATTGCCTAGGAGGCAGCCAGGAAAGCCTCCTAGGAGGCTGCTCAGGGGGTTGCTCGGCAGATGGCTGCAGTTCAGCAGGGTCAGTGGATTCCACATGGTCCTCAGGTTCAGTTGCAGCATGGTTCCGAGATTCATGTGCAGCAGATCCCATCAGTTGAGGTTCAGCATGATCACCAGGTTCCAGGTCAGCAGGCCCCTGCTCAGCAGTAACAGAAGCCCCCGTTCAGAAGGTTTGGTGAGTTTTTCAGGTTCCACCACGACCAACCAGTTTCCCAGTGCAGTTGCCCGAGTGTGATGAGACTCTTATCAGGATGATAGAGAAGATGAAGAATGTGGATTTGGAGCATTTTGGGGAAACATTGGATGGCATAGACTAACTCAGTGTCTGAAGACTATCAAGTGCCCACTACGGCCCTGCCTTAATATCGCTGAGCTATGTCTACGTGGAGATGCAGCGGTATGGTGGGATAGAGTGCGATTGATTCATCATCGGCCTGATGAGCTGACATATGAAGATTTTCTCCATGCGTTTGACAAGAAGTATTTTCCCAGGGAAGTTTTGCATTTAAAGAAAAATGCTTTCGAGCATTTGAGGCAGAGTATTAGGACTGTCAGGGAGTCCAAGTTTGAGTTTAACTGACTCCGCAGGTTTGCTGGTAGTGTATGGATGTAGAGGACCCGGTCAGGAGATTCTTAGATGAGATGCGAGTGGAACTTCTCGGCAGATGCAGCGTGGTCTCTTACACAAGCTTAGAGGATCTTATGGAGAAGGCTGTCATTCAAGAGACATGTATGGCCGAGGAGCAGAAGTTCTTCAAGGCATCTCAGCCTAAGTCAGGAGGGGGACTTCAGTGTCAGAGAAGAGGACTTGGGATCATTCAAACGTCAAGTGTTATCATTTTGGAAGGATGGGGCACAAAAGTAGGAATTGTCGGAGTAGGCCATTAGGTGCTCAGGTTCAAGCACCAGCAGTGACAGTAGCACCAGTAGTGGCAACTAGGAGCTGCTATGGTTGTGACCAGGCGGGTCATATCTTCAGAGATTGCCCACGGAGGGGCAATGCGACGCTTCCACCACCGGCCAAGCATCTAGCCATCGATCCACGTGTGTTTGTTGTAGAAGATTCCCAAGGAGCTGAGCCGATAGCAGGTATGTATATATATCATAGTTGTTTGTTTTTGAGTATTATTGGGTTTCGTGGTTATCGTGTGTGGTTAGTAAAATATTGTATGATTGGTTTCGGTTGGAGGTGAGTCAGCTCACACCTTATTCAACACGGGAGCTTCTCACAGCTTGGTGAGTCCATGTTAGGTCAAATCTTGGTCCTTTTGAGGTGTCGCCAAATCAAAGTCTAAGCAGATTCAGACTGCTGGCATAGAGAGGTTGGGAGCAACCGGCATCCATCACGATGTACAAGTTATGCTTGGAGGGGTCAATTTGTTTGGAGACTTGGCAGAGATGGAGCTGAGTTTTACAATGTTGAGAGTTCATATCCCTCAAGCATAAGGAAATATCATATTTTAGGGTATTTAGACACACCAGGGAGTTTCTCTTGTCTCCATGTTGCATGGTGAGGAGTTACTGGAGAAAGAAGCAAAAGGATATTTGGCGACCATTTTGATGGTTAAGGATGATGGACAGCATGAGCTTCAAGATATTCCAATGGTTGTGGAGTATAACGATGTTTTGAGGCCTTAAAAGGGCCACCACCAGCCAAAGGAGGCGTTCTTACAATTGATTTAGAACCAGGGCAGCACCGGTTTCACGAGCTCCATACTGTCTAGCACCAGCAGAGATGGCTGAGTTGAAAAAGCAATTGGAGGAACTGTCTGATAAAAGTTTTATCAGGCTGAGTACTTCACCATGAGGAGCACCAGTATTGTTCATGAAGAAGAAAGAAATGCCTTCCGTACACGTTATGGACATTATGAGTTTGTAGTGAAGTCATATGCGTTGACGAAGCACCTGCAGCGTTCATAAAGCTTATGATGATGATTTTGGAAGCATTTGGATAAGTGTGTGATTGTCTTCATCGATAATATTTTGGTTTACTCTATGAGTAGAGAAGAGCAGATGAGCATTTACGGATTGTGTTGAGCAAATTTAGAGAGCATCATATATTTGGTAAGCTGAGTAAGTCTACCTTCTGGCAAATTTAGAGAGCATCATAAATTTAGATTTCTGGGTCATGTGGTTTTCGAAGCCGAATTGTTGTAAATCTGGAAAGTTTATTGCAATTTCAGAGTGTCAGACACCTAAGAGTGTTATAGACATCTGTAGTTTTCTGGGTTCTGCAGGATACTACAAGAAGTTCATCAAAGGTTTTGCCAGTATTGCAAAAATGATGACAAGGACACCAAGTTTGATTGGACAGATGACTGTTCGAGGACTTTCGCTGAGCTGAAGCGACAATTGATGAGTACACCGGTTTTAGTACTTCCGAGACCGGGGATAACATAAGAGGTTTACACTGATGCATCACTGGTTTGGAGTGTGTGTTGATGCAGGAGGGTCAGGTCATTGAACATGCATCACGTCAGTTGAGCCATCACGAGGTCAATTATTCTACGTATTACTTGGAGTTAGCAGCAGTTGTATTTGCGTTGATTTTGTTTCTTGCAGGGAAAAATAACCTGGGAATGGGGCTTTAAATAGAGAAAATCATGGGTACCTAAGTGGGGGAACAAGTTTAGCTTGCTAACCGAAACTGTAGCCAGGACAGGGTCATTACAGATCTTGTGCCCAGAAGAAGGAGAAAGGCGAGGATACCCAAGCATCTGAAGAGAGATGCAAATGAGGAAGAGATGGATGGATTCACCAGGAGAGTGCTGAAGATCCATGTAGATGATCCATTTGAAGAAGTCTACTACACCAAGAGACTCTGGATGTTTTTCAGAGAAAGTAAAGAAACCAAAGAGGACATTGAGGTTATGTTCAATCACTTGAGAGACGAGATGAAACAAAGGATTGTATTGAAGAAGAAGAGTGATCGTGGGACATTCGTTGTTCCCTAATTCATAAAAGGTCACTCATATCCTAATGGACTTGTTGAGACTGGTTCACATGTCAGCATCTTGCCAAGGTATCTAGCAATGCAGCTAAGTCTCAAGATAGAGCCTTCTGGGGATTCTTTCTCTTTCGTAGACTGTTCTAAGGTAAAGTCAGGAGGTGTTATCAAGGACCTACAAGTGCAAGTAGGTAACGCCAGGTCCTTGTTGATTTTCATGTAATGGATATTGATGTTGACTGGAACTAACCCATATTACTAGGAAGAGCCTTCATGGCTACTGTACGTGATGTTGTTGATATGCAGGCAAGCAGGTTGTACCTGACACTGATAAGCGAGACATATTATTATGAGGCAGCACGTGTATCTAAGACAAAGAGGCCCTACACATAGTTTGAAGACAAACCAGTAGCAGCCTGCTACCATGATCTCGAGCCAAAGGAGTAACCGGATGACACGGTGTCGATCGACACCATGGGAGGGAGCATCGGTCGACACCCTGGCGTTCGACAGAAGGTGGTAATTTTGGTGAGATTCTACCAGATGACTATGGGATATACAGAGACGAGAAAGGCAATGCACGAGCCTTAGATGGGAAGATAATAAATGTCTTTGAGGAAGACATTAGAGACATACTGGAGATGGCAGACAGCCTTGGTGGTCATCATCTAAGTCTACCCAGAAATCAGAAGCACTATGAAGAAGATGGAGATCATTCCATGACACATTTCCAACCAGATCCTGAGACTTACAGCAAGGATCAAACTGATGATATGATTGCTGAAACTGTTGCAGCAAATGAAAGGATGATCAACAACCTCTACACCAACCTAGATGCTCATTACTTTCCTCTAACCAACAGTATTGGATGGTTTAGCAAATGTATGGAAGAGCTGTGCAGCTGAAGGTTTATTACACTCATAGGATCATCCAGCGCCGGCAAGAGCACAGAACTATAGGAGATGAAGCCATAAAACACTTTGTGAGCACCTGGTGCAAAATGAGCAGAGAAGATGTAGATACTTGTTTCCCAACAAGTATCGAACTGCCTCCGTACTAGCCAAAATCTCCAAACGTCAAGCTAAAGACTATAAATAAGCGCTGAGTGAGAGGCAACCCACTACTTAGTAAGTTTTTAAGGTTTTAATTTTTTTTTTAACTAATTTTTGGACTAAATTTAATTTTAGGTCAAAAAAATCAACTGAGTCTGAAAACCAAAGGCATCGCTCGACACCTGATCACCGTCGATCGACACACATTGAGCATCGGTCGACACTTAACTGTTTCGATCGATACTCACACTAGAGGCAGGTATTTCGACTTTCTTAGTTAAGTCTTTCAATATGATTTAATTTTTCCAACCAAACTCAGACTGAATACACTGGGACAGTGCAATTTAAGTCTCGGGGAGGTAGTTGTTGATATTGTGTTTTATTTTGAGTTTTTGTTTAAGTTTTAAAAAAAAGTTTTATAGAGTCAAGAAGGGAACAATGATTACCGACACGATCAGAAAGCAAACTAACCATTCTCTATCACCAATGTAAAGGTACTAAGAGGAAATAGCCGTAGTGATTCATGACAAACATGTAACATCCATAACTGCTAAGAACTCTTGAAGGAACCAAAGTTGACTTCCAACCTAATCGATTCTATCTGCTTGTTTTGGGAATTGATATACTTTGATCGAGTTCCACCTGCGAGTCTAGAAGGTAAAAGTCTATTGTTTTGATTCATGTATTCTACTATCTATATACAAAGTGAAAAAAAATATGAAATGATTTCCCCAGGGATGTGGAGGGGTAGGAGTGTCTCCCGCGACCCCATTATTCAAATTCTTGAAGGAATGATCACACATTGTGGCAGAGCGAGGGGTAGGAGTGTCTCCTGCGACTCTATTATTTGCTTACACTTTGAGAGTAAAATAAAAGAAAAAAAGAAATATATATATATATATATATATATATAAAATAAAAAGATATAGAGAAGAGAGATAAGAGAAAAAGGATTTAGAAAAAGACAGTCTGATAGCTTGTTTGAGTTGAGTCCATGTGTCTTCTGATCGATATTCCCAGAATAAAGCCTGCAATTTATTTTATATTGAGAAATGAAGTCAGTAGAGGGGTATGTCAAGGTGTCTTTGGTAAGTCAATGGTATGGTAAGTTGCTAAAGCTAGTGCTAAAGTACATTGAAATATCTTATGATGTGGTTGCAACAGAGAAAGGTGAATGTGGTGATTCTTGAGACTGATGAGTTCCCGACCTTTTTAAACCTTTCACAGGACTACTCATATTTTGCTTGAGGACAAGCAAAAGGGTAAGTCTGGGGAAGTTGATATACTAAGGAATTTACCGGATTTCTACCTTAGTATATATTTGTTTTAGTGTTTATTATTTATCTATATTAGCTATATTAGGACTTTATTAGGTACTGGCATGATATGGAGAAAAATGGTAATTATGGAGCTTTGTGGAAAGCTAAGGCATGGAGAATCCGTAGCTGATCAAAGAAACATGAAATTGGAGCTAATACTCAGAGGGAGTATCGATCCATACCATCGTCCCAGTGGCGATCGATACCCTATGCAGAAATGGACCAGACTTATGTTTCAAGACTTATGAAAAACCCGAAGACCATTTATGTTTTGAATGCCCTAGGACGACTTTGTTAGTTTATAAACCCCTTGTTATATTAGCAGCAAGGGGAGACATGTTTTACATTCATTTAGATTAAGTTTCTTTGGGAGAGAAGGTCATCTCTGAGGAGATTGTTGGAACTCCTTTTGTTTCTCTTTTCATCTTCATTTCTTATATGATTATGATGTTTTCCCATGATCATGTCTTAGTAATTTACTCATGTTAGGTTAAGGTTAACGTGGAATTGATGTTTGTGTGATTGCTAAAATTGTTAGGAAGAACTTAGATTCTCTCATCTGAAGTAAGCTTAACGCAAGTGTCTAGATTAGCTACCTAAATCCTTGTGCTTAGGATAACTGATAACTACGAGAGTAGATCAACCCCTGATAATATTCATTTGAGTTAGGTTGCTAGAAACGTACGAGAGTAGATCTATGTTTAACCTAATGAACCTGAACGATCTGATTATATTGCTTGGCAAGGGCAGTGTCGATCAACACTCAGTAGTGTCGATCAACACTCAGTAGTGTCGATCGATACTCGTTCGATTGTTGATTTGCGAGAGCAACAATAAAGACTTAGCCACTAACTGGATAAGATGTGAAAGCTGCCATCCAAAGTTAATGAAATCGAGTTCTAGGATCCATAGTTCATCCTTGATAATTTGTAGTTACCAAACTGATTACCTAAACTTGATACCTAACCTTTTAAATCAATCAAGTTTACATTCTTTCTATTTATTGCTTTTATCATTGTTTGCTTAGCTTAATTAGCATTCTTGTTTAGATCTACTGTGTGCCCACGCTCCCTGTAGAATTGATCCATAAGTACTACAGTTGATGCTCTTATTTGAGAGAGTTAAAACAAACGCTTAGGGTAATTTGAGAGATATCAAATTTGGCGCCGTTTCCGGAGAGCATTGGATCGCCATTAGATCTTTAGGAATAAAATTTCGTCTAGGTTTTTATTTATTGTTTTTGATACTGATAATTTTCTTTTCTCTTGATATCGATCGATACCAACCCAGCACCGATCGATATCAACCCCCGAGAAGACACTATTGTTGCTGTTATAGTGTTACTAAGGGATGAGAATGGAGACCTGCGTGATCCGGAAGGACACTTGCGTAATGCAGCAGGTCAGAGACTTGATGATCAAAAGGCTGCAATCCCTGATCAAGATGAAGCAGCTGCTGAAGATGCTGCTCAAGCTGCAGCCATTGCTCAGGCTGTAGCTCCCAGAAATGCTCAGGTCGCTCGACCTAGAACATTGGCTGATTACAATCGTCCAAATCAGTACTACGCCAACAGATCTGCTATTCGTCCTCCTACTTTCCAGAGGAACGATTTCGAGTTGAAACCTGCATACTTCACACTTGTGGGGCAGACACCTTACCATGATCTCCCACAAGAACATTCTATGAACCATTTGGAGAGGTTCGAGAATTTGGTTTCTGCCATTAAAGCAAATGGTGTCCTTGAGGATTACCTTTTATGCAAGCTCTTCAAGTACTCACTTGCTGGAGATGCTTCATACTGGCTTAAGCAGTTATCACCAGGATCCCTTACATCCTTGACTGACATCAAGTACGCCTTCCTGCGTAATTTTCTTGATGATGCTCGTTCTGAAGACTTGAGGAATAAGATTGGTACATTCACTCAAGGACCTTCAGAGACATTTAGAAGCTCTTGGATCAGATTCAAGTCTTACCATAGAGATTGCCCACACTATGGGTTTAATGAAAAACAGCTGCTTAGTACTTTCTTCAGAGGTATTGCTCTAGCATACCAGATTGCACTGACCCAGAAGAAGGAGAAAGGCAAGGATACCTAAGCATCTGAAGAGAGATGAAAATGAGGAAGAGATGGATGGATTCACCAGGAGAGTGCTGAAGATCTCTGTAGATGATCCATTTGAAGAAGTCTACTACACCAAGAGACTCTGGAAGTTTTTCAGAGAAAGTAAAGAAACCAAAGAGGATATTGAGGTAATGTTCAATCACTTGAGAGACGAGATGAAGCAAAGGATTGTACTGAAGAAGAAGAGTGATCCTGGGAGATTCGTGGTTCCCTGCTTCATACAAGGTCACTGCTATCCTAATGGACATGTTGACACTGGTTCACCTCTCAGCATCATGCCAAGGTATCTAGCAATGCAGCTAAGTCTCAAGATAGAACCTTCTGGGGATTCTTTCTACTTGGTAGACTGTTCTAAGGTAAAATCAGGACGTGTTATCAAAGACCTCCAACTGCAAATAGGTAACGCCATAGTCCCTGTTTATTTTCATGTAATGAATATTGATGTTGACTGGAACTCACCCCCATTACTAGGAAGAGCCTTCATGGCTACTGTAGGTGGTGTTGTTGATATGTAGGCAAGCAGGTTGTACCTGACACTGATAAGCGAGACAGATTATTATGAGACAGCACGTGTATCTAAGACAAAGAGGCCCTACGCAGATTTTGAAGATAACCCCAAACTAGTAGCAGCCTGCTACTGTGATCTCGAGCCGAAGGAGGAACCGGATGACACAATGTCGACTGACACCATGGGAGCATCAGTCGACACCCTGGCGAGTTCGACAGAAGGTGGCCATTTTGGTGAGATACTACCAAGTGACTATGGGATATACATGAACGAGAAAGGAAATGCACAAGCCTTATATGGGAGGATAATAAGTGTATCCGAGGAAGACATTAAGGACATACTGGAGATGGCATACAACCTTAGTGGTCGTCATCTAAGTCTACCTAAAAATCAGAAGCACTATGAAGAAGATGGAGATCATTCCACAACACATTTCCAACCAGATCCTGATAATTACAACAAGGATCAAGTTGATGACATGATTGCTGAAACTGTTGCAGCAAATGAAAGGATGCTCCACAACCTCTACACCAACATAGATGCTCATTACTTTCCTCTAACCAACAGTATTGGATGGTTGAGCAAATGTATGGAAGAGCTGCAACTGAAGGTTGATTACACTCATATGATCATCCAGCGCCGGCAAGAGCACATAACTATAGGAGATGAAGCCATAAAAAGCTTTGTGAGCACCTGGTTCGAAATAAGTAGAGAAGATGTAGATACTTGTTTCCCAACAAGTATCAAACTGCCTCCATACTAGCCAAAACCTCCAAACGTCAATCTAAAGACTATAAATAAGCGCTAAGTGGGAGGCCCACCCACTACTTAGTCAAAAAAAAAAATCAGTTGAGTCCAAAAACAAAAGGCATCACTCGACACCTGGTCACTGTCGATCGACACACATTGAGCATCGATCGACACAGGCAGGTATTTCAACTTTCTAAGTTAAATCTTTCAATATGATTTATTTTTTCCAACCAAACTCCGACTGAATACACTGGAACAGTGTAATTTAAGTCTGGGGTAGGTAGTTGCTGATATTGTGTTTTATTTTGAGTTTTTGTTTAAGTTTTTGTTTAAATTTTTCAAAAAATTATACAGAATCAAAAAGGGAACAATGATTACCGACACGATCAGAAAGCCAACTAACAATTCTCTAGCACCATTCTAAAGTACTAAGTGGAAATCGCCACAGTGATTCGTGATAAACCTATAACATCCATAACTGCTAAGAACTCTTGAAGGAACCCAAGATGACTTCCAACCTAATCGATTAAATATGCTTGTTTTGGGATCTGGTAAACTTTGGACTGGGTTCCTCTTACGAGTCTAGAAGGTAAAAGTATAATGTTCTGATTCATGTATTCTACTCTCTATATATAAAGTAAAGAAAAGATGAAATGGTTTCCCAAGAGATGCGGAGGGGTAGAAGTCTCTCCCACGACCCCATTATTCCAATTCTTGAAGGAATGATCACCCATTCTGACATAGTGAGAGGTCGGAGTGTCTCTTGCGGCCCTATTATTTGCCTACACTTTGAAAGTGAAAGAAAAGAAAAAATATATATATATATATATATATATATATATATGTACTAAAAATATATATAGAAGAGAGATAAGAGAAAAAAAGAATTAGAAAAATACAGTATGATAACTTGTCTGAGTTGAGTCCATGTGTCCTCTGATCGATATTTCCAGAATAAAGCATGCACTTTATTTTATATTAAGAAATGAAGTGAGTAGAGGGGTATGTCAAGATGTTTCTGGTAAGTCGATGGTATGATAAGTTGCTAAAGCTAGTGCTAAAGTACATAGAAATATCTTATGATGTGGTTGCAACATAGAAAGGTGAATGTGGAGATTCTTGAGACTGATGAGTTCCTGACGTTTTCAGACCTTTCACAGGACTACTCATGTTTTGCTTGAGGACAAGCAAAAGGGTAAGTCTGGGGAGTTGATATACTAAGGAATTTATCGGATTTCTACCTTAGTATATATTCGTTTTAGTGTTTATTATGTATCTATATTAGCTATATTAGGACTTTATTAGGTACTGGCATGATATGGAGCAAGATGGTGATTATGGAGCTTTATGGAAAGCTAAAGAGTGGAGAATCTGTAGCTGATCAAAGAAACATGCAATTGGAGCTGATACTCAGAGGAAGTATCGATCGATACCATCATCCTAGTGACGATCGGTACCCTACACATAAATGGGCAGGCTTATGTTTCAAGACTTATGAAAAAGCCCGAAGACCATTTATGTTTCGAATGCCCTACGATGACTTTGTTAGTTTATAAATCCCTTGTTATGTTATCAGCAAGGAGATACACGTTTTACATTTATTTAGATTAAGGTTATTTGGGAGAGAAGGTCATCTCTAAGGAGATTGTTGGAACTCCCTTTGTTTCTCTTTTCATCTTCATTTCTTATGTGATTATGATGTTACCCATGATCATGTCTGAGTAATTTACTCCTGTTAGGTTAAGTTTAACGTGGTATTGATGTTTGTGTGATTGCTAAAATTGCTAGGGATAGGCACCATGACTTGATTAGACACTCTCATCTCACCTTCTTCATTGAGCCATTGTAACCTATAGGGTTTAGGATGACTTTGAACCTTCAATCCGAGCTTATTTACCATGGTTTCACTGCAACATTGACGCAGCTTCCTCTATCAATAATGAGACTGCAAATCTTTCCTTGTACTAGACGCCTTGTGTAGAACAAGTTATGTCGTTGTTCAAGCTCCTAAGTCTTAGTTTGCAAGCTTAAAGTCCTCCTACCAATCAAAAGATTTCCATGTATTGGTTCTTCTTCATGCTCTTCATCAGAGATGTCCTTAGCTTCTATCTCAAACTCATCTCCATATTTGAACTCGCCATTTCAAGAAATATCATCACTCTTTTGTTGGTACACTCATTAGCATAGTGACCTCTTCCTTGACACTTAAAACACTTAACATCTCTAGCTCTTGAACTAGTAGCCTCGTCCTTTCCTTTATCCTTGCTAAAGATGTTGCTTGGCTTTTCTTCTTCCTGATGATCTGGCTTGTTCTCCTTAGGATAATTCGGTTTCTCTTCCTAAGAATCTTGAAATTTTGTTGCTCCATAACTAGTATGCGAGTGACCTTATTTTGAGTTGTTGCTCTACAAGAATGGCTTTGTGTAACATCGCCTCTATCTCCACATAATGTTGCATCTCCACATTGTCTTCAACTCCATCTCTTGGTAATAATCTTCCACATAGCGTGAACCTTGGATGAGCTTTCTTTATTTTTGATGGAGGTCCGGTGATAGTGGCTTGGAACAAACCTATTGTGCATGATAGACTTCATCTCTTGCCATGTCTCAACTAAATACTCTTGATTGCACCTTCTAGTTTTCACCAATTGGTCCCATCAACTCAAAGCATAGTCATATAACTCAGTAGCTATTATTTGGATCTTTTGAGCTTGAGTATATTGTTGGCAAATGAAGACAAAGTCGATCTTCTTTTACCACTCCAAATAAGCATCCGGATCAGCCTTGCCATGAAAGGGAGGTATCTTCAGCTTCAAACCAGCAAACTCATCTCGTTGGTGCCTTCTTCCCTCATGATCAAGTCTCTGTCTTCTCCGGCTGTCCTTAGAAGAAGAGATATGATTGCGCTCATAGTAGTTGTCAGTTTCTTGTGATCCAGAATGCTCTTGTTGGTTCCCCTTGATTCAAATTTCTCCTGTTGATTTTGGGTACGTCGATCCCTCCTTGATTCATTGCTATGACCCTGACCAGTAGCCTTCCTTATCTCTTATCTTAATTCATCACGGAGCTCCTTCATACTAGTCTTCATAATCTTTGTCATTGTGGTTAGTATAGTTTGATTCAGTTGCACGGTAATCTGTTCTCTCAAGAACTTGTTCTTCCTAACTAGATCTGCTTCTTCATCGGATTCGTTGACCATTGGTACCTGATTCAAGTACAAAACTAAACAAGTAAGTTGCTCTAGAGAAAACTTGAAAGGATTGAATCAATCAAAACAAGATCAAATAGATATATGAAACAGATCAACAATCTTGCAATCCAAGGAATCAGAATTCAAATCGACAACTTTGAAATTGGATATATCAGATGATGATCCACAAGCAGCAAACACAGATCCAAACTTAACAAGAACATATCGATCACTACACCAGTTAGAAACAAACTTCTCAAGCAAACGATTAAACAAAATAAGCAAATTGATTACTTACTTAACACGGATCTGACAAGTTTGATTCAAAATATAATCCAAACACTTAGAACTATCAAAATATATCAAGATAAGCACAGATCGATCAACAAAAGATGATAGGGTGGACTGATCAAACGAGGAACAACAACAACACACAGATCAATCAACAATTAGAAAGTAGATGAAATGATCAAAGCGTAAACAACAAGGAAACTTAGATCGATTACTTTCAAACGAAAATATAGAGAGAACACACTCAGAAACAAGTTTACAACACTCATATTTTTTAGCTTTAAGTAGTAAGAACACAAATCGATCAAAACAACACAAGAAGCTGAACAGATCAATCGAAAGTTCTTAGAGAAAATGAGTACTCCCCTCCCTGAGATGCTCTAATACCACTTAACACGATCCTAGGATCCTTCTCTGGATTGGTATGGGATAAATCCTTGCAAGAACAAATCAAAAGACTCAAGCTCTTCACGGCTGTGGAATGAATGGTGACACAAGAGATGCGAAATAACTCTTGATACTCCTAGATTGAATTCTTTGGATATGACACACCTTAGAACTCGATCCTTAGGTTGTTGGATATTACTCACCAATGAAGAACACTCAAAGAGAATTCTCAAAATAAGAACAAAGGTTTTTGATAAAAGACTGGGTAGATTGATAAGAGAGTTTTCGAAACATACATAGGAAAAGTTGGAACACGCACCAAGCTTTTCAAAACTAGCAAGGGAATAAGAACAAATGCTCCCTTGGGAATAAAACAAAGACCAACTTGAGTTTTCGGAAACTACAACATGAAATAAGACTTAAGATAAAACATAACATAAGGTAAACAATGTGGTCGGTCTAGGATCATCAACTAGGTGATTTGTGAAGCAAATCTAAGGCCTTGCTAAAAACCTATCTTTGGAAAATCCAATGGGACAAACCCAAAGATAGGGGAAAAGAGCACACAAAGATTGCTTTCCTAGATGATGAACAACTTGATGTTATAACGTCTTGAATTTTGATAAGTGTATCTCTGATGATCAAGCTTCTTCCAAGACAATCTTCTTGTTTCAATGACTTTTTGAGTAATCCTCTAGAAGCTTCATTGAGTCTTCTAGTTCTGGAACGAGTCATAGGTCCTTTTGGAATGGCTAAGGCCTCTTCTTCATTAAACTTATCCATGTCCTCCTTGTGTTCATATTTGAGCTGGTCCAGAATCAGTGGGTGACCTATTATATCTGAAAATGAGAACGTTTCAGGGAGGATCTTAGACTCGGAAGCTTAAGAAGCTTAAATCGAGGTACATGGGGCCATATCCAATGTGGAGCGGAGTTGCTTACATATTGGATTTATCAGCAGAGTTATCACACTTTTATGACGTATTCCATGTGTTTGTTTTGAGAAAGGTCGTGATAGAGCCATAGCTCATTTTGTAGTAGTCGCCATGTGTCTTTGGTAAAAATTTGTTTGTTGACAAGTAAAAATTTGTTTGCACCTTGTCAACCAATGAAGATTTTGGATCGGCAAGCAAATGTGGTTCAGGGAATGATGAAAATGTTGGTCAAAGTTTGTTGGAAGAGAGAAGGGATCCAGGAAGAGACCTGGGAGTCCGAGCCCCAAATGAGAATTGATTAACATGAGTTTTTCAGGAAGATATTGGACAGTCAGCTTCTGACCTGAATTCAGAGTTGAATTTTTTGTTAGTGGAGGAGAATTGTAATGACCCAATATCCAGCCTAAGGAGTTCAGCCCGTAAAGGCCCATGCCCACATCCAGAAGCACAAGGTATTTTCTACAAATTCTCACTTCCATCAGTTTTGTTTTTCCAAAACCATCAAGAAAAAACAAATCAGAAGAAAAAAAGTTTAAGAAGAAGAGAAATGTGAAACTTTTGCACAGGTTGAGCCACCGGAGATCGCCACCTCGACCACCGCACCTCAAGACTACGTTGACCTTGTCACCACCGTTCGCACCCCAAGGTAACCCCGGAAAACTACCATGCCTTTAGTCTCAGTTTTGGTTGTTTAGTAAATCGTCGATGACTCTCTACCCAGGTCGAATCTCGTGCACCCAAGGCCACCTTTGCGTTCATCTCGTTGAAACAAAGCCGCAGCCATCCACTGTGTCACAGCCAAAATCACGCTAATCGGCACACCTCTGCAAATTTTGCCTTCTCCGTACATGCATAACGCACGCCGCCGCCGAAAGAAAAACCGAATTTTTGATGGAAAGAACAGGAGATCTGAAAGAGTTATTCTATGAAATCAAATCTCGTTTTTTCATCACATATACAAGCTAAAACTACAGCCAACAGGGTGGAAGTTTGGGTTTCAACTAGAAAAGTGGATTCTGGCCTCCTGTTGGGGGGCCGCTATGCAAAGCCAAAAGCGCCTACACCTAGTGGCTTAAGCCGTTGTTCCCATTTCCTCGCTGACCCCGTTTCTTCGGATGATATGATGGGTCAAGTATTTGCTTCATTGTTTTGGTCTTATAAGCTCAGGTTCTTGAGTTTATCATCTGCCAAGTGTTCTTTCCACATGCCACCTGGACCACCTCACGTGATGTCCACGCCCCACCACCTCCTCGCCTCTGTTGATTTTCCGGTAAGCCGTCGCCGCTCTCTCACCGCGGGTGCGATGGTAACTGCCATCGAAGGTCGACTCAGTGAGTCAACTCGGTGACTCAGTCAACCGGTTGGTTTAACTTGGTTTAAATTAGTTTTAGGTTTGGTTAGATTAAACCGTCGGTTAAAATTAATTGGATTTCGGTTAAGTTAAATTGGTTAGTTAAATCAATTAGAATCGGTTAGTTTAATCGTTTGAAAGGCGTTCTGATTCAGATTTTTGCCTTGATTTCAGATTTGGAGACAATTTGAGCAGTTCGAATTTATAGATACCACTTCCCCACATTTATAAGGTGAGTGCTACTCCATTTAATCTCGTACTAGTTTAATATTGCTATTATGGAAAGGCTATGTTTGAAACATGTTCTATCTCTGTGAATTGAGTTTGTTTGAGAGTCTTATTCCTTTATTATTATTATTATTATTATTATTATTATTATTATTATTATTATTATTATTATTATTATTATTGATTGTTAATATTGAATTAGGATAATAGAGGATTCAATGGTTGAATGAAATGATTGATGTTAAGGACAGTTATATAAATATGTATATACATAGTTATGAGTAGGGACTATATGTGCAGGCGGAGCTCAGACATCTATGTGCACGCGGAGCTCAGAGATGTCTGAGCTAGCGATGTTATTTTGTGGTGCGGGCGGGGATCCCGAGATGTTTGGGCTAGCGACACAACTTTTATGGAGCGTGGGTACAGAGACGTTTGCACTATCAACGCTAGGAGGGAGGGGGTATAGAGATAGATTGTACTAGCGACGCTTCGTTTATATAAATATATATATATATATATATATATATATATATATATATATATATATATATATATATATATATATATATATATATATATATATATATATATATAAGAAAAAGCGTAAATGTAGAGAGTAGTTATGTACTACTAGCGCACTGATTGTAATTGTCTAAGTGTACTAGACATATATTGTTGTTTTGTGAGGTGTACTAGGCACCATGTTTGTTTCATGCTAAAGCTAGGCATACATAGTCGTACTGCTATGCATTGAGTCAGTGGTTGCAGTTTAGCATCCCATACCTCATTGAGTGACTCCCATGTTACTTATTCCTTGTTTTATCCCTTTTAGATGAGACTAACGAGCGGAAATGGTTGTATTGGACTGATGCTTTTGAGTGTTTTTTTATGTTTATGTTTTTTTCCTATTTTAGAATTTTGAATTTATGTTAGTGATATCTACCGATTTTGTATTATGGAGTTATAATTGACTTTTGTAATAAAGTGGAGATTTGGAAAACAAATATATGTTTAATTATTTTTGTGTAAAGTGGGTGTCACAAAGTTTTTCTATTGACCAGTTCTGTTAACAACGGGACAACTTCGACAAGAATGAGTTGTAGAGTTTGAGCAAAACCTTTGACTATTATTAAATTTTGAGAAAACTGTAACGTTTCGTCCGTTCACAGCTAAGGGGTCATATATGCGGATTCACTCGTTCTGTGGACCCATCTTGTTCTAATGGATGGTGTGTTAATTATTGTTTACTGACCTTGCAATTACCATGTGATCTTTCTCCGTGATTTGGTCTCACTCGCACGCTATAGTGAATCACTTTCCGATAGGTCATCCATCCTTCCACTGCTCCAGCTCAAGCACACTTAATTCTGAAGTTCTAAACCGATGTGTGCCGGAAAAGATAAGCGCACTTTAGTGACATAGGTAGCCAAATACATTCTCTTAAGCCTTTCTATATATCACAACTCGGGATGTTACAGTTCATCCCCTCTCAAAGAACACAACACCCTCGTTGCGCCCCACGACAGGTCTCAAGACGCCTCTCGGATCAGAACCGAAATGGCTAACCAGCTGTGATAACACTTGTAACGCCCCACCCGACCACAACTAATGGGCCAACCACGCATGCTCACTCAGCCCCTGGGCCCATCCCCTTCCAATGGGTGGTGCGATCATTTTTCAAAGCTTGAAATCATTGTTTACTGATCCTGCAATCATCACATGACCTTTCCCCGTATTTTGGCCTCACTCGCACGCTATCGCGAATCATTTCCCGATAAATTACCCATCCTTTCACTGTTTCAGCTCAAGCACGCTTAACTCTGGATTTTTAAACGGATATGTACCAGAAAAGATAAGCATACTTTGGTGACATTAACCAAATCAATTTTCGTAAGCATTTCCATATATCACAACTCGGAATGTTACAAAAATATTCTCTTTGATGCTCCCTATAAGCATGTCAAATATAAGCATGTCAAACGCCAATAAAACCCACTAAAATTCAAAAAACACATTAAGATATTTTATGGCTTCAACATGTTCTTCCTCAGCGGCGAATATCCTATTTGGATCTCCATAAGATTTTCTGATTCAGATGACTCAGCCGGATCAACAATACGGGCAGGAAACGATTTCAAATCTGGAATTAGATTTGCACTAGATTTGGGATAATGGAAAGCAATTTTCTACCAAATTTAAACTTTAATCTGGGCATCTGGTCGAACGGATGGGTTTTCGGAAAGTGATAATCTTTGATCAATATAGTCAGTTTTGCGAGGTTTAGAGTATAGAGATGTAGGTAATTATTACATAAGGTGTGCATGCTTGATACGCATAATCTTAATGTCAGAGTAGAACATAAGTAGGTATATAGGGATATGTTTAGATTATTTGATACTGAACTATTGCCAATTTATTCCTTTGCAACAAGCTAATTATAGTTTCATTTACGTTATCTACTGCAAATTACGTAAAATTAATCAAATACTAAAATTTAATTTGCGTACGTGTGCAAATATTTTTATAATTTTGTGATGGATATTCCTTAAGCGTTTTGTGTAATTTAATGATCTTGACTGAAACTAGGTTTAAGCATTTTATGAAAGTTTGAAAGAAAATTTAATGATATTGTTTAAGTGTAGGATTTAGACTAGGTTTTTATTTTGTTAGTATACTTATTTATGGCTATCAGGTACATGCATATGAGTACCGGAAGCAACTTGTAAACAAGCTAAGTCCAAGGTCCAGTCTCATGGTTTGTACACTCTTTTACCTATTCTTTATCATCTTTGGAATGATATCTCTATGGACTTTATTGTAGGATTTCCTAGAACAAGAACCGGAAAAGATTCAATCTATGTTGTTGTTGATAGGTTCTCTAAAATGACACATTTCATAGCTGGCCATAAGACTGATGATGCTTTTCATGTTGCTCACATGTTCTTTAAAGAAATAGTTCGTTTGCATGGAGTACATAAGACTATATTTTCAGATAGAGATGCTAAGTTTCTTAGTTATTTCTGAAAAACTTTATAGTCTGAAATTGGAACTAAATTGTTATTCTCTGATACTTGTCATCCTCAAACTGATGATCAGACTGGCGTAGTTAATAGAACACTAGGAGCTCTTTTGTGTACATTCATCAAAAAGAACATGAAATCTTAGGAAGATCACTTGCCTCACTGTGAATTTGCATACAATCATGTTGTGCATTCTACTTCTAAGTTGTCTCCATTTGAAATTGTTTATGAGTTCAATCTCACCTCTCCTTTGGATCTAATGCATTTACCTGAGTGTGCAAGAGTTAGTTTTGATGGCAAAAGAGAGGCTGAGATGGTGCAACAGATTCATGCCCAAGCAAGACACAACATTGAAGAGAAAACTAAGCTATATGCTAAGCATGCCAACAAAGGAAGGCGTGAGATATCCTTTGATGAGGGTAATTAAGTTTGGGTTCATCTTAGAAAAGAGAGGTTTCCGAAAGAAAGAAAATCCAAGTTAATGCCAAGGATTTATGGTCCATTCAAGATCGTGAAAAAGCTCAGCAACAATGCCTACAAGCTAGATTCGCGAGGTAAGTAATAGTTTCAATATTACTAACTTGGTTCCTTTTATTGCAGATTATCCTGATTTGAGGACAAATCCTTTTCAAGAGGGAGGGAATAATATGATTCTGGACCAGCTTAAGATGAAGACAAAGAGAACATGGAGCAGCCAACTGATGAAGAGGTCTTAGCCATCCCAAATGGACCTATGACTTGTTCCAGAACCCGAAGACTCAATGAAGGTATTGGAGGTTTGCTCAAGAAGTCATGGAAACAAGAAGAATGTCTTGGAAGAAGCTTGATCATCCAAGATACACTCATTACCATTCAAATTATTCCAACATCAAGCTGATCATCATCTAGGCAAGCAATCTATGTGTGCTCTTTTTCCCTATCTTTTGTTTTGTTCCATTGGATTTTCCAAACATAGATTTTTAACGAGGCCATAGATTTGTTTATCAAATCACCTAATTGATGATATCGGACCAACCACATTGCTTACCTTATGTTATGTTTTATCCTAAGTCTAATTTCATGTTCTTAGTTTTCAAAAACTCAAGTTGGTCTTTGTTTATTTCCCAAGGGGCGTGTTATCTTTATTACTTTCTAGTTTCGAAGAGCTTGTAACTTGTGCAAGTCTCTTCCTATATATGTTTTGAAAACTCTCTAAGTAACCTAAGGAATCTTTTCTACAAAAAAAAACTTCTCTCTTTCTACTTGTTCATCGAGTGTTTGAGCGTTTTGGTGTGTAATATCCAGAGTCTAAGGGTTTCTATCTTGGTGTGTCATATCCAATCTAGTTGCCTAGAAGTAACAAGAGATCATCCATTCCTCTTGTGTCACCATTTGATCCATAAACCTTGCTAAGCTTGAGTCTTTGATTAGTTTAGACAAAAATCTATCTCATTTGTTCCAAAGCTTTATCCTAGGATCATGTTAATGACTTAAGCATTTTTAACGCTTTATATAACTGGAAACTGATTAATAGATGTGATAATATTTTGCAACTGATTAAAAATGGGGATCAACTAAGAGATGTTATAAAAAAATTCACATATCAAAAGTTTGGCGAAAAGTTGATATTATCAAAAACACCTTATTATCATTTTGGCAAAATATCTTCCCTCTTAACTAAATTATACTAAAAATTGAAAACTGATAAACAAAGGTGATAAGATTGTGTAACTGATTTCTGATTAGCCATCGAGATCAGCTAAGAGATATTATCAAAAATTAGCATATATAGGTTATTAAACGATAATCGATATTATTTTTTATTAGTATATATGTGTTTCAAATATGTACTTCTAATATGTGAAAATACTAACGAACCCTATCTATTCTTAGCTATATATACTACCATGATCAAACAATCATCGCTACAATGAAAACCATCTCTAAGAAAATGAAAACAATGCAGAAATTTGGTGAATCTTTTGAAATATTTTTTGATAGCATCAGATTGCTTTTTTAAGGCTTTAACATGCCATATATATTTGTATTGCATGGGAATAAAGTTCACGCTATATGTAGAAAAATCTATTTGATTAGTTTGGGGAGTAAATGGAGTGTTGGTCAGTGGAAGAACTCATCGGATGAGACATGCAAACCTTATCTGAAAAGGAAGAAAAAAGTGAGTAAGTTTTCAGTGGTCAAAACATAGAACTCATTGGATTTCTTAATGAATCTACGATCTATTGATCAAGAAAAACTATCTGGATGAAGATATATTGCATAGATCGACATAGATTAAGCATGTTTCACCAAACCTTCTCTAACTTTTTTCAGATTCGAAACTAAATGTTTTTTTACAGATAAGATTATTTTGGCAATAGTCTATACACTCACCATTTTGGCAGTTGCAAGTATGATCAGAGTGTGCCTAGTTTATGTTAAACAAATTTAATATGAAGTTTAACTGTTTAAGCCTAAATACTATTCATTTTGTGTTCTGGTCATTTATGAAAGCCCAATTTTTTATTTTTAGTAAACCATATAAAACTGTTTTTGTTTGCTGATAATCAGTTCTTTATTTGTATTTAGAGTGATTTTTGTATTTATATATATATATATATATATATATATATATATATTCAGAATGTTCTTCACCTTATACTAATTTTATTAAGGGAAAATTTTTAAAAGATAATATATTGTTTTATATTGGGCTAATAATTTATTTCACAATCCATTTTCAGTCTATTATAAGTCCATATTAAACTACATAAACAATTGTTTATCAGAAGTATATAACTTTTAAAATAATTTCATGAAAATTAGTTATTCTTTTGTAAAGACAAAAAAATCATTTAAACATATTAATAATGAAAGATGACAATTATAAATTTCCTATAAACACACATAAAATGTATGAAAAATACATTTTTGTTACAAATATTTATCTATTTTAAATGAAATCCAGTCTCGTGCTTTCAAATTTCTTCAGTTTAGATCATCCTTTATATACTAAGTCACAAGTTCACTTCACCAATCAAATTTTGCCAAGTAATTAATATTTACAAAATTAAAAAAAATCAACTAAAATAAGATAATTTCAAAAGAAAAAAAAACTTTGAGGTTGATTGTTTTCAGTTTTTAGAATAGTTTTTGGCTTTTGGTTTTTCAAAAACCATTTTATAGCCAATCAAGTTTTGATTCCCTATAAATTAAGAAAACTAGTTTTTCCAAAAAAATGTTTTATAGCCAATCAAGATTTTACCAAAAGAAATTTCCTATAAAATAAGAAAACTAGTTTTTAGATGTTTTGGTACAATTTCAAAGAAAAACCAAAATCCATATTTTGGTGGTTTTTAAGAAGTTTACGTCTCTTTTCATATATTCATATATATATATATATATATATATTAATATAATATACATGAATATTATATGTGTATGCTTTTTAACTTTTTATTTAATTGATTTTTATTTTATTTATATTGTGATTTCTGTTTTTTCGTCAAATATATATTTTTCAAAAATATAATCAACTCAAATAACAAGTTAATATGATTTATATTTTAGTATAATATATTTTGTTTAAGAAAAATATGATAATTAAAAACATGTTAATTTATTTTTATGTTTTAAATAATAATAACAAATATTTTGATCAATTTTAATAGTAACTTCTAAATATTTTATTACTATTTTATTATATTATTTTAAAGTAATACATTAGTTAGTTTTTGAAAACATAAAAAATACAGCAAAACTAAAAACCAAAATCAAAATCCAAAAACTAAAAGCTGAAATCAAAAACAAAAACCTAAAATCAAAAAACCAAAATTTAAAATCTAAAAACCAAAATCTAAAATTCGAAAACTAAAACCAAAAACTAAAACTAAAAACTACTAAAACAATCATCACATTTATCCTACGTAACCCACTACCACAACTCTCATCCTTCCTCCACAAGATTTCTTTTCTCTATTCTTATATATTCTAAAATTCAGCAGACAAATGGCAACCAAAGTCTCCATCAATAAAAATAGATTAGGAAAAACTACACTTCTTTTTCAATTTCAATACCGTAATACAAAATATGAGATGTATATAATGTTACGAGTCAGTGACACTATGGCTAAGAATGTTTGAAGAAAAGTAGATACGATGGCTCTAAGTTACGAAAGATTCAACAAGTGCAAAGACATCCGGCTAAAAACGTGAAGGAGGAAGATAGAACAAGAGTAGGATATAAAAAGGTGTTTTCTTACTGGACAATATAGGTTTTACAACAAAATCTAGTTTGAAAACACTATTGAAGTACTATGATGAATATTCTGAATTTTGATACAAAATGTAATTAAAAAAACGAGTCATACTTATAGATTACAAGTCAAGAATTAAAAAAATAAACACATGAAGAAAGAAACATACGGAAGTAAAACAAAAGCTTCAAACTAATATTTATATTCAGTTAGCTAATTAAGATCAATGTAATTCTTTTAAACTAATCTAACTTAATTTTATATGTCGTGGTTAATCAAAGATAAATGATTAGTGTTAGTGGTTTGTTTGTGTATACTAGGGGTATAGTCCCCGCGCAAGCGCGGGACCGAGTACGTTGTTGATGCATTATGTAATTTTGTGTATGGGATTTTGTTGTTTGTTTTTACGTAATTTTTTCTGTGTTATCTATAATATTGATGAATTGAAGATTGGAAGTCACACAGATTGATCAGATTGATATAAGAATGACCAGCGAATTCATGTATATATTTTGATATTTCATATCTTATTTTCGTAATGATTTGGTCGACCATTAGCGTTAATAGCGATTTTATATTCAGTTTCTGAGGTTTATGGAGTTGGTTAGTGTTTACTTACATAGTTGTTAGTATATAAATCAAATAATGTAAGGAAAATATAAAAAAATTTAGATTTTAAAATTTAACAGTTCATACAAACAGTTAAATAATTTTTTTTTCTTATTTTACATAAAATTTATATCAAAATATAGGATTGTTAAAAAAAATTAATAACTTTAAAAATTTGTAAGATTTTAATTTTTTCCCCTACTTAAAAATAAATCAAAAAAATTCTTTTAAAACTAAACTTTTTCAGATTTGTTATCAGGATATCAGACTTAGAATTATAATGAATGGTTTTGTTTTTAAAAAATAGAGGTGCCTGAACAATTTTTTAAAAAACAGAGGTGTCTGAACAATTTTTTTGTGGCAATTATAATTGTTTTTTTTTATTACTGAAATAGGAAAACAAACAACAAATAAAGAATCGAGTCTACGCTCAGCAACAGGAAATGGAAAGTCAGTGTTCTTAGTCCCTTTCGAGAAGAAAGTGAATAACACAATTATTTGGGGGAAAAACTTAGAAAGCTCGAAAACAAAATGCATGCCCTCCTCAACGATGGACGATTGTGTTGAGACGATAACAAATGATGCTCCGTCCATGAAAAGAGTCATATGCTGTCTCTTTTCTAAAGATCAAGTCAATGAAAAGAGTTATTAACTCCAATACAAAGAGAATAGCAAAACTAATAAAAGAAATACTGAAAAAGTGAGTCCAATTTGGTCATCGTATTTTAGCTTTGTCTACTTCTTTTTCCGTTCGCAACCCAAAGAAAACGTGGAACCAGCGCAAGAGTAACACAAGGGACTCTTCATTCCCCAGCAAGCCACATGTTTGTACCAAAATATTATTTTTAACAATAAATCAAATATTGTTTGATCAAAAAATAATAAGTAGAATATTCATTGTATAATCCATAGTCAAGTCAATCAAAGTTGTGTTCTGCTAGAATGATTTACAACTTCTTTGTAAATTTTCTTGAAACACAAAGAAAATCGAACTGTAAAGCATTGAAAGTAGAAAACGTGTTAAGAAGAAATATTGAGAAAATTTAAAATTTTCTTAGTCAGATAACACGTGAAAAAAACATAACTAAAGCTTCAAATCCTTGAGTTGTTTCAGGAAGTGATGAAATTCTTATAATACCATTAATGTTCTCTAACTGCCAAAGAACGCAAAGGAGAAAAAGAAAACAAAAGCATCACAAAAAAATTATTGAGAGTCAAAGTATCGCAAACAACAAACAGTGAAGCTAAGAATACTCTTTTAGCCAGCTAGTAGCTGAATCCGACTTGTTGCTGCTGTGATGGCTACTGATATCCATCAGGATAGCCTCCATAATATGCATTAGGATCTTGCGGCATTGAGTACCCATAATGCTCCTGTCCTTGTCCATACCCTCTGTAATAACACTGACTCGAATCTGCTGCCTGGAGGACGATGATATAAACAAAAACATAAGAGAAGAAAGCTTATTAAATCTTCTTAACTTTTTTTATTGACCAAGCAAATGAGAGGAAGATTTTAAATGATTTCTTTCTATCATCTAATACAATGCAAAAGGGAAGCAGTAACCTGTTTTGATGAAGGACTTCGACCCCATGAAAGTCTGACGGTTGTTCCACCTAATTGCATTCCATTCAACATTTTAAGAGCTTCCTCTGCACAGCTTCTGGAAAAAAAAAAGATAACCACAAGACACATCATTAATCTATTGAACTCTTGGCTCAAAAGTCGAGAGTTTCCAGCAAACATCAGTTCTCTTACTTCTCAGAAAACATAACAAATCCACAGCTTTTTCCAGCGGGTATTTTCACATGAACAATCTCACCATATTAGCCAAAGACATTCTTCAGATGTTCATCCGTGACAAATGGAATCTAATCCACCCACAAAAACCTGTGTACATTGCTTAAAATGTGTCAGATAATGACCTCTTTGGAATACAACTTGACGAGACGTATATTATGATAGGAACCAGTTGGAACCCCCTGAAGCACCACTCAAGTATGAATCTGCACTCACATGAAAAAGACACGAGTACAGTGATATGCATGACTACGTAACTGGAAGAATATGAGGAATCTATTTGCAGCAAAATGAAAGCAAACACAAGGAAATGCATGAATACACATATACAAAACCACTCAAACATCCAAGCCCTTACAAAACGAAGTCTTTCGCACATGAATGCTAAAGTGACGTAAGAACTTCTAGTATCTAGACTCACGAAAGCAGTAGATATGTGCTCGATGTAAAAATACCACATCGATCAAGTGAAAGGTAAGATCTCTTAAGTAAAACAGATGATAACTCACCTTAGAGGACCTCTGTATATAGGAGGCTGGAGAAGGCGTTATAGGAAAAGGAGTTGTTTCGTCGGGGGAGAACGTGCATGGAGTCGAAGAGATCGAGCAACAAAAAGGATCCGCCGGAATAGGAACCGCCCATAGTCGACGAAGAATCTCGAAAGGAAGTAGGTAACCTAGGAATAAAACCGAGATGGAATATATGATAACCGGGCCAAATATTGTGTAGCCCATTAAAAAAGAACAGACGTCGAAGATTAAAGCTCAGGAGAAAAAAGAAGTGGGACCTACCACTGTCCAGGTGGACACTCTTAGAGAGAGAGAAACTTCCTCATTATATAATAGATTCATTTTCTTATGATTAATGAAAGTTATTTTATAAATGAAATTTTAATTGTATTTTTAAGCAAAAATATATCCGTGTGTAGCATGGGAACAATACTAGTCTTTTATATACTAAATCACAAGTCACTTCACCAATCAAATTTTGCCAAATAATTAATATTTACAAAATTTAAAAAATCAACTAAAATAAGATAATTTCAAAAGAAAAAAAAACTTTATCCTACGTAACTCACTACCACAACTCTCATCTTTCCTCCACAAGCTTTCTTTTCTCTATTCCTATATATTCTAAAATTCAGCAGACAAATGGCAACCAAAGTCTCCATCAATAAAAATAGATTAGGAAAAATTACACTCCTTTTTCAATTTCAATACCGTAATACAGAATTGGAGATGTATATAATGTTACGAGTCAGTGACACTATGGCTAAGAAGGTTTCAAGAAAAGTAGATATGATGGCTCTAAGTTACTAAAGATTCATCAAGTGCAAAGAGACTTCAAATAAGATCCGGCTAAAAGGTGAATGAGGAAGATAGAACAAGACTAGTATATAAAAAGGTGTAGGTACTTCTATTTTAACTGTTTTCTTACTGGACAATATAGGTTTTACAACGAAATCTAGATTGAAAACACTATTGAAGTACTATGATGGGTATTCTGAATTTTGATACAAAATATAATTTAAAAAACGAGCCATACTTATAGATTACAAGTCAAAAATTAAGAAAATAAACACATGAAGAAAGAGACATACGGAAGTAAAACAAAAGCTTCAAACTAATATTTATAATCAGTTAGCTAATTAAAATCAAGGTAATTTTTTTAAACTAATCTAACTTAATTTTATATATCATAGTTAATCAGAGAAAATGATCAGTGTTAGTGGTTTGTTTGTGTATATTCATCTTCTTATGATTAATGAAAGTTATTTTATAAATGAAGTTTTAATTGTATTTTTAAGCAAAAATATATCATGTGTAGTATGGGATCAATACTAGTCCCTTATATACTAAAGCGCAAGTCGTTTGGTCAATTAAATTCTGTCAGGTAATAATTTGTATTTACAAAATTAAAGAAAAAATCAATTAAACAAGATAATTATTAAAAAGCAAAAAAAGAACCGTAAACAACTGCCCACAACCCACGATCCCCTTTGTCTTCCACAATCTTCTGTACTCTAAATTCCTATAAATCTCTAAAATTAACCAAACAAACTACTGCTAAACTCCAATCGATCATAAAATGGAATAGGAAAGTTTATACTCCTACAATATCAATACCTTAATTTAAAAGGTGGGCTGAACAAAATGTCGCAATTTTCCGAATAATTTATTTTAGCAACCTTTTTTTTGAACTTTTATTTTAGCAACCTTATTACTCTTTTGAGCAGTTTCATTGGCTGCAGAGGAGCACCAGATTGCTTCATTGGAACCGTAGGGGTAAGAAGGTTAGAGAAAGAGCGAATATGGTGGATCTTAATTGCTGAAGATTTTTTTTTTTTTTTTTTGACACATGCAAAGAGACTTTACGGTAAGATGCGGCTAAAAAGGAGAAAGGAGAAGGAAAACAGAAAGCATGCATGGTAGAATAAGAGCACTGGATTTGAAAGAACGTAAAAACTGTTTCTATTAATTCACCACCGTAAAGATCAGATTATTGAATTGTTTTCTTACAGTACAAAAGGTTCTACAGCAGTGTAAATTGAAAACTCTTTTAAATATTACAGTTAGTGCTTTTGTTTAATCCGAAATCGGTAACCCTAGGTTGGATATCGATTTCGATTGTGGATTTCTTGAAGAGACGATTAAGAAGGCGAATTGAAGAATTTTATTGATGAAAGATCGATTTAGTCTCAAGAAGAACAAGGTTGGAACAAAGAGTGAGTAATAAGAACCATAATTCTAGCTTGTCCTTCAAGTCTGTGTGTCCCTTCTTTCTTCCAACCTTCTTCTATATATACACCTTTTCTATCGTTGATGTCGGTCTGACAGGCCTCATGGGCCGACTTCGTTATGATGACGGGCCGAGTTCACACTTAAATGGGCCTATGTGGGTAGATGTAATCTATCCCCAACAATAACTCCCCCCCCCAGTTCCTCGAGTTAGCTACTCGGTGAATTTCGTTAACTGGGTGAATTTAAGGGTGATCTCGGTTGCCCACATTCTCGGCACATTTGTAGCAGTTGAGCTGTTTCCGACGTCATTTTGCTTGTGCATTAGATTCGATATCGGTCTTCGTTTAGATCTTTCGAAACCACGCTTCCTACTTTGTATCACCCGAAATAATTAATACCTTCGAGATTCGGAAGTAGTGGGACACGTATCATCATCTTTAGGGTTCTAGACCTAATCATGACAACCGCTCGTCTTCCACGCCGAGATACTTATAAAAGCTTCGTTCGATGCTTGTTTCGGTATTCTTCTGCTGCTCATCACTTCGAAAGGTATTTCCCTTGCTCTCTGCCTTCTCTCTTCTTTCTCTCTCTAGAAACATCTTTCAGGCGACGATGACTTCTCTGATCCGACAATGTTCCCAGAAAGGTAAAGCGGTCGCCACCGACTCCGAGTCAGAAAGCACCGGTTCTCCGCTGATACGCCGGACAAGGACGATAACGTTCGGGGGAATGGACAATCCACGGCCGACATCTGCAGATCTGGCCTCCTTGGACTACGCCGAATGTGACATTGTTAGGTTCAGCTTGAGTTTAGAAGACCGAGAAACAACAGGTCACGCTCCTGCTGACGATATGGAGCAAGTCACTGAGATCCAAGCGGAAGAGCCGATTGATGGGGATCTTGATTCTGCTGTCAAGGAGAAGACCACGGCCGAGAAAGAGGTGGACTTTGCTTTAGCCGACTTTCTACCGATGAAATGGACTGGAACCGATTTTGAGTTTGACGAGGAGATTGATCCAGACCAGGAGCGGACTCTCAGCGTCAAGAAGAAGCAGAACTGGGCGAACCATTTGCCTACCAAATCTACGTTCAAGACCGTTCGGAAGCTTATTTTCCAAACAAACCCACCTGCTGGGTTTTCGTTCTTGATTCCTGCTGATCACCAGCGACCATGGACTCCGCCTTCAGGGTACGCTTGTGTGTATGAATCGTGGTTTGTCAACTCTTCTCTATGGTGGCCTCTTCCGGAATTTCTTACGACCTACTGCAATCGTCGGAAGATCGCGCTTGGTCAGTACACCGCGAACGGGATCAGGATTCTGGTAACCCTGATAGTTCTCGCAGCCGAGTTGGGGATCAGGATGTCGGTTCGGCTTTTTGAAGAACTCACGACGCCGAGTATTACCGCGAAGACGGGCTTCTTTTACGGAAAAATGGTTCCCAAGTATAACGTGATCACCGGGAAGCCATCTAAAGTGAACTTCTGGAATCATCGATACTTCTACGTGAAGATTAACGAAGCTTCCTTCAAAGATCCCACGATCATCCTTAACGGATATTTCAATTCCAATATCGGTACGACTTCGAATTAACCCGCAGCACTTCTTCTGATCTACTTCATCTTTTTCCTTTTTTTTGCAGATCGTATCAGTAAGTGGTCACAAGGCAGCTCAGAATCTTTTCTCGAAGAAGTCGAGGCAATCAGGACGTTGAGTCATCAATATTGGCCGGATATCAGCGAAGCCCGTATTCAAGTCGCTTTGAAGAGAATTAACCGAGGTAACGATTCTTTCGATTTTGGTTCTTTTTTTTATTTTTCTTGTTATTTGACGACTTGCATCTCGTATAGCCGAGATCCCCACTGAAGCCTCTATACGTCTCCGACAACGATCAATGGGAAAACTGAATCTATCCCCCCTGCCATCATACGCTGACACGATCGGTACCCCCGAGCATGGCAGGGGTTCTACTGATGTTGGCAGACCCAGCAAACGAAGGAGGGACTCGTCCAGTTCTCACGCCGAACCTTCTCTCGTTACTCCTATCCGGTCTCCTTTTCCTCCTCTCGAAGTACCGGAAGAGCGTCATGGTGACGACCAAGAGGAGCAAAACCCTTCGGCTGGAATACCAGCCGGGTCAGCCGACATGGCTGTCACTGAAATGCCAATGGCGGAACACCCGACTAGTCCTCCGTTAGAGGACGCTATACAAGGGGGTCAACTTGAAGGGCCAGCTCATGTAACGCATGGTGAGGAGGTTGAATACCCCCATGTCATCGATTTTAAATATCGGTCGATTGACGTCCCGTTTATCGAAGACCATGAGGCGCCGGCGCGTATGTTCCGCCAAATTAAGCTCAAGAAGCGCGGCATGCCGGAATTGGATCAACTTCATCAAGACAGCCGATATCGTGAAATGACTCGAGTTGGCGCCATGGTAAGTGTTCGTTTGACTGTCTTTCTTCTGTCGATCTTGCTTGTTTTCTTTTCTGACGTCTACGTTCTGTAGTTCTTCGGGAATGCGAACCTTATGGTTAGGGACTACGAGGCGAAGCTGAAAGCCCAAGAAGCCTCTCTGACGGCCAAAACCGTCTCTTTGAATAAGAAGAGGGAGGAAATTGCCGAGCTATCATACAAATGCAATTCCTCTGAGAGTCAGATTGAGGCCCTAACCGCTGAGAAAAATGAGGCTTCGAGCGAGGCCGAGCTGGCGAGATCTCGTAACGAGCTCTTATCGGTGGAAATAGAGGCGTTGAAGGCCCAAAAAGATCTTCTCGACTCTCGGTGCCTCAATCTGGAACAAGAGAAGTCCGAGCTTTCTCTAAACTTCGAGGCGACGACCAGACGTCTGAGGGAATCTAGGGAGCACGAGGTGAGGAAGGAGCGAATGCGAGTTGAGTCTATCTTGCGGCAACGGGTGATACCGACGTACGAGAAGATGGATCAGTTCCTCGGGGAACAACCCGAGATCCAGTCGAGGCTTGCTCTGTACTCGCAGGCGAAGGGGACGAGGGAAGGGCTGGAGAAAATCCAGTCGCAAGGCTTGGCGATGGACGAGGTTCTCCAGAAGGCGAAGATCGACGAAGCCTACTTCTTGGAGGAGTTACAGAAGATGGAAGTCGTAGATGCCGACGAGATTGATCTTCACCCGATCAGTCTTGATGAGCACGGCTCCAACATGATGGTCTTTTCTCCCCAAGACCTAGAAGAACTCCGATCTTGAGACCCTCTGTCCTTTTTGCTTGTAATTTTATTTCCTTTTTGTTGTAAGGACTCTTGGCCGAGTATGGCATTTTTTTTTATCTAAGCATTGTTGATTTTTGTTGAAGTCATGCTCGAGAATGGGTCATATCGGCCGAATCAAACAATCTTTTGCAGAATAAACGAATAGGACTTTATTTCGTCAAATATGCCGACATCATTTATACTGCAAAATAGGAAAGAGCGTACGTAGTTAACTTTATTTAAGTTACCGAGTAGGCTTCTCCTTTACATAGTCTACTGTGATGTTGCGCCCATCATTCAACTTCGAATCCATTCGACGTGTTTGTCATACTGTGGATTAATACCGACTTGAATTTCATATCATAGTACGAATCTCAAATGGTATACATTTTTTTGTTTTTTTTTTTGTGACTGAACTCGGTTAAGAGCTGCCTACGTACCCGAGACGGGATCAAGTCACCCGTAGTTCTTCTTTTTATATATATATATTTTTTTTTTGTGACTGAACTCGGTTAAGAGCTGCCTACGTACCCGAGACGGGATCAAGTCACTCGTAGTTCGCTCTTCTTTATTGTTTAAGCAGAGGTAGCGCTTTAGGTTGATCGAGTTCCAAGAGCGTGGGATTTGTTCTCCGGAAGATGTCTCAAGTCGATAGACTCCTGGTTTGACCACACGTGTTATCTTATATGGACATTCCCAGTTTGCACCAAGCTTTCCGGCTCTCCATTCCTTGGTATTCTCGAAGACCTTTCGAAGGACGAAGTCGTCGAGTTGCAACGGTCGAGACCTCACCTTTTTGTTGTAATAGGACTCGACGAGATGTTGATAATTCTGAATCCGTAGCAAAGCCTGATCTCGTCTTTCTTCAAGTTGATCCAGGGCATTGATCATCATTTCGTGATTCAAGATCTCATTCTGGGGCATCTTTAACCTCCTGAGGCTAGTGACGTTGACTTCGGCAGGAGCCATTTTTTCAACTCCATAGGCGAGTGAGAACGGTGTTTTTGCTGTTGCACTCTGCGGTGTGGTTCGATGGGACCATAGTACTCCGTCTAGCTCGTCGGCCCAGTGTCCCTTTTTGAGATCTAATCGCTTCTTGATCCCGTCGATGATAGTTTTGTTTGTTGCTTCGGCCTGTCCGTTTCCTTGAGGATATCGCGGGGTTGAAAAACTCAGTCGAATTCTCCATTTATCACAGAACTCCCGGAATTTGTTCGATGTGAACTGAGATCCATTATCGGTTACTATTTCATAAGGAAGTCCATGACGGCAGATGATGTACTTCCAAACAAAACTTTGAACCTCGTTCTCGGTGATTTGGACGTAGGCCTTGGCTTCAACCCACTTTGTGAAATAATCGGTCAGAACGAGTAAGAAACGCCTTTGTTTAGAAATCGGTAGAGGGCCGACTATGTCCATTGCCCATCTCATGAACGGATATGGAGAGACGGAGGTTTTCAGCAACTCGGTTGGTGAGTGGATGTTAGGTGCATGGCGCTGGCATTTTTCACAATGTGACGCGTATTCTTCGCAATCTGCGACCATGGTGGGCCAATAATGCCCCAAAGTTTTAAGTTTAAGCGCGAGGGCCCTGCCTCCACTGTGGTTGCCGCCTTCTCCTTCATGGGTTTCGATCATAACGAGTTCTGCTTCTTCCTTCCCGACGCAGGTAAGAAGAACCTTGTTTGCGGTCCACCGGTGTAACTTACCGTCGATAGAGACGTAGTTGGAGCTTTTCGCTTTAAGTCGACGGGATTCCCACTTATCCTTAGGTAGTATCCCCTTATCCAGATAATCGAGAAAGGGGCTTCGCCAATCAGTATCTTGAGTAGTCGACTCTACGATCTCGGTGATAGTGGAGGAAATGGCGTGGACGTCCTTACCAAGTGATAACGAAATACTTGGTTTTTCAACTGTATGAACGGGGATTGTCTGTTTGACATGATCCCTCTGATTGCTTCCTAGTGCGGCTAACGCGTCAGCAAAGCAATTGTCTTTTCTGGGAACCTTGACGAGTTCAAAATGATCAAACTCGGTTGTCAACTTTCTGACGACGCCGAGATATGCATCCATCCTCTCATTTTTGGCCTCATAATCACCGCTGAACTGACTGGTGACGAGCTGAGAATCGCAGAAGGCTTTTACTCGTTTGGCTCCTACCACTTTGGCTAAACGAAGGCATGCGATTAACGCTTCGTATCCGGCTTCATTGTTTGATGCCGCAAACCCGAGTCAGAATGATTGTTCGATGAGTTCTCCGGTGGGTGATTGGAGATGAACGCCTATTCCCGATCCTTTGTTGGACGATGCTCCGTCGACATGCAACATCCAATTTTTTACTGGAATGTCGAGGTCAACCGCTTGATCGGGGGAGATCTCGACGATGAAATCAGCCAAAACTTGAGCCTTTATTGCGGGCCTACTTTTATACGAGATATCTTATTCGCTGAGTTCGATGGCCCACTTGGAAAGTCTCCCTGATTGGTTAGCATTCTGGAGTATGGTTCGCGGCGGCAGATCGGAAAGAACGACGATGGAATGGGATTGGAAGTAAGGTCGCAGTTTTCGTGCCGATGTTACTACGGCGAGAGCCATTTTTTCCAGGGTGGGATATCTCGTCTCTGCGTCGGTAAGACGGTTACTGGTGTAGAAGATGGGACGCTGTTCTCCTCGCTCTTCCTTTATTAGAACGCTGCTTACTGCTGAAGAAGAGACTGCGATGTAAAGATATAAAGTGTCCCCTGCGTCTGGTTTTGTCAATACCGGAGGAGTCATTAAGTACTGTTTCAATGCCGAGAAGGCTTGTTCGCATACTTCATCCCAAATGAACTTTTTATTCCCTCGCAGCAACTCGTAGAAAGGGAGACACTTATCGGTGGACCGGGAGATGAAATGATTAAGCGCTGCCACTCGTCCGGTTAGACGCTGAATTTCCCGCAACGTTTTGGGATTAGGTAAGTCCAAAACCGTGGAGATTTGTTTTGGATTTGCTTCGATTCCTCGTTTCGTGATGATATAACCAAGAAATTCTCCCGAAGTAACTCCAAAGGTGCATTTTGCCGGGTTCAGTTTTATCCCGTACTTGTTTAAGGTATCGAAGCATTCAGATAGGTGTCGAACGTGGTCTTTGGCGATGAGTGATTTGACCAGCATGTCGTCAATGTAGACTTCCATGGTGACTCCTAACTTGTCGGCAAACATTTTATTAACGAGTCGTTGATAAGTAGCTCCTGCGTTCTTGAGTCCAAATGGTATAACTCGGTAACAGTATGTGCCGCGGTCCGTGATGAATGATGTCTTCTCGCGATCGTCTGGGTGTATCATAATCTGATTGTAGCCTGAGAAGGCATCCATGAACGAAAGGAGCTCGTTTCCGGCCGTAGATTCCACCATCTGATCGATATGAGGTAAAGGGAAACTGTCCTTAGGGCATGCCTTGTTTAGATCGGTGAAATCGATGCACACCCTCCATTTCCCATTCTTCTTTTTTACGACGACCGGGTTCGCGAGCCAATCTGGATATTTAACCTCGGCAATGGACCCCGCCCCTAAAAGTCTATCGACTTCGTCGTTGACGGCTTTAGCTCTTTCAGGACCGAGCTTTCGACGCTTCTGCTTGATGGGTTTGTATGTTGGGTCGACGTTGAGTCGATGTGACGTAACAGCCGGGTCAATACCAGGCATGTCGGATGTCGTCCAGGCAAACGTTGATTTGTTTGCCCGGAGGAAGGTGGTCAATTCGGTGGATAGGGCGTCGCTTAGGTCAAAGCCAATTCCCACGGTTCTCTCGGGATAGTCAGGATCGATACCGATTTGGACTGTCTCCTCTTTTTGTGGAGACGGCTTTTTATCTGACTCGACGATAAAAGCGACCTGTTGGCTTTTGAGATTGGAGATCAACATGCTTCGTACGAGGCGTTGATTCCCTTTTAATGTGAAGACGGTACCTTCCTTGGTGGGAAATTTGATGCATTGGTGGTATGTTGACGGGATTGCTTTCATCATGTGAAGCCATGGGGTGCCTAGGATCGCGTTATACTGCATTTTGGTGTCGATGACGGAGAATTTGACGAGTTTATTTACTCCCCCGACAAAGACGTTAAGGCAGATGGTTCCCAATAAGGAGGTCGATGAACCGTTGAAACCGGTAAGGGCTCTCGACGATGGCTTGATATCGTTCAGATCTACCATCATTTTTTCCAAGGTCTGTTGGAATATTAGATCGACCGAACTTCCAGTGTCGATGAGTATACGTGTGACCTCGCATGTACCGATTTGCAACTCGACTAGCAGTGGGTCGTTGTGTGGCTGATCTATATCGACGAGATCTCCTTCTGAAAAGGTTACAGAAGTTTCTCCTTCATGCTTTGTCGGCCATCGCCAGGCAATTGTGGCTCTGCGTTGGTATTCTTTTATTGATTTCACCGAATCGTTGCACAAGGGCGATCCGCCACGAATTACGTTAATTCGGCGAAAGACACTGTGACGCTTGTCAGAGAGTGTCGTCCGTAGGTCAAGCGTTGCGACACCTGCCTTAGTCGAAAGTTTATTTCGGAGATCGTCTCCCGGAATCACTGGTTTCTTGATTTGTGAGTGAGGATCTCGCAGTTCGCGTGTGGAACAAACATGTACCAAGTGATCGCGGAGGTCGTAGCTATCGTTGCCCTTGGATGATTCTGATTTTTGATCCTGTGGGGGGGACTTTCGCAACTCGGTCATAGAACGCTTGCGTTGAAGATGATCTCGTAGATCTTGGTTGTCTTCGTTCTCAGGAGGCCCCAATTTCTTTCTTCGAAGAAGGATATCTCGCAGGTCGATCGTAGGGCGCCTGTGCTGGAGATGATCTCGGAGATCGGAGCAATCCTTGTTTTCCATAGCACATGAAGATAAGGGGGTTTCTGAGATAACGTTGATCCGCCGAGCTACTTGCGGTCTTTCGTCCTCCGTATCGGTATCGTCGCAATGTCGGGGTGGAGCGGACGCATCCTGATCATCGGGGTGAACCGCTTGGTTGGATTCCTGTTTTTTGGCACCAGCTTGTCGGTTCTTTGTCCAGCTCCCCTTCTTTCGGTTCTGTTTCGACTTTGGTGGATCGGGAGTGACGGCACCGTTTTTGAATGCTGAGAATAGGGCTTCTGCGAGTTGCTTGCACTCTTTAGTGTCGTGGCCTTTGGCCTTATGGTAAGTGCAGAACTTAGTCTCGTCGTATGTTAAGGGCTTCCCATCAAGGGTTCTGTCCCATACATTCCATGGTCGATCGGTTTTCGATGTGGAGAGAGATGCATCAGGTTCCTCGGTTGCCGAGAAGACTTTTCTTTTCTTTTCGTTAGGCTGATGCTGACGAGGTTCCTGGTAAGTCGTCGTTGCTTTTGGCGTCAACTGAGCCTTCAATGCATTATGTTTTGCGGTATAGGCAGCGTTATCCTCCTCCATCCGAATGAAGCAAATCGCTCGGTGGAGTGCGTCTTCTAGGGAGATTGTATTATTCGTATAGAGGTCAGATCGGAAATATGACCTAATCCATAACGCATTGCGTAAAGCCTCCACTGCCGTCTTATCTGGGACATCGACTTTGGAGACGAGGTTCTTGAACCGTTCCATGAAGTCGTGGAGGGATTCCTTCTGTCCCTGAGAGATCTTCCATAAGTCGGTTGCTGATGCCCCTTGACGAATATACATGGAGTAATGTATGAGGAACTCGGTAGAAAGTTCCTTAAAGGTGTTGATTGAATCTGCAGTTAAAAGGGAAAACCAGGTAAGGGCGGGTCCTGCCAAACTTTCAACAAAGAGTTGGCAATAGCCGGCATCTCGTTCTTCCGTGGAGAAATAGGCCCGTCCCATAGCAATATTAAAACTGGTCATATGGTCGTTGGGGTCAGAATCTCCGCGGAAAGAAGGTGCTCGGAGTTTGTCCTGATGCCGTACTCGGACGTTGGTTATCTTCTTGGTGAAAGGAGTTTTTTGAGTTGCTTCCAGGACTCGATCGATTTCAGGGGCGAAACTCGTGGCTTGATGGATTTTTGACGACATGTCTTTAATCGTTCCTTGAAGACGCATAAGTTCTTGGTTGGTCGCTTGATCGGCTGCCTGATTTCGCATCGTCGTCTGGAACAAACATCTCCGGGCGGTATCCGGATCTTGATCGTCTGCTTGTGCTGGTGGTAGACAGGCAGCGGCGATTGTCTCGAGATGTTCTTGAGTCGCCTTATTAGCGGCATCTTGTTGATCGAGTCTTTGAACGACGGCGGCGAGAGAGGCCAAGACGGCGTTCAGGTCGACGGGCTGTTGACCTACTTGGTTTGTTGGCGATCATGTCATAGTTCTGATCGATGTTCTTGATCGTTGTTCTTGATCGTTGTTCTTCGAAGATTTCCCCACAGACGGCGCCAATTGTTGAATCCGAAATCAGTAACCCTAGGTTGGATATCGATTTCGATTGTGGATTTCTTGAAGAGGCGATTAAGAAGGCGAATTGAAGAATTTTATTGATGAAAGATCGATTTAGTCTCAAGAAGAACAAAGTTTGAACAAAGAGTGAGTAATAAGAACTATAATTCTAGCTTGTCCTTCAAGTCTGTGTGTCCCTTCTTTCTTCCAACCTTCTTCTATATATACACCTTTTCCATCGTTGATGTCGGTCTGACAGGCCTCATGGGCCGACTTCGTTATGATGACGGGCCGAATTCACACTTAAATGAGCCTATATGGGTAGATGTAATCTATCCCCAACAGCTTTCATACTTTTTCTATAATTTAAATATTTCAGATTTTCAGTGAGACACTGGTTTATGTACTGTTGCAGAGCGTTATGAACTACAAGTGTTGAAATGATGGCAGGATCAGTGCCATGGAAACTTTGATTAAATCAACTACAAAATCAACAGAGACACACAAGTATATTTACATGTATGTATTTTTTAGTTTGTCGAGAAATTGGTCTGTAGTGTCGGCAATACATTTTTTCCAGTTTTAAATTTACCATTCTCAAAAATATATATAATAAAGAGTTGGACATTCTAAAATTTGGAAAAAACATTATGCTTCACTTTTTTTCTCTTTTGTGTCTTCCTCATATATATTAATCTGGGATTATCCATCTATACATATAATTTTGAAGTATGCTTTTAAATTACCATTACAGTACGAGTATTGATTAATTCAACGTTTGGTGTTTTAGTCATATATAATGTGAGATAATCATTTAAGTCATATAAATTTAAAAGGTGTTGTAGTAAATATCACATATTTACTTCTGTCCAGAGTGTTAAAAGTAGATATTTTCCTACTGTTGATTTCATGGATGCGCCTTTGGGGGCAAGGCCTTCCTTTGCTTGGCGAAACATTGTCTTTGGTAGAGAACTTCTCCATAAAGGTCTCAAATGGAAGGTGGATAATGGACTGAAGACTAGAGTGTGGATTGATAAATGGGTGGATGATCCAATCTTGGGCATGAGAGAGCCATGGCGGAAGAATATCACTTTCGATGTTTACCTAAAGGCAAGCGACCTGATAGATCGAAACTCCAGGAGATGGGATATGCAGAGTTTAATTGATATTTTTGTGCCAGAAGATGTGCTTTTGATCCTAGCTAATCAACCGGTAATAGATCAGGTCGATAGCTTTTGCTGGAAGTATAATAAGAGTGAGAACATGACGGTTCAGTCAGCTTATTGGTTAGCAAGAAACTTGAAGATTAAGAAATGTCAACCTGAAGTCCTACAGCTTCCCTCTACCAATCCGATCAAAGAAATGATTTGGAAAATCAAGAATATCCCAAAAATCAAGGTTTTTTGTGGAAGGCGTTGAGTGAGGCACTTCCGGTTTCAGACCTGATTTCGAGTAGAGGTTTGAGGATCGACGTGAGATGCCAGGTTTGCGGTATGGAAGGGGAATCGATCCAACATGTTTTGTTTGAATGTACTTGCGCAAGACAGGTTTGGGCTTTATCTGGAATCCCACAGCCATAATGGGGGTTTCAAACCGGTAATATTTTCTCTAACTTCAACTTCCTGATAAAGGGTAGCTCGGTAAGGAGAAGGGAAACAGAGAACAAGCGGGGGTGGCCTTGGGTGATTTGGTTCATTTGGAAGAGCAGAAATGATCTTTTGTTTGCTGGCAAGTGTTGGTTCCCGGATGAAATTGTTGAGAAGGCCAGAAAGGAGGCAGATGATTGGTTTTTGGCGCAACTTGTCGACGTAGAAGCGACAAAGGAAGTCATGGGAAAAGCGGTCTGAATCAAGAATAGATGGCGACCTCCAGAGCAAGGGTGGTTGATGTGCAATGTAGCGTTTGATTGGGAGAAGCATGGGAAGTGTTTGGGAGTGGCTTGGGTGGTTAGAAACTTCAGAGGAGTGGTTCTCACGCACAGCCGAAGAGCCTACTCAAACGTTCTCAATCTTGTTGAAGCAAGACTCATTACAATCCTTTGGGCTGTAGAGAGTATGACGAGTCTGCATTATAGCAACATTGTAATGGCAGGTGACTTCTGTGATCTGTTCTTGGCGATTAAGAAATCTCATTCTTGGCCTGCTCTCAGATTCCACGCGGATGAATTGAAGAGGAAGCTGGTTTTTTTGGATGGTTATCAGTTGAGGGCGATTTTGAAGAGGAAAATAAAGAGGCAGCGTTCATTGCTCAAAGTGTGACGAATCAAGGAAAGCTACAATCCTATGTGGCTAATGGTCACCCGGAGTGGCTTTTTGAGTTCTTTGTTAATGAAAGCCGCTCCCTCTGACCGGTCCTCTTCGGCTTATGTCTGAGGAGTTGTTTTTGTAGTGTTTTAGACTCTATGTATGGCGTGGAATGGTGAAGATCTCCCTTCGCATGGTTCGTTGGTTCAGGGGTGTTTGTATAATTGTAAGAACTCTATGTTATTTTATGAAATTTCAGAAGGAAAAAAAAAAGTAAATATCACATATTCAAACTAAAGAGTTTGACTACTTGGTTAATTTCCATTGTTATGTACACATTTTTGTCTCTTGATTTGATTCCACATTACTATGTTTTTGTGTTAGATGTTGATTTTTCACTGTTATTATTCGTTTAAATGTTTTTTGTGTTTGCAGTTTGTGATTTGGTGCTTCAAACTAATATTTGTAATCAGCAAGCAAATTAGATCAGGTACTTTTTAAAACTAATTTAAATTAATTGTATACGGCATGCTTAATCTAAATGTTTTTATGGTTTGCTTAGGTATAGTGATCTCTTTATGATAAGTCAAAGTAATTTTATGAACATATGAATTTGAGAAATATTGTAAAATAACATTTAAAAAAAATTATCACAAAAAAGTATTCAAAGAAAAAATAACCAAAATATTTTATTAAAGAAGTATTTTCATTCCATCATTTATATTTCTGAGATGTCATTCTATGTTTTCTCTTATTCAAATCAACACAATGTTTCTTCTCCAAGATAAATTGGTGTTTGGTATGTCATCTCATATTGTTTTTTGTTGCTCAGTTTTTCGGGATCTCACTTTTCTCTCTACGTTTTCCATGACAGCATTTGTATATGAAGCTTATTTCAGATGCAAAGTTTGTCTTAGAAGAACTCAGGTGTGAATCTGTTTTCTTCCCAAATATGTAAATCTAAGACAGAAGACGTGCAATAAAACGTTTTTATGTAAGTGTATACCTCTGCATCCAATAAAAACAGGAGGGGAGAAGACAAGACATTCTCTTTAACAAGAACAAAGTATTATTGGGTCAATCTACAATCCAGCAAAAGAAAAGTCAAAACAAATGTAAGAGTTTTCTCTGCAACAAACGGAATACAAGAATAAAACCATCTTTTCTCAAAAAAAAAAAAAAAAAAAATAGAACCATCTATAATCTGAAAACAAGTGGTATTTTTAATTTTCTCTAATTCTCTTTCTTATGTTTTTCTTTGAAAATCTATTTTATTTTTGTAAAAACCTTTACATGCTTGAAGAAATTCCATCGGTTAATAATATTAATGTGATGCAGCTTTCAGAAGATGGAAAGACAACAAAAACCTAACACTACTGGGGGAAAACAGTATCAACAACTTTGATAATGCAACAAGCTAACAGGGTATTTACAAATATGTGTGTTATGGTTTGAGTGCTTCACAAATCTATTTTTTTAATTATAATAGAGCATATCGAATCTATTATATACAAATGAATATTCTAAAATACTGAATTATTATGTTTAGTTTCGTTGTTTTTATTACATTATATCAAATATAAGGAGGTCTATTTTAAAGATGGTTTATTTACAAAAAATACAAAAAAAAAACTGATCAAACGTAATATTTTAAGATGGACAATTCTCTTAAATAACATTTTTAAAGTTTTTGTCACAAAAATAGCCCTCAAAAGATAAAATGGTTAAAATAGACTTTTTTTTTTTGAATTTTTGATTTTTTTTTTTTTTTAAATTTGAAACCCTAACCCCAAACACACCCCTTAACTCTAAACCCTAAAGTCTAAATTAGTTAACCCTAGGGGTATAAATGCATATAAATGCATTTTTAGCTTACAAAAAATATTTTGATCATTTTCTTCTTTAAAAAACAATCTATTGTTGTGACAAACAAACTAAAAGGGGCTATCTAAGGGAATTTCTCTTTTAAGATTTATTTTTGGGTTCACCCCCTAAGGTGGACCTATAGGTTCACCATCCAATCCAAATTTGACATGACATGTTTTATTTTTATTTTTAAAATAGAAAAATAATGGAAATTATATTAAAAAAAAAATTAACGTTGCTAACACCGTCACTAAAACCCTAAATCTTGAACACTAGACTCTAAACCCTAAACCCTCAAAAACTTAAATCCTAAATACTAGATTCTAAACCCTAAACCTTTGGAAAATCTTAAACCTTTGGATAAACCCTAAACCCTTGGATAAATCATAAACCCTTGGGTAAACCACCCTAAATCCTTGGGTAAATTCTAAACCCTAATGTAAACCCTATAACAACTATTTAGGGTTTACCCTAAGATTTAAGATTTACCCAAGGGTTTAGGATTTATCCAAGAGTTTAGGGTTTATCCAAGAGTTTAGGGTTTACCCAAGGGTTTAGGTTTTACCCAAGAGTTTAGAGTTTACCCAAGGATTTAAGGTTTACCCAAGGGTTTAGGGTTTACCCAAGGGTTTAGGGTTTATTCAAGGATTAGGGTTTAGTGTTTAGGATTTAGTATTTAAGGTTTATGATTTAGTATTTAAGGTTTACGATTTAGTATTTATGGTTTAAGGTTTTACCGACGGTGTTAACAACATAATTTTTTTTTTAATTTATGTTGTTTTTATTTATTTTTACTTTTATAATTTAAAAAATAGATTATGATGTGACAAATTTTCATTGGGTGATGAACCTAGAGATTCACCCTAGGAGGTGAACTCAAGAATAACTCATATTGTAACTACATTTCTGCATGTACGTATATATCTTAATTTTCAAACTCTTTGTTTGAATGCAGCCACTGCTAAATGTAGTACTGGGGTAATAATAACTATATAGGACTCCATTATATAATTACTCTCTTACTTTTTTCCATTATACAAATCTTCTTTTCTTGTTCTCACTAGCTTATTCTTAGCCCTTAGGAAACAAATGAACAAAAGATTTGGATGCGTATATTGAAGACATCAGACCTTAACTCTGGTTGGAAATATGAACATAAATATTTTGACACATTTCTTTCAGTTAACCATGAAAACTTCCAATGTTTTTTTTTTGAGCCTTTCCAACAATAAGTGTTTTGGTTTATAACGGTCAAATTAGACCTTGACCCGCGCACCTGCGCGGATGTATATTTTCGGTTTGATAACCTATAATATTTATAATATGTTATTTAATTGTTATATTAAATATCTAATATTGTATGATTATATAAAAATTAAATAATTAATTACATTAGTTATTTATGATAAATGGTTGAAAAATATTTTTGTTAATCATATAATTTGTCTGTCATAGTTTTTTACTTATCTAATACTATTTTTTTAAAATATTGTGTTTATATATTTAGAAATGCATAAGTCCATATTAAATTATTAACATAATAGATTATGGATCAAAAATAGTATTAGATAATTTATGTATATTTTTAAATTCGAATTCGAATTTAATAAATTTAATGTAATAGATTAGATTAAAGTAATATATATAATTACTAAATTGACTTTTTAATTGTTGATGATAGACCAAAATATAACCAAAATTTAAATGGGTTTTCCAATTATTTATGTTAGTTAAATCCTTTTAATAAACATTAGTGGCATAGAATCGTAAATAATGAGAAGAAGTAAGGGTTATTTTCTATGTGTATTTCGCTTTAATAGGATAGATGATAAACTAGGTCATTTTACAACTGAGAAACCTGAAATTCACATATTGGTGCTGATTGAATGATCGAATGCTATTTCTTCCATTCCTATTATTTAAAGGGAAAATTGCTTTTTTATGTCAAAAATATAGGTATATTGTCCATTTAGGCTAAACAAAACACTAATTGTCCTACTAGGCTAATTATTTTCAAAATGGCGGTAATACCCTTAAATTTTAATTAAAATTCAAAATTATAATTACTAAATAATTAATAATATATATATCAAAATTAAAATTAGTAAACCAATTAGTAAACAATTATAATATAATTATATAATTTAAATACTTTAAAAAAAAAAAATTAAAAATTAAAATTCAATTTTAATATTTAAATACAATTATTAAATAATTATAATATATATAATTAAATTATATAATCTAAATAAGTTTTTTTAAACTAAAAATTTAATTATAAAATCGAAATTAGAATTGTAAATAATTATAATATATATTATTTAGTGTATTTTTGAAGTAACTAAAAATATATATATATTGAAAAATATATATATATATATATATATATATATATATATATAAAATAATACACAAAAAAAGATGGCGTGAGGAAGGGCTTAGAACGTTTTTTTGGTGAAAATATCAAGTATTTCAGATATGAGAATTAAAATATTCTCAAATATTTTGTTCTCATATTTTCGGAACAGATAAACCTTATCTGTAAAATACAATAAATATGTTAGAACTCAATTTCTACGGATTTTAAATTTAAAGTAATGTGTAGATTCCAATTTCTACAGGTTTTAGAATTATAGCAATATGTAGATTTCAATTTCTACAGATTTAAGAATGACATGTAAAGCGTGGAATGTGCATTCCAAAAAATTTTAGATTATCATTATCTTCGTAGAACCTATATTCTAAAATAGTAGATTCAATGAAAAATGTAGATTGCAGTTTCTACTAATCAGAATATGAATTCTACTTTTTGTAGAACAAAATTTGAAATTATAATTTTAACATTTTTAGAACTAAAAAAAATATCACTAAGTTGATATTGGTATTTCATCAGTAGTTACTATTTTTAGAATTTTTTTAGTTTGTAAGACTATTTATTTAATTTATTTTTGAAAATATTAAAGGGCATTATAAACAAGAATGATGCAAAATATAAATTAGTCTAATGGGACAATGTACCTATTTTTTTTGCCTAAAAAAAACATCTATCTTATTAAAAGGGAAGTACCCAATAAAAAATGCCCCTAAGTTTTCACACTTATTTACACTTCCATGCCACTGATATAATTAAATAAACTACTTATTCAAATGCTTGTCTTTTTCAGTTTATTTATTATGTTTTATTTACCTTCCTATTTTAATGTTTGTCTTTTCCAATTTGTTTATTATGTGTGTAATGCTTGTAAATATATATATATTATGATATTAAAGTATGAGTAACATCAATATAAATTTTTTTAATAAAATTAAAGAACTAAACTAGAAATATAAAGTTAAATATACATAAGTTCGGTTATTTTCGGATATTCATTCGGGTTTGGGTATTACATGTTCGGATTTGGATATACAATCTCTCATAATTCAATACATATTTGGGTATTTTGCTACTTTGGTTCAGATTTTGATTATGATTTTTTGAGTCGGGTTCGGATACGGGTTCAGAAAATATATGTTTTAACACACAAACAAATTATTTTTAAAACTATAGAACATTTTAATTACATCATTTAATAAAAAAAACACAAACGTAATACCCGCGCTGGTGCGCGGGTCCAGATCTAGTTTTCCCCTTATTTGAACTGATTGAGTTGATTATAAATTTATTTGAAACCAATGATTTGTCGTCTCTTATTTTCTCAATATAATTCCAAAAAGTAACGCTTAACTAAAATTGTTTAGTACATTTTACCCAAAACATATTAATTTATATATAATTATTGATTTTTTCTAATAGAAGAGTATTTGATTTTTTTTTTGCAACATTCCTAGAAGAATTAGCCAGTCCGCACTGTTGTGCGGGAAAATTCTAGTATATACTAACTTAAATATTTAATAATATTAAATTTTAATCTTAAAAAGATAATCCAAAACCATATAAATATACACATATAAACAAAATACAACATATAAAATTAAGTGTTATAAAAGAGACAAACCCACACTTTCAAAACGTAGATCAAAGTCTAGTTATATACTAATTGAGAAACATTACAACATTTAAAGTATATATATATATATGTCATCAATAGAATGATTCTTAGAATGCTTAGAAAAATAGTTTGGTTAATCTAAACATATATTATACTATTTATTAAACTAAATATAAAGTTGATTAGTAGTGTATAAAAAATATTCTTCTTATTTTCTTAAATAAAAGCTACAAGATTATGTAATATGATTAACATATATTTGATAATCAATGATTTTGAATAATAAAAGTTTGATAAAAATTATATCCTCCATCATTTTTCTTAAATTTTATATTATTAAAAGAAATTAAACAATCAGATTAAAAATATAATTAAAATTTATTTTATTTCTTATATTTTATAATTTGAAATTTAAAAAATGAATTTAAATTACTAAAATTGTTAAAAATCTCACATTTCAAATTTTCTGAGAAATGATTTAACTTTTTGTTACAACAATACACAAATGCCCATTAAATTATATATATATATATATATGTATTGAAGTCTCATTTAATAGATATTCAGATTATATATATATATATGAAGTCTCATTTAATAGATATTTAAATTATATATATTATATCATTTAAATTAAACTATATACCACTTAAAATACATAAATATGTTAATTTATAATGTTTTGAAAAACTATTGAGACCTTAATATTTTGTTTCAAAATTCGTATTAAATGTATTTTAAAACGATTACTAAAACTATTAAAAATCTCACATTGAATTTTTTTTATTAATGGTGTATTTTTTTTTTGTTAAATCAAATATACAAGTGTTAATAAAATCATACGAGTAGAAAGCTTCAATTAATAAACATTCATACTAAATATATTATATATATGTTAATATCATTTAAATTTGATTATATACCATATAAAATAAATAAAAATAATTGTTTTGGTTTATTTACGAATAAATATCACGACAATTCTCTCAAATAGCCATTTTTAAGTTTTTGTCACAAAAATAGCACTGAAGAAAAAAATGATCAAAATAACTTCTTTTTGTTTTCAAAATTTGAATTTGAATTTTTATTTTTTAAAATTTGAAACCTTAACCCCCAAACCCAACTCTTTAACTCTAAACCCTAAGTCTATATTATTTAACCGTAGGGGTAATAAATGTTTATTTACCTCTTTAATGAAACATTTTGGTCATTTTTTTCTTTGGAAGTTATTTTTTTTTGATAAAAACTATATTAAAGCTATTCTAGAGTATTTCTCTAAATATTATTATAATAAATAAGAGTAATTGTTTTGATTTATGTGTTTATTTCAGTTTAGTTATATACAAAATAGTTACTTAAATCTTAATTATTTAATATATTTATTATTTGATAATATGTAAACGAACCTAAAATAAAATACACGTAAAAATAATTTGTATATATAATGTTTATCATCCGAACAAAGACGCGGATCTTAACAACATTACAAGTCAAACATGTCAATAAATCAAATCGGTTTGATCAATCATCCAATCTAATAATAACTAGATTTCGACCTGCGCAACCTTGTGGGTGTTTATTTTTAATTTTATATACACATATATTTATCTTAGATCATTAGTGGTATACATTTTTAATGTTAATTATATATTTAAATATTTATATAACTATTTCAAATACAATAATTTTATAGCTTACATGTTGTAATTGATCAATTGTTTAAAACCATCATATGCATTTGTCGCTTCTTATTATATATTTATCATATTTTATTTGTATTTATTTATTGAACAAACTAATATATGCATTAAACAACATATTAAAAATTATATTGTACTAAATTTATGCTCAATTTTGACCCGCTTACCTTCAAGGACTTTTTTCAAAAGTGACTCAAAACTTGAAGTCAATTGCAAAACCAACCCATGAATTTTTTTGAAAATTCCACTTTCCTTTTTCACCCTAGAAGTTCGGATAATTCACGAAAATGCCATTACTTTTTTTTTTGAAAATGATTTTATTACCATATCATCCTCATCTTCATCAAATATTTACAATATTGTCATTTGCTTCAATACACCAACCACCATGAACAACCAATTTGAAGCTTTTAATGCTTCTAAAATCAACATCAACATCTTTATATTCTTATTTCTTACACACACAAACTATTTTCGTTTCACTTTCTCTCTTATTCCTTCTCAAAATCCCAACTTTTTATTTTAAAATTTATAAACTTATTAATGTTACTAAAGTTCATGATTCTTGGCCAAGAACAAGTATGTAACTTTCACTAAGAAATGATATGTACTTGGAGAAGTTAAACATGAATTTCACCAAATTTAAGAAGAATTTTTATTTTTTTCAGATCTGGTTCGTGGAGAAGACTAAACTGAAAGTCTTCTCCACCGAGAAGACTTACAAGGAAGTCTTCTACCAGAAGACTTCCCTGTAAGTCTTCTAGCTTTATTTTTTGTGATTCTGGTCTTCTGTCAGAAGTCTTCTATCGAGAAGACTTCCTGGAAGTCTTCCACAGAAAGTCAAATTTCTGACACAATTTGGTCAATTGCAAAACTAACCTATTTTTTTAGAAGACTTACATGGAAGTCTTCTCATTTTTCTCGAGAAGACTTTCATGGAAGTCTTCTCTGGAAGTCTTCCTTTCTAAATTTACAATTGCAAAAATGACCTTTCCGGAAGACTTCCTAGAAGTCTTCTACCAGAAGAAGACTTCCGTGGAAGTCTTCTCAGGGAAAACTTACATGAAAGTCTTCTAATACATTATATGCTAGAAGACTTCCATAAAGTCTTCTATTACATTATATGCTAGAAGACTTTCCAAAAACTTATAGAAGATTTTCAATTAAAAAAAAAAAATTTCCGAAAATTCTCAGAAAACTTCAAGTGAAAGTTTATATTTTGTGAATTTGATTAAGTTTTCTTAAAATTCTTTTTCTTATAGAACATATTTATCTTTTTTTTGGCAAGATAATGTTGTAGACATGAACATATTTAACAAAAAAAATCATTGACATCTCTTCAAATTTATAAAACAATCCACAAATAAACGATTACACATACAAATCACAAAAAAAAATCATAAACAAAATTATTACACATGTACATTATGTTAGAAGACTTTCAGAAAGTCTTCTGACAAAGTCTTCTAACATATAATGCACTTGAAGACTTTCTGGAAGTCTTCCCACAGAGAACAAAGTCTTCTCAAAAGTCTTCTCAAAAGTCTTCTAAAATCTGATCCAGATCTGAAAAACCTACATATCCAAAATATTTAAATATCCTCAAAACAAAGAAAAAGAGTAGAATATGAGATATATCTACCTTTATAGAATATACAAAAATACATATCCATCATATATATATATATATACCTTTTGAAGGAGTAGAAGATGAGAACCAAAAAATCTGCAAAACATGATAAATTAGTGAGAAGACATGATATAAAAATAAGAAATTTATATAAAGTTTGTTGTTTTTCAAGTTCAAAAATATTAGAAAGAGGTTAGAGAGTTTTAGTTTGGGAAAAAGGTAAGAGCTTTAAGCAATAAGAAGTTACAAATGATGTATATCAGACATGAAAACTTACTAAAATACTCAAATATGTTATGAAAGAGGAGATATGGGAGAAGATTTCGTCAGAAGACAATCAGAAAGTCTTCCAGATCTAAAAACCTGCAAATCCAAAAAGTAGAAGATGAGAACTATATAATAAAAACTTGCAAAAAACAAGATAAATCAGTGAGAAAGTATGAGATAAAAATGAGAAATTGATATAAAATTTGGTATTTTCAAGTTAAAATAGATTAGAGAGAGGTTTGAGAGTTTTAGAGAGAAACATTACATTTTCTTGCAGCAATTTGAGAGGAAGAGAGAGAATGTGTAAATTTTCTTTATATAGGAGAAGACAAAAATTGTAATTAAGTTAAATATTTTCGATTCAGAAGACTTTCAGGTAAGTCTTCTGAGAAGACTTCCAGGGAAGTCTTCTGAGAAGACAGAAGACTTTCTGGGAAGTCTTCTGAGAAGACATAAGACTTTCTGGGAAGTCTTCTGAGAAGACAAAAGACTTTCAGGGAAGTCTTCTGAGAAGACAGAAGACTTTCTGGGAAGTCTTCTGAGAAGACATAAGATTTTTTGGGAAGTCTTCTGAGAAGACAAAAGACTTTCAGGGAAGTCTCAGAAGACTTCTCTGAAAGTCTTCTACCCCTTGAATTTACTATTCGCCCAGAAGACTTACATATAAGTCTTCTGGCGTAATATCTTTTAGTAGACTTAAGTCTTCTAATACCTTAAACTAAATAACAAACTAAATATCAATAAACACTTCACTAAACTTAAAATCAACTCCAAAACTATTTAATATACACAAAACTAAACAAATATATGTAAAAAATGGTTTTTCAAAAAAATTGATTAAACTTCCAAAATCTAACCCTAAAGATACATACAATATTATGACATATGTTTCCAAACCCTAGAACAAATAATATCATAAGATGATACATTCACTCATTTATGTTGAGAACAATTCAATTTTACTAGATTTTAATTTATATCATTTACAAATGTTTATTATTACATGATTTAGATTTTTCCCCCATAAAAATATTTTTTATATAATTTATAAATTATTTTTAAGATTTACTAAACGAGAAGACTTACATGTAAGTCTTAAGTCTTCTTAGAAGACTTACAAAATCACAGAAGACTTAAAAAGACGGAAGACTTAAATAGGCTATAAAGATAAAAATGCATATAGTTTTTTTTTGGTCATAAGGGGGCTGTTGTAATTTCACTATACTTTTAGGTTACTTTTGCATTTGATTGATGTTTGGGTACACTTTTGCATTTGAATTCAAGTTTTGGGTTGGTTTTGGCAATTTTCCCTACCTTCAAAGCCGAATTTCCTATTAGCAATATTTTTATGTTTATTCAATTGAGATAATATATTATTATATATACAGAAATCTAAAATATGTCAATTTTTATACATGTATAATATAGTTTTGAATGCTAAGTCGCTATGTCATCGTATTATATTTTTAGCATAAATATTTTATTTTATGAATTTTCTTTTTATAAATTTATCAACTTAATGTAATGTTATCAAATTTATTTCAATATAATAATTTCATTTAACATGAATTATTATTATAAAATAGATAAAATATAAACTTTTTTTACTCATTTTGTATATAACTGAATATATATTAATGCATAATAATTGTTCATTTTTAATTATGAAATTAGTTGAAATGTTTACATAAACTTTTTGAAAATTAATATATTTTTAAAAATATTTTCAACAGATTTGTTAAAAATATATATTTAAAATAAATATTTTTTTTAATATTATTAGCTTTAATGAAATACATGTTAATTTTTAAAGGGAAAATTGCCAAAACCAACCTAAAACTTGAATTCAAATACAAAAGTGTACCCAAACATCAATCAAATACAAAAGTAACCTAAAAGAGTAGTGAAATTACAACAGGCCCCTTATGACCAAAAAAAAAGTGTATGCATTTTTACCTTCATAGCCTATTTAAGTCTTCCGTGTTTTTTAAGTCTTCTGCGATTTTGTAAGTCTTCTGAGAAGACTTACATGTAAGTCTTCTCGTTTAGTAAATCTTAAAAATAATTAATAAATTACATAAAAAATATTTTGATGTGGGAAAAATCTAAATCATGTAATAATAAACATTT
>MU105892.1:140958-246236 GCA_012274485.2 Sinapis alba | reverse complement strand
CAAGACTTCATCGTACTCTGCTCGAATGAACTTCTTCACATTCTCAAGGATGGAGGCTCGGCAAGTGTTGTTGACCTTATCAACTTGTGTTTCGGTTCCCTCTTTGAATAGGCATTTAGGCAACTGATCCATCGTCATACCTGTGAAGAATGAAACACATACAGTCACCACAATCAGTACTCATGCTAGACTCCGTGAGATAAACACGTCAAAAATTATGACAATTTGATATCATATAAACCCAAAAATTTTAACGCAAACAATAAATAAACAACTCCTACACCAAACATGAACCGGGACCACATAGATTACAAGCATTTTAGAATTCAAAGACAAGCCAATACGATTTCATTTACATCAATATCAGAAAACTTGGTCGCCATAAAACATCTAAAGTATGAAACTTTGATATCCTAGAAAACTAAATCATTCACACAAACAAAAAACAAAAAATATTACACTCAAATTGGGATTTAGAACAACCAAATCAAAGAGAGAAAGACATGCAAAACGATTCACAAGTCATAGAACCCAAACCCAAATATATAGACTTTACGAGCTAGAAATATGAGATGAGGAAGATTATCGGAGAAGAAGAAGCTTGATTCCGACGAGCTAGCAAAGAGAGAGAGAGAGCGCGAAGTGAGCACGAGGTTTAACAGCCTTCTTTTAAGAACAAAACACCGGCGGAGTCCAAGAGAGGAGAAAGAACACCGGAGCCGGCGGAGTAAACCAACGTCGAGATGTGTCGGAGGTGAGTTGTCTCCGATTTGCTCTCCTCTGTCGAACGAAGGAGAAAGGTTTATTTTTGGGTTCTGTTTTGATTTGGGGGTAATTTGAAGATGTCGACTCCTTTTTCTTTTTTTCTTTTTTTAAAAATTCATTTACGAAATTTTTTTAAAAAAGATATATTAAACTTAGGTAAACTTATTTAAAGGGTTTAATTGGGTTTACATAAAATATTATGGTATAAGGACAATTTTATGTTCAATTTATGGCATAGGGACAATCTAGTTATTGTTTTGTTCTATATTTCCAATTTTCCCTATTTATATTCATATTTACATCTAGTTAATCAATAGAATATTTCCATGTTTGCATTAGTACCATATTTCCGTATTGCATCTAACTACTTGATAAGGAATATTTCCTTAATCTTATTATTTACTATCAATATATATATTTACCCAGGTTAATCTTTAGAAAAAAGAAATCTATTTTGTGTCTTTGCTCTCTGTAGATTTGATCCCTAAGTATTACACATGATCTCTTTTGGCAAAAGTATTATTGAGTTTGTTAAGATTAAGGTTAATTTGAAAGTTTATTATTTAGAATATTTATTACCCTGCTAGAACAAGACACACCCTGTCACCGACGACCCATCACTAGTGACTTTTCCAGCAAGATTTTTGATCGAGTTTCTAGGCAAGTTTCGTTCAATTTTTCACGTAACTTTGCTGGCTCCTTATTTCTAGTTTAAGAAAGATTATATTTTAAGAAAGCTACCATTTTAGGAATTTTTTTAAGAAAGTTGTTATTTTAGGAAATTTTCTATTTGTGAAAGTTTCCTTTTTTGGAAAATTTATTTTCAGAGCCTCGAGACCTAAATCGTTAATTCTTGTGTTGCAGTTGGCTACATATTTCCGTTTCTCAATTCCAGTTAGTAGAAAATGTAAGGGCTATTCCGTTTAATCATGTGCTAGATTAGTACTACTATTATGGAAAGTCGATGATCAAAACATGTCCCGTCTTTGTGAATCGAGTTTGATTGGAATCTTGTTTGTTTATTTTTATTTGCTTGTTAAACCGCAAATAAGGATTAGAGGATTAAACTAGTGATTATATTGAATGATGCTAAATCGTTAATATATGTGTATAATATGTCTGTTATGAGATTTTGGGGCACAAAGATGTTTGTACTAACGACACATTGTGTGGAGAATGCAGGGCACTTACCCATTTGTGTTAGCGGCACATTTTGTGGACATTGTGCAGAGAGATGTTTATGCTAGCAGCGCATTGTGTTAGAATTAATGGGAACAAAGATGTTTGTACTAGAGGCACATATGAGATTGCGGGGTACAAGGATGGACTCTTGTACTAGCGGCAAATAGAGCTATATAAATATTCTTATGAGAAAATGGGTGGTGCAGAGAGTAGCTATGTACTATCAGCGTATTGGTTGTCGTTGTCTAGGGCATGGACATATTGTTTGCTTTGTGTGGTGTATTAGGCACTGTGTTTGTTTCATGCTAGATCTGGGCCTACATCGTCGTAGTACTATGTATTGGGTCATTGATTTGTGGTTTAGCATCCCATACCTAATTGAGTGACTCCGAGGTTACTCACCATCTCCTTCTTTCTACTTATTTCTAGTATATGAAAATTTAGGAAAACTTGTCATTTTAGGGAAGTTTCTATTTTAGGAAACTTTTTATTTATAAAAGTTTCTTGATCGATCCACCCGCCCTAGGGCGGGGATAAGCCACAAACAACTCCGCCCTATGGTGGGAAAGAGCCACAAACCACCCCGCTCTAGGGCAGGGATGATCCAAGCTCAGTCAACCCCGCCTAAAGGCGGGGAGTATCCACGGATCAGTTCATCCCGCCCTAGGGTGGGGATGATTTATGAATCGAGCTTTCCCAAAGACGGTACATGCGCTAACTCTCGAAGTCCTGATCAAATGAATTCTTGTTTCATCTCAATTGGACTTACCGTTGAATTTTTACGAGAAAAATCACAAAACTTGTCTTACGTAAAAATTCAAAAATCAGTCATATAAAATGACACTGGTTAACATAACAGCACCGGTTTCATAACCATATGATTATTGTACATTGCCTAAGGAAACTAATGCTATGAGGACGAGTATCATACGAAAGGTGATTTCTCCGAAAGAAATCGTAAAAAAAACACTTAAGTCGGAAGATGGCCCAAGAGGGTCCAAAAATGGATAAAGGCTCACTTGCAACTCTAAACGAGAAGGAGCCCATCCGTTATGACGGTTTAGTTAGTTTTCGAAGAGATAATGGAAAAAAAAGATAAATATCAAATTTCTAGATAAACACAAAAATCAAGAAGGATAAGAAAAAATTATGTGAATGGATAAATTCAGATCGAGGCAGAAAGTGAAAGACCCAACCGACCTTGGAGGCATATATAAGGAGAGCCAAAGCAAGGAGCACGTGGACGATTTGAGACTCTTAGAACTTCTTCACTTAGAAAGCTTAGGCTTTATTCTCGACAAGTTTGGTTTCTATGACTGGCATTCGATTACTAGACGAACTCGCACAAGCAGTTCGATCTCTTGTTCACCCCTTTTTCTAAATTAAACTACGTTCCGCTTGATCTTCGAAAAGGGTACGTAGGCAGCCTTACATAAGGTTCCGTCCGAAATCAACAAAACCTTTTTCTCGCATCTCTTTCATCTATTACAAAGCGAGTTAAGCCTCACATCAATTTTTCTTGACATAGACGGCTATGCTAGCTAACTTAGCTAGGATTTTTTTGTCTATGTTGTTCGATTTCCTTTGTGGTCCTGTTTCCAGACAGGCTCATGTATGCTTTTGTCCTTGGAACGCTCATACGCAAATTATAAATAAAGATCTACTGTTTTCTAAATTCGTTTTGTTGTCTTTTCATACTTTCCAAGTTTATTTGATAACTTGTCATCGGCTCTCGCAAAGAATCCGGACCTCAAGGAAAGTAAGGTTTTCATTGCTTTTCCATTCACTAAAATCGATGGTGCAAATTTAGGTTCTCACACTGTCCCTAGGATCTTACAAAACTTCAAAACTTAAGCATAGTATCCGAAATATTAAACAAAAATATTAAAATAAATGCGATAAAGCTTCATAAAGATAAAAAAAAAAAACAAAAAAAACTTGCACCATACGGACTCCTACTCCTGCTCCCGCTCGGCCATACTTGAAAAGGGAGGGGTGAGTATGGTTAATTCAATGAGGGCGGGTTCCAGGAAGCCACAAACTCAGTTATGGAAAAGCAATCAATCACCACAATCATAAGCTAATAAGATCTATTATGCAATACGCAACCGAGACGTAAGGACCTATGGTTTGCTCACGGATGTCCCACCTCATGTCGGCCTAACCCGGGATACCTCTTGTTAGGCTACTGTCCCCAGCTTCCTAAATTACTATCCGAGTTGCAACTCGTTGACCCTCTCTGGCTCTGTATGCCACCACGGTCTTAATAGCCATAATTTTAACACAACTCAACATGACTCGATCTTACAAAGCTCTTACACAACGCGGGTACCTCTTGTTAGGCTACTGTCCAGCAGGTACTCATCACATCTCTTATCTCCCCCACAGGTACCTCTTGTTAGGCTACTGTCCCGTGGGTATTCCCATTCATTTATCGTCTCTAGACGCAACCCGTTCTAAGTATCTCAAACAACACATCAATCATATTTCACATATTCATTCTCATTCTCATTCTCCTTCTCCTTCTCATTACTCATTCTCATTCTCCTTCTCATTACCATTCTCATTATCATTACTCATCATTAGTTCATTATCACCCTAGCGTGTCTATGTCTTTTCACCACATCACATATATGTCCTACACATGAAGAAACCTTGATCTATCACACATCACACAATGAAAACTAGATCCGATTAACAAAGGACTATGTCCCGACGGATTACACAACATAAGACGAGTTCACGAACGGGTCCTCACCTTAGCTTGTTGGTCGACGTTGATCTGGATCTTAGAACGAAGGAGAGAAGGTCATCTCTCCGGATCTGATTCTCAGAGGTTTCACAAGAGAGAAGAGGGAGGTTTAGATAACATATCTGTCATTACTGATGGGGAGAGGGGCTAGGGTTCAAGGTTTACCTGATAGATCTGATCAAATTTGGTTACACGAAACAGAATCAAGGAGGCGACAGCTCGGGACTCAGGATTGGCGGCCAAGGCTTGACACATGTTCGGCGGCTGGCAGTGACGAGGGCGGACGGTCGGCTGCAATGAGAGCTGGTCAGCAGCGGCTGACTCTCGACTCGAGCAGGGCTTTGCTTGACGTTTCCCTTGTGAGTAAGACCTACGTTTAGGGTTTCTTCCTCTTGGGCCTCCAGCACTTGGGTTTCATTTTGGGCAGGGCCCGGGATGTTACAACTCTCTCCCCACTAAATGGGAATTTGTTCCCTAATTTTGGGTCGCATCTTGATGCCCTTCGTCATTTTCAAACATCTCGGGATGGCTGAGCCTTAGATGAGACTCGGGTTCCCATACGTCCTCTTGAATCCCATCCCTTTCCCATCGGACAAGTACCATCCTTGTTTTCTTCCTATGGTTGTCTACTTCCTGTGGTTGTCTACTTCCTTTTCACGTACAAACATTATTGGGTTGCTGACTAGAAAAAGATTGCGTTGCGCAGCGGGGGGTGGGTGCGGTAGGATTACTTTGGGTTATCATACAACTATCCTTAGTATCGATACGTGGTACACATCATGGAAACCTGAAAATTCTAACGGTATTGCCAATCGGTACGCTACTGTCCCGATCCTTTCCATATCAAGTACGGCCTCATGTACCTGGGTCTCAGTTTCCTTAACTTACAATTTGGGTCCGTCCCTCGGAAGGTTCTCATTTTCAGCACTGGCATCTTGGTCAATACCTCTTTTAGTTGTCTAAACCCCTTCTCACATGCTTTTGTCCACTCAAACTTAACTTCCTTGCTGGTAATTCGGGTGAGTGGTTTTGCCACCGTTGAAAATCCAGGTACAAACTTCCGGTAGTATCCTGCTAACCCGAGAAAACTACGGACTTTAGTTGCATTGCCCGGTGTTGGCCATTTGTGATGGATTCTATCTTTTCCTGATCCACTGCTATGCATGCTTCTGAGATTACGTGGCCCAAGAACTCAATCTTCCTTTACCAAAAACTACACTTGCTAAGTTTGGCATACAACCCTTGCTCCCTCAACTTTTATGAAACTATATGTATATTCCGGGTGTGGTCTTCCCGGCTCTGTAAATAAGGATGTCGTCGATGAAAACGATCACACACTGATCCAGGTATTCCCTAAACACATTGTTCATCAGCCCCATGAAGGTTGCAGGGGCATTTGTCAATCCAAAGGGCATCACCACAAACTCGTAATGACCATAATGGGTGCGGAATGCCGTTTTCCTAATGTCATTCTCGGAAATAGGAATCTAGTGATAACCTGTGGCGAGATCAATCTTGGAAAACCACAGGCTCATTGCAGTTGGTCAAGTAGCTCGTCCATGCGCGATAATAGATACTTGTTCTTGACGGTTACTTTGTTCAAACCCCGGTAATCAATGCACAAACATAATCTTCCATCTTTCTTCTTAACGAATAATACATGCGCGCCCCACGGTGAGCTACTCGGGCGGATACATCTTTTATCCATTAGGTCCTCCAGTTTCTTCTTGAGTTCTGCCATCTCTGCAGGGGCTTGTCGGTAGGGGGCCTTTGAGATGGGGGCGGCTATGGGGTCTAACTCTATCGTGAAAGCATTATTTATGCTCGACGGGGGCTCACGTAAGGGCGTAAACACAACTGCATACTTGCCGGCTATGGGAATGCTTCCTAAGTTGGGTGCCTCCATCTCCCCCGCCATCTTTATGGTTGCTAGGTAGTCCTTGCCGGCTTTACTAACTACTTCCTACTCTTGTGCCATCGATATGATGGACACCCCGGTCTGGGACTCCGGGTTCTCATCCCGTTGAACACTATTCAGCTGTCCTCTCGGGGAATCCGGATACATGCCTTAGCGCAATCAACCACCGTTCCTTGTTGCGATAGCCAATCCATTCCCAGGATTAATTCATACCATCCCAACTCCAAATCCATTAGGTCTACAGGTAGATTCACGCCGGTCAAACTCACCGGTACCCGCAAGTAAACCCCTCTAGTGGTTATTCATTCTTCTCATGCGGTTTCTACCCCAGTTTTCCTGGCATGGAAGCGTCCTTGGAAGGTCCAGACACCTGGATCTTGGACTTACAAAGCTATGCATCACTCCGGTGTCGAAGAGTCTGTGTGCCGTCACCCCTCCGACCGTGAAAGACCCTATACATGTTTTACTAATGCTAAGCTGCTAGACTCTCACTTGGACATTTTCACACATTGATCAATGAGATATTGTGAACTACATACCCACAATTGGTTCTGCCCCGTGATCCCCAGCTACATACGAGCAGGGTGCCCCAGCTTGATCCCTAGGTTGTTGTTGTTGGGCTCCCGCCGCGATTCTGGCTAGCGGCATCGTGCACTCTCGGGCTATATGCCCTTCCTGTCCGCAGCGGTAGCAACGTCCTCTTGGGTTAGCCCATGGTCGACCCTGTCGTCCGTTTGGGAAGTACCTCGAGATGTGGCCAGGCTGGGTTCATGTAAAACACTAAAACATACTCCCAACCTGCATACTCCCAGGTGGAATCGCGCACATTTCCCGCATGGAGCCTTTGCCGTCTCAATGGCGGTTGTCGTGTCCTGGTTTCGCTTAGTTCCTCATCTTTTAGAGGACTGGTTCTGGCAGCGCTCTTCCTCCAGTCCGGCTTCAAGTCCCTCATATGCCTCATTATGTCCTAGTAGGTGGGTCCTTGCGCGTGCACCAGCTCAGCCGGCACCGGGGGAGGTGGTGGTGGTGACGGGTTCCTACCCACTCCTGTGGGTATGGGTATAGCTCCGGCTTCTGTAGCAACACCACCATTTGGAAATTGCCCGCCGTAGGCTTCCCAGTACTTTCGTAACTCTTCCAATACTGCTTTGTTCACCGCATTCTGCCCCCCCCCCCCCAGCGGGGTTCTCATTTCTAGGTAAAGCTACATTGTGGCTTTCTGCCTTGCTGGAGGCATGGGATGCGGTTCTAGTGGCTCGTCGTGCTGCTTGATGGGCAGTGGTGGTTGGTTGTATGACTTTAGCATTCTTGGGAGGCATCCTGTGAAAAAAGGAAGAATATTGGTCTTGGATTGACTCAAGATTTTTACCTCACTGAGCAAGCTAGGAGTTTCGGTCTGAGTGGTGTGTCTTTACCGACTTTTGTCAAAACAACCCCTTTTTAAATCCGTTGGTAAAACATTTAAAACCCTTGATTCTAAACACTCTTACTATACACCTACCCTCCCGAGACAGCACTGGATGGGTTTACCCCCACTCTGATACCAATTGTAAAGGCTATGTCCCTAGGATCTTACTTATAACCTCAACCATTTCACTTTTCGTTCAACATCTTTATTAAAAACTGAATAACCTTACAAAACTCCAAAACTTAAGCATAGTAGCTGAAATACCAAACGAAAATCTTAAAAGAAATTCGATAAAGGTTCATAAAGATAAAGAAATTCCGAAATACTTGCACCATACAAACTCCTACTTCTGCTCCCGCTTGGCCATACCTGAAAAGGGAGGGGTGAGTATGGTTTACTCAGTGAGGGTGGTTTCCAGGAACCCACGAACTCAGCTATTGGAAAAGAAATCAATCACCACAATCATAAGCTAATAAGATATATTATGCAGCACGCAATAGAAACACAAAGACCTATGGCTCGCTCACGGACGTCCCACCTCATGTTGGCCTACCCCAATGTACCTGTTGTTAGGCTACTGTCCCCAACTTCCTAAATAACTATCTGAGTTGCAGCTCGTTGGCCCTCTCTGGATTTGTCTGCTATCCCGGTCTTAATAGACATAATTATGCCACGACTCGGCATGACTCGATCTTACGGAGCCCTTATCCACCGCGGGTACCTCTTGTTAGGCTACTGTCCCGTGGATACTCATCACATCTCTTATCTCCCCACGGGTACCTCTTGTTAGGCTACTATCCCGCGGATACTTACATTCACTTGTCATCTCTAGACGCCACCCGTTCTCAGTGTCACAAACAACATATTAATCACATTTCACATATTCATTCTCATTCTCATTACCCATTACTCATTCTCATTATCATTACTCATCATTACTTCATTATCACCCTAGCAAGTCTAGGTATTTTTATCACATCACACATATCTCATACACATCAAGAAACCTAGATCTATCACACATCACACATCCGATTAACAAAGGACTATGTCCCGATCGATTAGTCAACATAAGACGAGTTCACGACCGGATCTGGATCTTAGAACAAAGGAGAGAAGGTCACCACTCCGGATCTGATTCTGAGAGGGTTCACAAGAGAGAAGAGGGAGGTTTAGATATCAGATATGTAATTTCTGATGGGGAAAGGGGCTAGGGTTCAAGGTTTACCTGATAGATCGGATCGAAGTTGGTTACACGAAATAGAATCAAGGAGGCGGCGGCTTGGGACTCAAGATTGGCGGCTCGGGCATTGCACGTGATCAGCATCCGGCAGCGACCAGGGAAGAAGATCGGCGGCGGCCAGCTGTGTTCGGGGCTGGTCGGTGGCGACTGGCTGGCTCTCTACTCGGGTAGGACTTTGCTTGACGTCTCTCTCTTGTGAGTTAGACCTAAAAAGGCTGTCCCTTTTATAGGAAATGGATGGGACTAGGTTTAGGGTGTCTTCCTCTTGGGCCTCCCGCACTTGAGTTTCATTTTGGACCGGGCCCGGGATGTTACAGAGAGAGCGTGTATTTAGTCGCCGCTCAAAGGCTATATCCTGCCTTATGTACTTATTAAGAGGTATAATACATCCAGCGGTGAATGGACGTCTGGGATCTTTCCAGAGATTCGACCGGCTTGGGCATTCGTGGATAACTCTCTAATTGTGTGGCTTCTCAACAAAAGGTTTGGCTTTTTAAAACTTTTAGTTGTATGGGAAGTTCAGACCTTGCAATGCCTTGTTTTCATCATTGTTCCTTTGTCATTAAGGGATGGCAAATCAATAATTTTATCTCATTGAGATCAAGGCTGGTCTTTGAAGGCAGAGTCTTGCGAGAAGGTCTTTCATCTCTAGGAAGCTCAAAACTTTAAGAAAGGTGGCGACATGATGGGTTTTGATCTCAGTTTCTATTAAGCACTGAATTTTAATGGGTCTAGAAGGCTAACAATCATACACTCAGTGAGTTCTGCAGATATTCTTATGGGTGTGCAGTGCCCTCGACATTCCAAGATTACGGGGAAGAAAGTCACAGCTGCTCTTATGTCTACAACCCCTTTGAACGCAATACTACTCTTTCCGCGCCGGCGTTAAAATCTAGATTAGCTCATGAGCTTGACGAGATTCATTGCTTGGAAGCAACTCATATCATTTTGAGTTTGGTGATTTGTGATTATAACCAGCTCCAGTTATGGGGAAATTATGAAAGTTCATTGATTTAGTGATGTTTCGTGCGGTTTAGATGCCCTACTTACACCTTACATAAAATTTGTTTCAAGGACAATGAAGCACGTGATTAAGACACACATGCCGTGGCGGTCTCTATCTTTTAGATTACTCTTTTGTCGGCTGCAATAACAATGCAAACTCATATATGGTGTGAGGAGGGAAGCTCGAAAGGTGTGAAGCATGAAATTGATGCTTGACTCAGAGAACTAACAAGCTTCTCTTCAAACTCATTTCAACTAAGCTGGTTTGATTTTGTGTATTTTGTGGAAACCGGAATTCACACTGTTGATTTTAAGTAATGGAGTAAAGCCAAAACTCTCGACTTTCCCTGAGTATCCGGATTATCTATGAGAACAAACGAAATCAAAAAAGAGAACGATAACAAAATATCGATTGAGAATTGCACATAGGCGTTTTATTGGTTCATAAGAACAGAGTTACAGAATTTCACCCAAAACATACTTTCCTTATTTAATTTCATTACTTAGTCATGTACTTTTCTTATTTAAATTTATTTTTCTATTCTCGTTCTTTTCTTAATTAATCTCATCCTTAATCTATTTTTGTTACGTTTTCCACTTAACATACCAATTCTATTCAAGATCAATTCTACATTCATTCACATAAACATATCATCATCGCACAAAATCCAACATGCATTTATCCTAAGAACGCAAGAACGTTCTTCGATCCTTGAGAACCATATCGAGCAATGAAGAACGAACCTTCAATAAATAATTACTCTAACACATAATCTTCATCCTAACAAACCAACTATGACCAAAATACAAATTACTAAGTTGCCACGAGTCACTCCCTCACCTTAATTGAATCTCTAGGATTCAAAGACTCTGAACTTTCTATCGTTTCTGACGAAGAACTTTTAGCTCCTCCTCGTTCAATACTTCTTCTCAAACTTCTCTCTCTACCAACTTGTTTTTGCTCTGACTTCTCTTTAAATATGTTTTTCTTGAATGTGTCTAGAAATGAGAGCTGAAGGTCTCTTTTATACTACTTTATGGACTTGCTCACCAAGCCGGACACTTAGTGTGGTTTTCTTATTTGGCATGGTCAAAGACTTCCTCACCAAGCCGGTCACTTAATGCCACTTTCCTTATTTGGCTTGGTCAAAAATCACCATCAATTGTTTGACTTGATATATTTGATTCTCTCTCTAGCTGACTCCCATAGATCCGACCTTCCTTTTGTATTATATCGCGATGATGGCTAGTCAAACTTTCCTTACTTGAAACCCGCATTGTCCAATAGCCGAACATTCCTTGATTGTTCTTGTGGTCTTGATCCCTCTTTATGTATGCTCTGATCGTTTCATGATCAGTTTACCATTTCTTTGCTAGTTCCGACATTATTTCATGAGCTCACTTAAGATCCAGCACTTAGTAAAAATACATCTTTATCCCCAATTTTCATGATTACAAGTGTTTCCACACTTAGAAAAATACAATCATTGTAGAATAAAACCTCTCGCCCTCTATTTTCTTCAAAATTAAAAATACTTCGGAAGCGGGTCATTACACCATGCCCACCATGAGGGGGGAGAGAGGCGCGAGGAGTTATGCCCACCATGGAGCAGGGAGGAGAAATGAAGGTTGTGTGTCCGCCTTATGGTGACGTGGGACGAAGCATGGTTGTGGCCATCTCATGGAGACATGACGAGGAGACGTCCTTACTTTATGGCAACGTTTGAGACGATGAGAAGTTAGGGAACAATGTATTTTCAGGAGCCTTTCATCTAGAGATCGAGTAATCTTTCCTGAGAACTTGCTGTTTTGAATCTTTTAAGAATCATATGAAGTTTTCTATCTCTTGCATTCTTTTAATCAAAGAAAGAAACTTTGTCCACAGTAATTTCCAGACATTGATTCCGTCATGACCAATTTTGACCCCAACATTTAGCCTTCCAGCTCACTAGAATTGTTGTGATGTTCTTGCAAGGTGTTAGGCATGTTAGGCAAGTTAGGCAAAATTAATGACTAGACGGCCTAAGGCAAATCGATTTTCATCGAAAGATATAGTAGTTTTCTTCTTTTATAAATATGTGGAGTAGGTTTTTCAAATTCTTTACTTGCTCACTCCCATAAGAGATTTTCTTAAGATATAAATCTTCTCTCTCTCTTCTTTCTTTTGTTGTTTGCATCATGTCTCCAAGCAAGAAAGCGTCTGAAGATACCCTACCCTCTTCTTTCGATCACGAGAGCTTACGTGTTAGGGGCGACAAAATTGTTCCAAAGGTTTAGTTTTAACCTCTCTCCATTGACCCAAAACAAGTAGCTGAGTATTGGCATGTTACATGTGGATTGGAATCCCCTCAGCCTGAGTCGTGATGCCCGTCAAGACCTCGCATTGGAGCAGTCATAAATGGACTGAGCAAAAGCACATACCCCTTCTTCAACACCGTTCGGCGTTTTTTCTGAGTCCCATAAGAGGTAGTATTTCGGATTCCAAGGCATGGGGAAAGTGTTGACGCTCCGCCTAATGGTTACTTTACGTGTTATGAGGAGAATATTTTATGCTGTCGCATGTGGTTTCCTATCCCAAAGATCATAATTCAGTTTTTGGCACGATATCGGCTGTCGACAAGCCAAATTTCTCCCGACGGCTTACAACACCTCATTGGCGTCATGGTTCTAAGTTGCTAACGGGAATGAATCTCAGTGTTGATTATCTTGAGGCTTTACTTTATCCGCAATATGCGAAAATGCTTATGTATGGTCTCAAGCCGAGGCTTTCTATGATGATAATCAATTGGTTCCAATTTCCACAGCTGGCAGGACTACTACTTTTTGTCCGTATAAATAGTACCTCCATCGCGGAAGAGTGCCTTCACACTTTCTAGAGCAGATAGAGTCAAAAGGGTATCTTGGTTGGATATCTTGGTGTTTACTTGCCTTCCCGTATTTCACCATGCGCTTGTTTTACCATGCGCTTGTTTTCTTTGTTTCGCAGTTTACAATCCCATTCCTACACATCTCGAAGACTTGCATACTGTTAAGGATCTTCTTCGAGGTGGCCCATTTTACTGGGGCTACTACTCTCTGGTACGAGTTTGTTTGGCGGTAACGTATCACCGATCTCGAGCTCAGCCTCACACGTTTGTGGAAGAATACTTGGATCCAACCATGAAAAAATTTGTTCCTTATGAATTTCCCGCGGTCAAAGAAAGGGATAGGTCTCCTAGGAACAAAGAATTTCTCGTTGATAAGGACCATTCTACCGCAGATGATTTTGTCTGCCTGCGGATGAATGGTATCAAAACATTCTTCCTGGTGATGGGAGTGGTACCAGTCAACCCCCAGCGTCAGAGTTTGACCTTGGATAAAATGATCTTGATGAGATTCTTGCCTCATGTTGTGTTGCCTCTCTCAACCTCTGACCAGTGACGAGACAGCTAGATCAGAGAGGTTTGGGAGGAAGATTCTCGTTGTGCATGCGGGTTAGCTTTCATACTTGGCTATTTTCATTGGCAAGCTTCCTTCTAATTCTCAAAAATTTTGCAGGGTCTGCATTTGATGGATAAAGCTCTCAAGGCGAGTTGCTTGAAGGCGCGGACCTTTCATTTTAAGGCCGAGACGGCCGAGAAGGAGATTTCTCGCTTGCAAGGCAAGGCCGAAGCGCGCAAGACTCGTGACAATGACTTGGATTTAAGGCATGCTTCTGAACTTCATCGTGTGGAAAGGAAAGAGAGAGGTGACTGGGGTCATAAAAATTGATATGTACAGTACACAACCGATTTCAGAGAGTTGAAGGAGGCTTAGAAGTACTTCGGCGATTATCGCGAGTGTCGAGGCTCGGTTGGTGCTTTGTGGCGTACTCAGATACACTTCGTCTCCCACGGATAATTACAGGTCCTTGTGATGCTTGTCGGCATAGCTTTTCTAGCGATCATGCGACTCTTTTAGCATGTTCTTAAGGAGCTCTACTTGTTCAGCCATTTCCTTGACCATTTCTAGCGTTACATCCCGTCGCTCCCCCACTTTGGTCCATCATAAGGGGATCTGGCACGGTCGGCCATACAATGCGTCATAGGGGGACATTTCAATGCTTGCATGGTAGTTGTTATTGTAGGAGAACTCCACTAGGAGTAGGTACTCACCCTATTTCCCTCCCCACTCCAACATGCTTGATCGTAGCATGTCTTCTAATGTTTGAATGGTCCTCACTAATTGTCCATCTGTTTGGGGATGGTATGCGGTGTTGAGGTGGACTTTTGTACCTAACGCTTTCTGGAACACCTGCCAGAATTGGGAAGTAAACTTTGGGTCTCTGGCAGACACTATGCTCATGTGCACTCCATGTAACCTTACTATCGTTTTCAGGTATTCATGTGACAGTTCCTTGCCCTATCGGTTTTATTTATAGGCAAGAAGTGTGCCGTCTTTGTCAGATGATTGACTATAACCCAAATGGCGTCTCGATTCCCAACGGTTCTGGGTAGTCCTGTCACAAAGTCCATCGTCACCATATCCCACTTCCATTGTGGTAGGGGTTGTCCTTGCAGGAGGCCTCCGGTAAGACCGCGTTCAGCTTTCACTAATTGAAAAGTTTGGCAATGGGAAACCCAGGCTGCCACATCCCTCTTCATCCCCTCTCAGAGATAATATCGCTTTAGTTCATAGTACATCTTCGTTTTTCCTGGATTGCTCGAGAACCGAGACTGATGATCCTGCACCAATACCTTGTTCCTCAAGTCTATTTCATTGGGTACGCATACTCGAGCCTTAAATAATACAGTACCCTTCGCGGCCGTGCGGTGCCCAACCACCCCTTTGTCGACCATCCCCCTCAAGTTAGGGTCTGAATATTGGGCCTTACTGATGCGGCTTAGCAAGTCAGCCTGCTCCAATGCCTCCATTCCAACCTCGTCTTCATTCACCATTCTCGCGTAAAGCTGCAGACTTGCTAGGGCCGCGACAAGTTCTTGGGTCTCTTTGGCTGCCGGAACGCATGTCCTCCTCCACCTTAAGGTGTCGGCTACTAGATTTTCCTTTCCGGGGTGGTAGTCGATGGCTAGGTCATAGTCTGCCAGTAGCTCCATCCATATTTGCTGACGGAGGTTCAAGTCCCCTTAGGTGAACACATACCTCAAACTCTTGTGGTCCATGAAGACTAGTACCTTTTCTCCATACAAGTATGATCTCCAGATCTTAAGGGAAAAGATCACCGCTGCCAATTCCAGATCATGCATTGGGTAATTGGCCTCGTGCTTCCGCAATTGTCTAGACGCATATGCGATAACTCTTTCAGGCTGCCGACTATACTTATCGCACCGAGATGGATAAGATGTCGGAGCATATGAACAGGTATGCAAACGCGGAGTCGGCAATTCTCCAATCGAGGGAAGGATTTTGGTGCAATGGGCCCTCATTCCTGTCTCTCTTGATTCAGATGAAGTCAAAGCTGATATCCCGGGCGACAATGGCGAGGTGGATAAGTCCACTGGCGCATTTGGTGGTTCGATGTCTTGGAACTTTGAATTTGACCCGTGATGGGCGTTTGTATTTGAGGGGAGTGTGTTCCCCTATTATGATGTTTATGTTTTATGTAAAGGTTTGTACTAGACTCGCCCCTTGGGGCTTTTAAATAAATTATGTTTAGTAGCCTTACTTTTTTACAGATAAAGCGTCAACGAGAGCAAGGGAGTGTGAGTAGGTTCCCCATTTTCTTTTCTTTAGCGGATCGTGATACTTAGAGTTGAATTAGGAAAAAGATTTTCGAAGGTCGTAACCCAAAGAAGTTTTATAAACGTCTAAGTATTGACAAAGAGACAAATTATTGTACCTCGTATGTATGATATTATGCCTTTGAGAGCTTAGAGTAGAGTTAGGGTAAGACCTAGGTTTATTTTCGTGTCTTAGGGTATGTCGGGTCGATCTCGGCTTACTTGACTCATTTGCAATTTCCACTTGAGTATGTTTCAATATTGAAATCTGCGAAGAGTTCTCAGCTGACGTGATTTGCCTCGAACGAAATTTGAGTATCTTCCCTAAGACAGTTTTGAAGTCTCGTAAGTACTGACCAAAATTTTGGATTTCTATTGAGTGCTTATCCTTGTGTCGAATATTCTGAGGAACAATTCTATGAGAGGAGCAAGTCGGGCTAAGCATTTGTTTGAGAACAGTTGATTTGTTTGTCGGAGTCAATTGACGAGCGTGATGTAAGAGCAAGTACTTGCTTGTTCTAATTTGAGTTAGTTGTTAATTTATAGTTGCGAAGGGACTGATTTAGGAATTCAAGTTTGGAATAATATTTTGAAAATATGCGACGTTTCACTTTTTCGAAAATACGTTTTTCCTTCGTGTGAATGTGATTTTCTGTTTGAGGAAATGTGTTGAGACAGTTTGTCTTGCATTTTGGTCGGAGGTCTTATTTGACTACGACCAAAAAACGTTTGGTTTATTTGTGTAGTAGGTTTTCCGAAAGTGTTTTTCTTTTTTCAGAAGTTTTCTTTCGTATACCGCTTTTCAGTGTGAAACTTTTGCGGGTTGTAGTGATGTTTTTACGAGGGTTGATTTCAACCAAAGAATGCTTAGTGAAGCATTGGGAAATTGACTGAAGAGATTTTTCGTTTCTTTTTGTTAACCATTTGTTTGTTAAGTCGTAGATTTGTTACGAAGCTTTCATATAATTGTTTGTTTTTACTTTGGCGTTTTTAAGCGAATCATAGATTATTTTGTAACTGTAAGTTGCAAGATGAAGGTTTTTCTTTGGCGATAAAGAGATTGGAAAGATATTTAATGATCGTATTGCATTTTCTTATTACCAAAAAAGTTTTAAAAATATCAAGTACAAAGAAGAATATTTTAATTGTGGGAGTATAGGAGTATATGTATACGTACTCACTCCCCCTCCTCCCCCCCCCCCTATTTTATAGAGGGAGGCAGCTTAACTTGTCTTGCGACGAGTGCCCTACATACCCCTTTCGAGGATCAAGACGTCTCGTAGTTCAGGTTGTTGCTGCAAGCATTTTACACGCTTGGCAGGTCTGCGTCGATTGCCTTAGTCGTGTTAACTGTCACTGGATCGGTGGATTTCCCGGGTTTAGTTCTTCCAGGTTTATTGGAGGGTTGAGCTCAGAAGTCTGATTGCTTTCCACTTCCGTGGTCGTTGCTTGAGTATATGATTTTAAATCATCTTTTTCGAAGAGTTTTCAGGCGAGAGCTGAGTTGTCTTCGCATGTTTTGGTTTTCCCATAGAGGTTGTGGTGATTTGTCGCAATTTTTGTTCAGCCAAGAACCAAAGCCACGACTGTTTTGGGCTTCCCCAGATTGCGACAATGCCGTTGGGAGTCGGAAATTTGATGCCTAGGTGATAGGTTGATGGGACTGACATCGTGGCGTTTATCCAAGGTATTCCCGTGATCACATTATAGATGGCTGGGTTGTTGATGACCGCAAAGTCGACGATCTTCGTGACTCTTTTCTCCATGACTGAGAGTTTGATCGATCTGAGAGTCATTAAAGTTACGCCTGAAAAAACTGGTTAACTGTTTTGGTGTTGGTACAACTTCGCCTAGGTCGATGTTCATCCTTTCGAGGGTTTTGCGGAAGATGACATTAACGGTGCTTCCAATTTCCCTAAGGATTATGGCGACCTCGAGATCACCGATCACGAGGTCAATGATTAGTGGATCGCAATGAAGTTTGTCAATTCAGATAGTTTCGTCTTCCTCAAATGTGATCAATTTGTTCGGGACATCAAGGGGTGGAGACAAGCTCATGCTCAATTAGGCTTTTTGCTGGTAAGCCTTAATGGACGAGACTGTATTGTGGCAGTATTTTGATACTCTGATGATCATATTTACTCTGCGATGATTGTTGTCGTTCCCCATGTCATCTTGCCTTCGTCTCCGTTTTTTGCATGGCTGATTCCCTTGAGGGGCGCTCTCCAGCGGTGGAGATTTATCAGTTTTGGCGGGTGATCGGTATCCCGAATGAGATCTTTTATGCTAGTCACCTCAGAGATTTCTCCGACGAACAGTTTTGTTGCTAGTCTTGCACCAAGAACTTTGCACTTTGTGGTGGAGTTGTCTCTGGTCTGGTGAACTCGCAGAAGGTATTCTCATCGTACGAGGTGTTTCAGGTCCAAGTGTTTCCCGAGGTTCTTCCATGTTCGGAGTTAATGGTGTAGTTGTGCGCCTCTTGAAAATCCTCTCCCTCGTAATTGATGTACTTATCGATACGAGAGGATTTCTTCTTCGGTTTTGGCTCCGGCGCATTGTCCTTGGAAGATTCTTTCAACAGCTTATGTTTCTGTGACTGGACTTTCATCTCTTTCTCCATGATGATGTATTATGTTGCCTTGGGGACAGCATCCTTGATCGTGTGCGGTTTTTAGAGGGATATCCACTTCCTGAATTTTGACTTGTACCAGAGCGTTTTTCTCAATGCATCCACTGCCACCTTGTCTCTGATTCTGCTGACTCTCGACATTATTATCTTTAATCTGTTCATGAAATCGCACTGAGGTTTGTCTTCCCTTTGAGACAGACTCTAAAGGTCGACGTCGGAGGTTTCTCTATCCATGAACATGAAATGTTGCTTGAGAAACTCGGAGGATAGTTGTTGGAAGCTTCTGATGGAGTTTCTCTTTAAGCGAGAAAACCACTCGAGTGTTGCTCCCTATAGATTCTCAACGAAGAGGAGGCAGTAGCCAGCGTCTTTTTCGCTCTCTCTGAGCTCGGCTCTTCCCATCACGATATGAAAAGCCTGCAGATGCGTTTATGGGTCGCTAGTGCAGTTGTACGCGGGAATCTTGACCTTGAGAACGCAAGAACGTTCTTAGATCCTTGAGAACCATATCGAAGAACTAGGAATGAAGAACAAACCTTCCATATATAATTACTCTAACACATAATCTTCATCCTAACAAACCAACTATGACCAAAATACAAATTACTAAGTTGCCATGAATCATGCCCTCGCCTTAGCTGAATCTATAGGATTCAAAGACTCTGAACTTCCTAGCATTTCTGACGAAGAACTCTTTAGCTCATCCTCGTTCGATCTCTCTTCTCAAACTACTCTCTCTACCAACTCGTTCTTGCTCTGACTTCTCTCTAAATATGTTATTCTTGTTTTTGTCTAGAAATGAGATCTGAAGGTCTCTTTTATAGTACTTTTATACTACTTTATGTATGTTATGATCGTTTCATGATCAGTTTACCATCGCTCCGCCAATTCCGATTTTATTTCATGAGCTCACTTAAGATAAATACATCTTTATCCCTAATTTTCATGATTACAAGTGTTTTCACACTCAGAAAAATATATTCCTTGTAGAATAAAACCTCTCGCGTTCTATTTTCTTCAAAACTAAAAACACTCTGGGAGTGGATATTTACAAGATACTTCTCCAAGAACTATTTCCTTGAATGCGGGTTAGGCACAAGACCGTTCATTATTTGGTGAAGCATTTTACATGGTAGAGAGCTGCTCAAGCAAGTTTGTAACGCAAGATAGGGAATGGTATGCATTCTAATGTTTGGGCTGAGAATTGGGTTCCTGACACGATACCTTGTCCGCCTGTGTTTCGAGCTGGCAGTACCGTTGATCTGACACTAAAGGTTTCAGACTTAATCCTAGACAACTCGGGTAGGTGGAATAGAGAGTTTATGTTTAACATCTTTACTATGGAAGATGCTGAGCGTATACTTCTGATCAAACTGGCTATGAACTGTGAGAACTCATTGCAATGGGGTTTTACTAACAATGGCATTTACTCTACTCGCAGTGGGTACAAACTGTCTGAAGCGATGTTGGAACTTCAGAATACAAAAGGTATAACCCTTCCTCCGATTGAGAAAAAACTTTGGAGTAATATATGGAAGATTAAAGCGCCCCCGAAGCTTAAACATTTCATTTGGTGATCTTTGTCGGTTGCTCCAGCAGTCAACAAACGCCTCAATTCTAGGGGTATACCTATCGACTCCACATGTCTTGCTTGTGGGATGGCCAGTGAATCCATTTGCCATGTAATATTCAACTGTGAGAAAGCGCACCCGTGCTGGGAATTTTCAAATTTTCCTATGCCTCCTTGCAGTTTCTCTACGACATCGGTCTTTCTCAACATGTTCCGCCTCCTAAGGGTCTTAAGTAATCACAGAGTTGAAGAGAGCATTCGTAGGGTCTTTCTGTGGGTCCTATGGAAGATATGGAAGGCTAGAATTGCTTTAACTTTCAAGGATTATGGAGTGGAACCTTACCTTAAAGTCACATTGTCTTTTTATGAAGCAAACCTTTGGACGAAATCTCAAGTCTCTGTTCATGATACAAAGAGAGTAGAGGAGCTGAAAGTTTGGTGTCAGCCTCCTGAAGATATTCTTAAATGCAATGTTGGTACTTCATGGATCAATGCTCAGCGAAAATGTGAAGTGCAATGGATTCTCAGGGATTCACGTGGACTCACGATCTTGCACAGTCGGAGATCATACTTGTTTGTCAGATCCATAGAGCAAGCTGGTCTCTATGTGATACTATGGGCTATTGACAGTATGCATACTTTACACAAGGATAATTCTCTCCAGCTTGTTATCCACAGCTTTCTCACATTATTGATAAGATCAACACTCTATTGCTCAGAATGGCAGTTTGGAGTTTGGAACATACAGTCCCAGAATGCAACTAAGTAGGTAATGCCATAGCTACTTCGGTTACTTCGGAAGCCATGTATCAATTATATATTGCATTTGGTGGTGCGCTTGGTTACATCCCCTCATGTCATCAAAAACACACTGACATGATCTGCTACAATCATTTTCTCCTCTCTCGGTTATGTCAAGTACCGAGTTCATCCATGTTGGAGTTGTAGTCCTTTCTTTTATTATGGTGCATACTGCCATCTTTTCGTGTCCTTTTCTTTTTGGTTTTTTTTATGGGTGTCTCTAGGATTATAGAATCAATGTCCTAACTCTTTTTTTTTTCAATTAGTACAATATTGTCCACTTTAAGCCTAACATACAATTTTTTATTGTTCGATTACTTTTGAGCTCATTCCCAAAAAAACCTCATACTAATCAGAGTTGTTGTAATAATTAGAGTTGGACATCTTATTATATAGTAGACATTATTTGTCTAAACTTCTGATGTGAGATTTGGATTGACATCTCTCATATTCAACATGAGTCTCCTATGTTATTTCTACCGGATTAAGCATTGCATATTTGTTTCCTCTACGAAATTGTATCCACCATGTCAAGAACCAAAAATTTAACAGAATTTAATTCGCAAATAGAAATTTAAGTATATGAAAAAATCAAACCTCAATCTTATCGTTCTCCATCAGATCATTTACAAGGTGAGAGCCAGTGAATCCAGTCCCTTATAATATTGAGATCCTCATATTAAAATGTATAAAAAATATCTCTCGCCAGATCAAATTAATATTTAACATATAAAACTTCCTGAAAATGGGAGTATACCGTCATTCAGGCGTTGACTTAGATTTGGCTTCAACAACCTCGATTCTCTTAAGACCTCCAGATACTGCGTAATTACCAGGTAACAAAACATTTGAGAGAATGTGAAAATGGTTTTGTACAAGTGTATATGTTGGGGATAGATTGCATCTACCCACATAGGTCCATTAAAGTGTGAACTCGGCCCATCCTGACGACAAAGTCGGCCCATGAAGACATAACAAGCCGACTTCGGCAAGAGGAATGCGTATAAATAGAAGAAGATGGGGAAGAGAAACAGGGACGGAAAAAACTTGAGGAACAAGCTAGAATTAGGGTTCTTGTTACTAATTCTTTGTTCAAACCTTGTTCTTGTGATCAAATCGATCTTTCATCAATAAAACACTTCTATTTGTTTCTCCTAATCTTTTCTTCGAGAAACCCACAATCGAAATCGATACCTAACCTAGGGTTACCGATTTCGGATTCAACAATTGGCGCCGACTGTGGGGAAATATCGAAGAACAAGGATCAAGAACATCGATCAGAACGATGACAGGATCACCAACAAACCAAGTAGGTCAACAGCCCGTCGACCTGAACGCCGTCTTGGCTTCTCTCGCCGCCGTCGTTCAACGACTCGATCAGCAAGATGCCGCTAACAAGGCAACACAAGAACGTCTCGATACAATCGCTGCCGCTTGTCTACCACCGACGCAAGCAGACGATCAAGATCCGGATACCGCCCGAAGACGTTTATTCCAGACGACGATGCGAAATCAGGCTGTCGATCAAGCGACTAACGAAGAACTCCTGCGTCTTCAAGGAACAATTAAAGACATGTCGTCAAAAATCCACCAAGCCACGAGTTTCGCCCCCGAAATCGATCGAGTCATGGAAGCAACTCAAAAAACTCCTTTCACCAAAAAGATAACCGACGTCCGAGTAAGACATCAGGACAAACTCCGAGTACCTTCTTTCCGCGGAGATTCTGACCCCAGCGATCATATGACCAGTTTTAACATCGCTATGGGACGCGCCTACTTTTCCGCGGAAGAGCGAGATGCCGGCTACTGCCAACTCTTTGTCGAAAGTTTGGCGGGACCCGCCCTTACCTGGTTTTCCCGTCTAACTGCAGATTCAATCAACACCTTTAAGGAACTATCTACCGAGTTCCTCAAACATTACTCTATGTATATTCGTCAAGGGGCATCAGCAACCGACTTATGGAAAATTTCCCAGGGACAGAAGGAATCCCTCCACGACTTCATGGAACGATTCAAGAACCTCGTCTCCAAAGTCGATGTCCCCGACAAGACGACAGTAGAGGCCTTACGCAATGCGTTATGGATTAGGTCATATTTCCGATCTGACCTTTATACGAATAGCACGATTTCTCTAGAAGACGCACTCCACCGAGCAAATTGTTTCATTCGAATGGAAGAGGATAATGCTGCCTATACCGCGAAGCAGAACGCGTTGAAAGCTCAGTTGACGCCAAAAACAACGGCGACTCACCAAGAACCTCGTCAGCATCAGCCTAACGACAAGAAAGGAAAAGTCTTCTCGGCAACCGAGGAACCTGATGCATCTTCATCCACATCGAAAACCGACCGGCCATGGAACGTATGGGACAGAACCCTCGATGGGAAGCCTTTAACATACGACGAGAACAAATTCTGCACTTACCATAAGGCCAAAGGCCATGATACTAAAGAATGCAAGCAACTCGCGGAAGCCCTATTCTCGGCATTCAAAAACGGTACCGTCACGCCTGATCCACCAAAATCGAAACAGAACCGCAAGAAAGGAAGCTGGAAAAAGAACCGACAAGCTGGTGCCAAAAAACAGGAATCTGCTCAAGCGGTTCACCCCGATGATCAGGATGCAGCCGCTCCACCTCGACATCGCGACGATACCGATACGGAGGACGAAAGACCACAAGTAGCTCGGCGGATCAACGTTATCTCTGAAACCTACTTACCTTCCCGTGCTACGGAGGACTGCTACGATCTCCAAGATCCTATTCAGCACAGGCGCCCTACGGTCGACCTACGGGATATCCTTCTTCGAAGAAAGAAAACGGGACTTCCTGAGAACAGAGACGACCGAGATCTACGAGTTCATCTTCAACGCAAGCGTTCTATGACCGAGTTGCGACATTCCCCTCCACCGGATCAAGAATCAGAATCCACGAAGGGCAACGAGCACAGTGACCTCCGAGATCACTTGATACATGTTCGTTCCGTACGCAAACTGCGAGATCACCACTCACAAATCAAGAAATCAGTGATTTCGGGAAATGATCTCCGGAACAAACTTTCGGCTAAGATGGACATCACAATCCCTGACCTACGGATGACACTCTCTGACAAGCGTCCAAGTGTCTTTCGCCGAATTAACGTAATTCGTGGTGGATCCCCCCCTGTGCAACGATTCTGTGAAATCAATAAAAGAATACCAACGCAGAGCCACAACTGCTCGGCGGTGGCCGACAAAGTATGAAGGGGAAACTTCTGTAACCTTTTCAGAAGGAGATCTCTTCGATATAGATCAGCCACATTACGATCCACTGCTAGTCGAGTTGCAAATCGGTACATGCGAAGTCACACGTATACTCATTGACACTGGAAGTTCGGTCGATTTAATATTTCGACAGACCTTGGAGAAAATGTTGATAGATCTGAACGATATCAAGCCATCATCGAGAGCCCTTACCGGTTTCAACGGTTCATCGACCTCCTTGTTGGGAACCATCTGCCTTAACGTCTTTGTCGGGGGAGTAAATAAACTCGTTAAATTCTTCGTCATCGATACCAAAACACAGTATAACGCGATCCTAGGCACCCCATGGCTTCACATGATGAAAGCAATTCCGTCAACATACCACCAATGCATCAAATTTCCCACCAAGGAAGGCACCGTCTTTACTTTAAAAGGGAACCAGCGCCTCGCACGAAGGATGTTGATCTCCGATCTCAAAAGCCAGCAGGTCACTTTTATCGTCGAGCCAGATAAAAAGCCATCGCCACAAAAAGAAGAGACAGTCCAAGTCGGCATCGATCCTGACTATCCCGAGAGAACCGTGGGGATTGGCTCCGGCCTAAGCAACGCATTATCCACCGAATTGACCACCTTCCTTCGGGCAAACAAATCAACATTTGCCTGGACGACAGCCGACATGCCTGGTATCGACCCGGCGGTTACGTCACATCGACTCAACGTCGACCCAACGTACAAACCCATCAAACAAAAGCGTCGAAAGCTCGGTCATGAAAGAGCTAAAGCCATCAACGACGAGGTCGATAGACTCTTAGGGGCGGGATCCATTGTCAAGGTCAAATATCCAGATTGGCTCGCAAACCCGGTCGTCGTCAAAAAGAAGAATGGGAAATGGAGGGTGTGCATCGATTTCACCGATCTAAACAAGGCATGCCCTAAAGACAGTTTCCCTCTACCCCATATCGATCAAATGGTAGAATCTACGGCCGGAAACGAGCTCCTATCGTTCATGGACGCCTTTTCAGGCTACAATCAGATTATGATGCATCCTGACGATCGCGAGAAGACATCATTCATCACGGATCGGGGCACATACTGTTACCGAGTCATGCCATTTGTGCTTAAAAATGCAGGGGCTACTTATCAACGACTCGTTAACAAAATGTTCGCAGACAAGCTAGGAGTCACCATGGAAGTCTACATTGACGACATGCTAGTCAAATCACTCGTCGCCAAAGACCACGTTCGACACCTATCTGAATGCTTCGATACATTAAACAAGTACGGGATGAAACTAAACCCGGCGAAATGCACCTTTGGAGTCACTTCAGGGGAATTTCTTGGTTACATCGTCACTAAACGAGGAATTGAAGCCAATCCGAAACAAATCTCCGCGGTTTTGGACTTACCAAATCCCAAAACATCTTGGGAAATTCAGCGTTTGACCGGGAGAGTTGCGGCGCTTAATCGTTTCATCTCCCGATCCACCGACAAGTGTCTCCCTTTCTACGAGCTGCTGCGAGGAAATAAAAAGTTCCTTTGGGATGAAGTATGCGAACAAGCCTTCTCGGCGTTGAAGCAGTACTTGACTACTCCTCCAGTATTGACAAAACCAGACGCAGGCGACACTTTGTATCTCTACATCGCAGTTTCTCTTGNACAAGTGTCTCCCTTTCTACGAGCTGCTGCGAGGAAATAAAAAGTTCCTTTGGGATGAAGTATGCGAACAAGCCTTCTCGGCGTTGAAGCAGTACTTGACTACTCCTCCAGTATTGACAAAACCAGACGCAGGCGACACTTTGTATCTCTACATCGCAGTTTCTCTTGCAGCAGTAAGCAGCGTTCTAATAAAGGAAGACTGAGGAGAACAGCGCCCCATTTTCTACACCAGTAAACGTCTTACCGACGCAGAGACGAGATATCCCACCCTGGAAAAAATGGCTCTCGCCGTAGTAACATCGGCACGAAAACTCCGACCCTATTTCCAATCCCATTCCGTCGTCGTTCTCACTGACCTGCCACTACGAACCATACTCCAGAATGCTAACCAATCAGGGAGACTTTCCAAGTGGGCCATCGAACTCAGCGAATACGACATCTCGTATAAAAGCAGGCCTGCGATTAAGGCTCAGGTTTTGGCCGACTTCATCGTCGAAATCTCCCCCGACCAAGCGGCTGACCTCGATATTCCAATAAAAAATTGGATCCTGCATGTCGACGGAGCGTCGTCCAACAAAGGATCGGGAATAGGCATTCATCTCCAATCACCCACCGGAGAACTCATCGAACAATCATTTCGCCTCGGGTTTGCAGCATCAAATAATGAAGCTGAATACGAAGCATTGATCGCAGGTCTCCGTTTAGCCAAAGTAGTAGGGGCCAAACGAGTACAAGCCTTCTGCGATTCTCAGCTCGTCACCAGTCAATACAGCGGCGATTACGAGGCCAAAAATGAGAGGATGGATGCATATCTCGGCGTCGTCAAGAAGTTAACAACCGAGTTTGATCATTTTGAACTCGTAAAGGTTCCCCGAAAAGACAACTGCTTTGCCGATGCGTTAGCCGCACTAGGAAGCAATCAGAGGGATCAGATCAAACGCACAATTCCCGTTCATACAGTTGAAAAACCGAGTATTTCGTTATCACTTGGTGGGGACGTCCACGGGATTTCCTGCGCTACCACCGAGATCGCCGAATCAACTACTCAAGAAACCGATTGGCGGACCCCCTTCCTCGACTATCTGGATAAGGGGGTACTACCTAAGGATAAGTGGGAGTCCCGTCGACTTAAAGCCAAAAGCTCCAACTACGTCTCTATCGACGTCAAGTTACACCGGTGGACCGCAAACAAGGTTCTGCTTACCTGCGTCGGAAAGGAAGAAGTAGAACTCTTTATGATTGAAACTCATGAAGTAGAAGGCGGTAACCACAGTGGAGGCAGGGCCCTCGCTCTTAAACTTAAAACTCTGGGGCATTATTGGCCCACCATGGTCGCAGATTGCGAAGAATACACGTCACGTTGCGACAAATGCCAGCGCCATGCACCTAACATTCATTCACCAACCGAGTTGTTGAAAACTTCCGTGTCTCCATATCCGTTCATGAGATGGGCAATGGATATAGTCGGACCCTTACCGAGTTCCAAACAAAGGCGTTTTCTACTCGTTTTGACCGATTATTTCACGAAGTGGGTCGAAGCCAAGGCTTATGTCCAAATCACGGAGAGCGAGGTTCAAAGTTTCGTTTGGAAGTACATCATCTGCCGTCATGGACTCCCCTACGAAATAGTAACCGACAATGGATCTCAATTCACATCGAATAAATTCCGAGAATTCTGCGACAAATGGAGAATTCGGCTAAGTTTTTCTACCCCACGATACCCACAAGGAAACGGTCAGGCTGAAGCTACCAATAAAACCATCATCGACGGGATCAAGAAAAGATTAGACCTGAAGAAGGGACATTGGGCTGACGAGTTGGATGGAGTATTATGGTCTCACCGAACCACACCTCGGAGCGCAACAGCGAAGATGCCGTTCTCACTCGCCTATGGAGTCGAGGCAATGGCTCCTGCCGAGGTCAACGTTACTAGCCTCCGGAGGTTGAAGATGCCCCAGAACGAAAACTTGAATCGCGAAATGATGATCAACGCCCTGGATCAACTCGAAGAAAGACGGGATCAGGCTTTACTGCGAATTCAGAATTATCAACATCTCGCTGAGTCCTATTACAACAAAAAGGTGAGATCGAGACCATTGCAACTCGGCGATCGGGTCCTTCGAAAAGTCTTTGAAAATACCAAGGAATGGAGGGCAGGCAAACTCGGCACGAACTGGGAAGGTCCGTATAAAATTACGCATGTGGTCAAACCAGGAGTTTACCGGCTTGAAACATCCTCTGGAGAACAAATCCCACGATCTTGGAACTCGATCAACCTAAAGCGCTACCTCGGTACTTAGGTGGCAAAGAGGAACTACGTGTGACTTGATCCCGTTCTGGGTACGTAGGCAGCTCGTAACCGAGTTCAGTCACAAATAAAAAAAAAACAGATGTAAAAAGGAACTACGTGTGACTTAATCCCGTTTTGGGTACGTAGGCAGCTCGTATTCCGAGTTCAGTCATAAATAAATAAAATATATATATATATATATGTATATGCACTTAACGTGTTCGAACTCAAACGATGAAACCACTTCAACTCCAAAAAGAGGCTGAAAGTCGGTACTAAACCACAGTAGGCGAACACGTCGAATGGCTTTGGTTAAAATACGCCGAATGATGAACGCGACATCACAGTAGGCTATAAAGGGAAAAACTTAGTCGAACTTAAAATTAAGTTGGCCAAGTTTCTTTCCTATTTTTTACGAATAAACAATGTCGGCATATTTGACGAAATAGAGTCTTATTTGTTGTTCTACAAATAAACGGCTTAACAGTATTAACATACGTTTCAAGTCTAAAAATCAAACGATAAGCGAAGTCGGTTGACAAAAAAAGCGATATCTATATAAAAGATATTACATTAAAAGCAGTTCAATAATTCAAAAGGCTAAACTCGGCAAGAGTTTTTACAAAAAAAAAAAAAAAAGAAGGTACAAACTAAGAACGAAGACTTTGAATATCTTCGGGAGAGAAGACTGCCATGTTCGAGCCGTGTTCATCAATGTCGACAGGAAGAAGATCGATCTCGGTGGCATCCACGACCTCCATGTTCTGAAGCTCCTCCAGAAAATGGGCTTCGTCGGTCCTCGCTTTTTCAAGAACCTCTTCCGTCGATAGGCCTTGCAGCTGGATCTTCTCTAAGCCTTCTCGAGTCCCCTTGGCCTGCGAGTAGAGGGCGAGCTTTGCCTGGATCTCACTCTGTTCCCCCAAAAACTGGCCCACCTTCTCGTACGTCGGCATAACCCTCTGCCGCAGTATGGACTCAACTCGAAGCCTTTCTTTCCTAACCTCGTGCTCCCGCGACTCCCTGAGCCTTCTGGTCATCGCCTCGAAGTTGACTTGCAGGTCCGATTTCTCCTTTTCTAGGACGGAGCATCGAGAATCAAGGAGCTCCTTCTCAGCCTTTAGCGCTGCCAGTTCTTCAGAAAGGAGCTCATTGCGAGCTTTTTCGAGATCAGCTCTCTCTAAAGCCTCCTTCTTCTCGGTTGTCAGCCCCTCGACCTTATACGCCAACTCGGCGATCTCCCTTCTCTTCTTCTTCAGGGCCCTAGTCTTCGCCTCCAGCGATGTCTCCTGAGCTTTCAGCTTCGTCTCGTAATCTCGTACCATGAGATTAGCGTTCCCAAAAAACTGACAAAGCAAAATATCGATAGGGTTAAAAGAACGGTCGTCTGTATAAATGAAAGTAAAAAAAAACAAAAACTTACAATGGCACCAGCTCTAGCCATCTCTCGATAGCGGCTCTCTTGGTGAAGCTGGTCCAGTTCGGGCATCCCACGCTTCTTGAGTTTGATTTGACGAAACATACGCGCCGGGGCTTCGTGGTCTTCGATGAAAGGAACATCTATCGACCGGTAGTTGAAGTTGATGGCATGAGGATACTCAACTTCTTCTACCCCTAGGATCGCTGGAAGGGGATCACGGCTTTGGTCTCCCTGCGGACCTTCAGCGGAAGGGGCCGATTCCGCTCGATTCCCTTCTATCGATGTTACGATAGGCATTGGGGTTTCTGCTCCGCCGACAGGAACAATCGGCTGTTCCCTAGCGAGGGAAGTCTCTCTCTCCCTCTCCCCAAGAGTAGGGTTATCGTCAGGAGGCGCCGGTGAAGACCGATTTAATCTTGCGCGTTGGGAGGCATCTCGCATACCCGAGTCCCGCTTCCGTTTGGCGGGTCTATTCACATCGGAAGACCCTCCTCTTGTGTGCTCCGGTGTTCCGATCGAATCAGCATATGACGGAAGGGTGGAAAGGTTAATTTTTCCCATCCTGCGATCTCGGCTCTGTGACTGGATCTCGGTTTGTATGTCGGCTGTTCAGAAATCAAACTATCAGAATCGAAATACTGAGATTTTGCATATCGGCAACAACGGTTCAAGTATTGTATTACCTTTACTGATTCTCTTCAAGGCAGCTTGGACACGAGCTTCACTGATATCCGGCCAGTGCTGATGACTCAATGTTCTGATAGCCTCGACTACTTCAAGGAAGGACTCTGTACCGCCTTGGGACCACTTCGAGAGACGATCTGCAACAAAGAAGAAACAGATGAAGAAAGATCAGTAGAAGTGCAATAATAAGAAGGACGAAGTCGTACCAATGTTAGCATTGAAGTATCCGTTTAAAACTATCGAGGGGTCTTCGAAGGAGGCCTCGTTGATCTTGATGTAGAAGTACCGATGATTCCAGAAGTTGACCTTGGAGGGCTTCCCGGTAATAACATTGTACTTGGGGACCATCTTCCCGTAAAAGAACCCCGTCCTGCCCGTAATGCTTGGCGTTGTGAGTTCTTCAAAGAGACGAACCGACATCGTTATCCCTAGCTCGGCAGCCAAAACCGTAAGGGTGACCATGATTCTGATCCCATTAGCAGTGTACTGTCCAAGAGCGATCTTCCGCCGATGACAGTACGTTGTTAGGAACTCGGGCAACGGCCACCAGAGCGAGCAGCTCGTGAACCATGATTTGTACACTGTGGCATATCCCGCTGGAGGAGTCCACGGTCGTTGATGTTCAGCCGGGATAAGAAAGGAGAACCCAGGAGGAGGGTTCGTTTGGAAGATCGGTCTTCGAACACTCTTAAAAGTAGACCTGGTTGGAAGATGATTTACCCAGTTCTGTTTCTTTTTCACGCTAAGGGTTCGCTCCTGTTCTGGATCGATCTCTTCATCGAACTCGAAGTCGGTTCCCGTCCACTGCATAGGAAGGAAGTCGGCCATAGCAAAGTCAAGCTTTCCGGCTGAATTCTTATCTTTACCCGACGATTCGATATCTACACAAGGGGAAGTCGGCCGATCTGAAGAGGCTTCAACATCTTGCTCCGCACCATCCACAGGAGCATGACCAGTTGTTTCTCGGTCTTCTAGTTGAATGCTGTACCTGACGAGATCACGTGCGGCGCCGTCGAGTGAGGCCAGATCGTCGCTAGTCGGCCTCATATCGTCCATTCCTCCGAGCACTAAAGTCCTTGGTCTACGTATCAACGGCGAACCAGAGCTTTCTGAATTGGAGCCTGTGGCAGTCGCTTTTCCTTTCAGAGAGCACCGGCGGAGAGGGGAAGACATTTTGACCGGAAAAATATGCGAAAACCAGAGAGAATTACCTTTCGAATAAATGAGCAGCAGAAGAATGAGCAGAAGTGGGGGCGATGTGAGACTTTTATAAGTATCTCGGCGCGGAAGACGAGCGGTTATCATAATTAGGTCTAAAGCCCTACTAATGATGACATGTGTCCCACTACTTCGCTTATCTCGAAAAACTTAATCATTATTCGGCGCTCGCGAAGTCGAGAGTATAAAAGCAAGTAAACAAAGACCGAGATCAAGTTCGACTCTTCGGGTAGGGGGACATCGGCAACAATCCAGCTACTACAAGTTGGCCAAGAATATGGACCGAGATCACCTTTATATTCACCTAGTTAACGAAATTCACCAAGTATGTCAACTCGATGAACTAGGGGGGGGGGGACTTATTGTTGGGAATAGATTGCATCTACCCACATAGGCCCATTAAAGTGTGAACTCGGCCCATCCTGACGACAAATTCGGCCCATGAAGACATAACAAGCCGACTTCGGCAAGAGGAAGGCATATAAATAGAAGAAGATGGGGAAGAGAAACAGGGACGGAAAAAACTTGAGGAACAAGCTAGAATTAGGGTTCTTGTTACTAATTCTTTGTTCAAACCTTGTTCTTGTGATCAAATCGATCTTTCATCAATAAAACACTTCTATTCGTTTCTCCTAATCTTTTCTTCGAGAAACCCACAATCGAAATCGATACCTAACCTAGGGTTACCGATTTCGGATTCAACAGTATAGTACAAAAGATTTATGAAGGACATATATATTGAACGGTGATAAATTGCAGTCTGAACTTTGACAGATTTTTCTGACTTCCTCATTTGATGCATCACAACTGCAGAACTATTTCAGAATCCAATATTACGATACTAACCATGGCACTCTTACCAGAATCTGCAGCGGCCTAATAAATGGCAATTTAATCAAAAACTAAGTGATCAAAAAGCTGTCTGAAGTCCAAATTGTTAAACAAGATTCAGCCAAGCACATCATGAAGTTTATAAAATGTTACCTGCATGGCTTCTCGTCTAATTTTTACAAGATTTGGCCCATCCTTGAACCTTGATAGTAAAAGCAATAACTGAGAAAAGAAGAAAATAAGTCAATTGTGCAGACGGGTAAACGAAGGAACGTAACATTCTTACAATATCTTTTGTGATGTACATTGTCCTGATTTTGGTATCTTAAATACATGCATGAGACTGTTGTATTCTTAACTAACCTGAAGGCTCCAAAAAATGCAAGAGCAGTTTACTCTCTCAATCTGAGACCACAAGTCACATCAACCGATTTCATTCTTTGCTCGTGGCCTTCACGGACACAAAGTAATTAACTGCTACTAGACTTGTGACATTAATAGCAGGCTGAAAAAATGAGGAACCAAGAACTTAAGAGACCATACATACATGAAAATCATAAAAAGCTACATAAAGGATTCAATTCTGCTAGAATTTCTTGTGTTGCAAACTAAGATTTCAAATATGAGATTCAAAAGAATCATGAAACATAAAGATCTACTTGGATTATAATAGTGGAATCAAGCTCCTCTTTTGGTTCATAAATACATATGTCAAAAATATCATACATGAAACCCGCAGATAATATGGTTTAAGAAAGAGAAATTCTCTAGGATAAGTTTTTTTAGTTTATTTTCACAAAAAGTTTTCAAAGAGGAAAATTACCAAAAATGTTTTATTAAAGAGGTAATACACACTTATAACCTTAGAGTTAACTAATATAGACTTAGGTTTAGAGTTAAATGGTAGAGTTTTGGAGGTGGGAATTCAAATATTGAAAGATAAAAATAAATATTAAAAATTTCAAAATAAAAAGAAGTTCTTTTGGTCATTTTATTTTTGTATGACTATTTTGTGATAAAAACTTTAAAATGCTATTTGAGAGAATTGCCCTTTAATAAATCACAATATGGAGTGTGAAGATAAGAACTTGATGAACAAGTCTTATCAATATTCAAATGTTAACCAAAAAAGAACTCAAGTTAAAAGTAAGGTTTACTCTGGGTTGAATTAGCAGATTTTGGACAACAAAGAGAAGCCTTACTATTGGTGTCTAGTTCTGAGCACAAAATAGGACAGTTTGTCTCTGTGTGTTTGCCTTTATCATAAATTAAGGGAGGAGGCTTTTGGCGTTTTGAAGCTGCACAAGAACCATGGTTACTTCATTCATAAATAGAAGCATTGGTCGAGAGAGAAAAGCATAGTAGAAGTGAGCGTGTGAGCGAACACAAGAAGCATTGTAAGGCTGAGAGGAACAAGATGTAAAAGCGTAAGCCTTAGGCAGTTTCTAAGGGGTTACCTAGTAGTTTCCCTAGGTAGTGAAGAGTTCTTAGGATAATCACTTGTAACCTCTTGTAATCCCTTTGTTCTAGTCGATTATGAGAATATTCTCAACGAGATGTAGCGCCTCGTTAATGGGCGTGAAATCATTAAATGTTTGTGTGTTCTCCTTCGTTTCTCTCTCATACTCTCTTATCACAAGTGGATTGTTGTATGTTGAAGTAGATTGTTGTATGTTGAAGGAAATCTTAACATGAAGAAAGACAAAGAAAGAAAAGGTTTACGAAGCAAAGAAACATACCCCAAGATATGGTTAGTTTTGTTATACAAGTCTTCAATAACTATGACATTTTGAGAGATCTTGTGTAGAGGTCATTTTTGGTAACTAAAAGATACCACACATCCAATATAACATTCTGAAGCATTCAAGTGAACTTCAAAGGAAGATCCGGGTAGCTTGGTATGAAATCAATCTGCGTCTGCATTGAAGCCGCGACCTAAGAAACTATGAACCAACACCCGCATGAAATTTTGAAATAGAGATTCATTCTTGATCAGCCATTAATGTTATGGGGCTGTTTGTTTCTTCATCTAGATGACTCATCTGGATGAAGATGAGAGTTTTGTTCGTTTAGATATTAAAAGTACAAGTCATCTGGATGATTCATCTGAATGAGTTTTAAAAATTTAGACTTAATTTTGAAAATCAGTTGGATGATCCAAATTGGACCATCCGAATGGAGATGATTCTATCAAAATGGTATAATGTTTATTATACCCTTATATAATTCATAAATTACAACTTAAACTTAAATCATTTTGTCACTTATGAAAAATGACAAAACCGCAAAAACGCATTTTCCACCAAAACCACAAACCACATTTTTTTGCCAAAATCAAAAATGCAGTTTTTATCAAAATCACAATTTTCTCGTCAAAAACACACTTCCCCGACAAAAACACACTTTTCCGCCAAAACACATTTCCCCGTCAAAACCACATAAATGCACTTTCACATAAAACACATTTTCCCGTCAAGACCGCCAAAACATATTTTTGTTAAAATCGCAAAATCAAATTTCTCGTCAAAATTGTTGTGAACATTTATTTTCTGCTAAAACTATAAAAATATATTTTCCCCCAAAATTATATTTTAGGTAATTATAAAAATTAATATAGTGAAACAAAATAAAATATAATTAAATTAAAAAGGTATATTTGTAATTTGTTTATTAAACTCATCTTAATGGGAATAGAATTAAAGAAACGAACATAAAATCCATCCAGATGGCTCATTCAGATGGTTCATTTGGATGGAAAAATGAACAACCCCCAAAATCTGGATAGATCATTTGGATGGATCACTTAGATGGAGCAGGTGGATGAAGATGACAAATGGAGAAACAAACAGCCCCTATATATAAAAAAAACTTGCTCGATGTGACCTTGAGGGAAGTAAACAACAAAACTTCCAGTTGGAGGGAACAATATCAATGGCCCAGCACAAGCTTGTCATAATTCAAAGTTTATATTTCTCATTTCTCCTGCACTGACACAACATCAAAGATATTCTTTCAGTTACTAATTTCAAAACAAGAAGATGAGATTGCTTCTCTAAACCCCTCAACCTAAAGGGCAAGGGTTTGAATCCAATCTTTCCACAGACACATGTTGCCTAATCGATACAACATTTACTTAGCTTACTTCTAAAGCAAAAAATGAGTGAAGTTCAATTCAATTCAAGTGCCCATATCCAGAAATTCAAAAAAAAACATGACATCTACTTACAATGAATATATGTAGATAAAAAAATAAGTTTATAATAGAGAATTGGCATTTATCAGATACAAAAGATTACACAAACCTTCTATGGTACTCAGAGACACTCCATTCGACGAAGGAGCTTGCATGGTTACTGAACTTTACTCCTGAAGAAGAATATACCCAATAATAATCTAAATCTGAGCTTATACAAAACTGTGTTCTTTGCGTTAGAGATGCATCTTCATCATAAACCTAAAAGTCATGTACTTCTTCTACACCACAATCATAACATAAGCAATTGCTTTCCAAAAAATCATTTAATATGTATTAGATAATCTGAAACGGGTACTCTAGTATCCCTTCTTTTAGCCTCCGACAGAGCTCAAAGAGATCAAAACCACGACTTTCCACACACAATATCTCCGGAGAGACCAATATTCCTATAGGCATATGGATTCTGAGTAAGAACTGGTGGTTACATTGCTACATTAAGTCTCTCATTTTTCGAAAATCAAGCATTACATTCTCCTTCTGTGTATCTGATAAACTTTAGGGAATCCTTGTATATGCCTCTAAATCTCAGACAAAACGACACTAACCGAGATTGACGTAGAGATTCTTCATGAACACTCGTTTCACACAACTTTTCTGAACGTCCATTGTTTTTGACTTAATCAAAGCTTGCAGTAGAGGATGAACCCTAGAATCCAAACGTCTAATAGTCGTGAAGAAGGGGAAAGTGAAACACTATAATTTGGTTTGTTTAATGAGACTAAGTAACATTAATCGATGTCCACACATTGTAAAGCCAATAATCAAAGCAAACAAAAAAAACATACATTTTAGATGCTACAAAACATTCATATACATCAGTGTTTAAGTAAAAAAAAAGCATTCAAATCCAACTGCTAATAACCTTGTAAATAACATCAACATGTTACTATCATATGGTTTTTATATGGTGGCACTAAAGAATAAGAGCATCTGCAATTGTAAAAGTTCTATTTTAGTTTTTCATATATTTAACATTGACTTAAAAATTAAATTTAAATATAAAAAAAACATATACCAATTAAGATGACAAATGTTAAGAAAAACTCTTAAATTTTTTGTTGGTGCTCTCGGCAAAGAGACAACTCTCCTCTTTTTGTATTAATTATTCTCATTTTTCTTACTTTATCTATTAATTTTATTATTATACCAAAGGTTTTTCCGCACTACATGCATGCGAGACGGTTGTTATTATTTTTTCTATTGATTTAGTTTTCATATATTATTTTTATGTTAATTTTCTATGATGATTTAGTGTATTTGATTTTGAAGTATTGTATTACTGTGTTTGTTTGACTGTTATGTGTGTAATAGTTTTTTATGTGATTGTAGATTATCTATTTTAGTAAAGTGTTTAATATTTTGCATTAGACTTGTTGACCTCTTTGTTTTTTTAAAAAAGACTTGCATGTTCACTATAATGTCTTTTTGTTTATTGTCATTCATTTTAGTTTACACTAGATCTGGACCCGCGCACCAGCGCGGATATTAAGTTTGTGTTTTTTGCATGCATTAACATAGATCTAAAGATTAATGGATGAGGATTTTACCCGATATTTGAACTTGTATCCGAATCCCACCTCAAAAACCCGAACTGAAATCCAAACCGAAGTAGAAAAATACCCGAACGGATATTGAATAAAGAGAGATTGGATATCCGAACCCGAACGGATAATATCTGAACCTGAATAGATATTTGAAGATATCCGAACTTATGCATACTTAACGTTATATTTCTAGATTACTTTTCTAATTTTATTTAAAATATTTATATTAATGCTACTCATACTTTAAGATTATATAATATACATATAATTACAAGCATTAAAACACAATAAATAAACTGGAAAAGACAAGCATTAAAATAGAAAGCTTAAAAATACATTAATTTAAGTAAATAAAATTGAAAAGTTAGGGATATTTTTTATTGGGTACTTCTCGTTTAATAATATAGATGTTGATAAACAATATGTTAAAGAATTAGATAAATATTTTTTTATTCATTTTATTAATTTAAAAAGAAAAGAGTGGATAAACATTTGCTCAAATTTTAGTAAAATGAAAAAAAAAAACATTTTCCCCAAAAGAATTATAATAAAGATAGATTTTAACAGAAGATTATAAATTTCTTTATTTGTTTATAATAATAATATAATTTATATTTCTCATATTTTTGTTGGGATGACATGTAATTGTCGATTTTACTGTTTTCATTATTGCTACGTAACATGGTAGTTGTTCGACACGTATGCCATGAAAAAAATGTTTTTGATTTGTTGCCAACACTGATCACCCCTAGCTTCTCATTGTCATTATTCTAGTTTGTCTAAATATTTTCGTGAAGAGATTTTCTCAGAGGTGAAAGCACATGTATAAGAATCATTTATTTATCTTTACAAATGTATCTTTTTCCATAATGTGTCGAAAAGACCGAATTACACTAGGAGTATCATCAAACGTTAGAATTGTCGGTTGTAAAATCGTTTTGTAATAATCTTACTATATTAAAAGGAGAATAACTTGATCAGCTAGACTATCCACGTCGTTTCAAAAAATCGTCCAATCATAATTTTCAAAATAGTCACGTCATACTGTTATTACTCGACACGGAATAATAGCAGACCAATTCATATGGGCTAATAATATATGGTTATGGCCCGTTCTAAATCAGTCCAATTCTTATTCCAAATACAATGATCGTAGAAACATGTAATCCTTCCACTTCGCCATCATCTTTTCCGATTTCTCCAGATTGCCGTTTATGTTGAGTTATTATGATCCATTCTCACTCATTTAATCCTGTTATTTTCTCTCTTCAGTAGAGATGTTATCCTTCCACCTTCATTTGTTTATCCTCTTATATAAACTTCTTTCGTCGTCGAAGCTTACAGCGAAGACGATCAATAGATCTTATCTCACATCCCAATTTCAGTTTCTTTTGATCATCTCTTGCCGTTACACATCCTACTCTACATCTCTGGAGAAGCCGATGGCTGATACATCTCAAGACCTCACTTTTACAATGTTTCGTTTAATAAAATGCTGCAGTTCTCGCCTCTACACCCTTCAAATCTGAGTCGAAATGGTATCTCAAATGCATGGTACTCATCTGAGGCGTCGTTTTCCCATTGATATGGTGTCTTCTTCGAGCGGAAACGGGGCTTCGTGTCGTACCCGGTCAAACTATTCATCTTCAATGAGAAGGGATATGAAGGAGGAGAAAGATAGTCCCAAATATGCTAATAATCTTTTCCCAGTCTCCCTTATTGATCTTTCCAATTTTTGTAGGAATGCAATTGCTTTTGCATTAGTTAGAAATTTCCATTGATGATTTGCTTTAGTATTTTTCGTTGTGATCTGGAGATCTATTGAGCAATGACCACATTGACATGAAACGTAGAGATTAGTTTATTTGCATTTCTCAATATTGAAGGGCTTAACTTCATCTCGGTTTGGAGGGATTAACTTCATCTCGGCTTAAATATTTTCATCTGCTATGACTTGACCTTTGATTTTTTTTTTTTTTTGATTCATGTTAAAGATGAATCTTACATTGCTTTCCAAGATTAAGAGTGTGGAGTTCCTGTCCATGATGACAAGTACGTGGTCAACTCTCTTTTGCTTAGCCTGCTAAAAGATTCTCTTTGTGGATTATATAAACGCTCTTATTTCTTAAATTCAGTTTCGAGTTATTAAGCATGTTTGGGCCCTTGCGGAAAGACACTCTTTCCAAAAGACAAATATTAAGGTAACTGGAATCAAAGTCTTATGGTAATATCTTCTTCTTACGACCTTGAATCTCAAGTGTTTTTGCTTTGTTTGAACATGGAAGTTTTCCTGGACTTTGATCCAATAGCAACATCTGAACTAACAAATAGACAACATCCCTTGAAATTGCAACCCCCTCATTACTATTTACGTGGGAAAACTTAATATTTATAATCATGATCATTGTTTGAGGAAATTTAGCTTTTGCTACTTAGTTTGTTTTACAGTTTTTGTTTCCTCCTCAGAAAATTCTAACGTTTTGGTTTCGCATGTGCAAATGATCAAAAACATTTACAAAGACCTCTACATTGTTGTTGCCATCATTTCTTAATTGTTCCGCTTCGCTCAGGTACTATACTAAATTCATACTTTTAAATGAAATAAACAATGTTTGCATCCTTTCAAAATGTTCGAAACCCTTTTTTTTGTTTGCAGTGTATATGGCCGTTGGTTGAGGAGAATGAAAACAACGAATGGCCAAATGAACTGAAGTATCTCTCCACCATGTTAGTGGTTGCAGCTATAACAAACTTCGAAGAAATGGACTTACTGGCTTATGGTTTTAGTGGCTCTGAACACTTCCAGCATCGCAATAGTGTTCAATATTTATTGGGACATTTTCAAGGATTGGGGTCTCATGAACCGCAAGTACAAAAATTACAAGGAGGAGCATGGGATGATGAGTATGAAAATAATGACGATGATTATGCTGAGAAGTGGAGGAGGAGAATAAATGATGTAAACGGGTCGGCCAGTGGGTCATTTGGGTCGGGTAGTGAAAGATCCAAAGTCTGGAAACGAGTTTGATGTTAATGAACTTTGAGACAAGGAAAATCTTTCTCCTGCTAAGAAGACACATTCATGTAGACAAACAAATTCTCATATCCAAGCAAATGGAAGTGTAAGTTTAGTTTCTTTTTTCATTTTATTTTATCCTCTCTATGTGTGTAACTCATCTCAAATTCATTTTTTGCTTCATCATTCCAATCTGAAAAGCAGGCATGTGTAGATATGGGGAAAACAATAATATCTCGGGATGCGTGGTTTCTTTTCCATGTAGTCTAACATCGAAAGCTGAACTGGTATCTATATTATTAAAACTGAAGTACTTTTTGGAACTGTTTGGAAACAGGGATACCAGAAAAAAATGAGAATTGTTTGGAAACAAGGATAACAGAATAAATGAGAATTGTTTGGAAACGTGGATAGCATATTAAATACTTTCTTTTATTTACACATTTGGTCATTAAATTTCTTTCTTATTTACATATTATGCAATTTCATTTAAAACCAAATATCTAAATCAAATATCCAAATATATAAATTAATTAATTAAAATCAAATATCTAAATTAATTGTTATTGATAATCTGATAAAATCAATTATAATATATTATATTTATATAAAACAATTTTAAATATAGTATTACCTTATTTAGTTTAGTAAAATAGAAAAAATTTGAGAATTCAATTGTCAAGAAAATAAAATATTATGAAATTAATAATAATTCATTGAAAGCTAATGCAAAAATAAAAAATTTAGTATGTTGTTTTATTTTAAAATAAATTAACCAAAACAATAGGTTAATATATAAATAGTACAATCACATCAAATTGCATCAAGTTATAGAATTTTAATATAACGTTATGTATAAATAAAAAAAATTATTATCAAACATCTATATTATAAAATAATATATTTTACAATGTATGTAAATTACAAAATATTAAAAAATACATAATTTTTTTATAAAATCAACGGTTTATGAATTAACGTTAAACATAAGTTAAATCAAATACCCGCGCAGGAGCGCGGGTCAAGTTCTAGTGTTATGTTAAATATGTAGCTTTATGAAATAACATCTTTCTAATCACAGTACTCTACTGTACAATATTATTGTTTATACCAAATACTGGTTATAGATATGACAATGTATGAGAAAAATCTTCTTTTAGGATGTTACATTGAGTTGTGTAAATGAATTATCGTATCGTTGAAACTCTTTAGCTTTGCCGAGTACATAGAGTTTGCAGTTATTCAAATACAACTGAACATATATTATTGGTCATCTTCTTTCTATGGAGTATGGCTCTGTTCGACGGTGATGCATGGCGGAGTTGCAATAGTAAAATCGTGACGTCTCACTTCTTTTTTTCAGGCCCTGAGTGGACAAGGGTGTACACACCTTTGCTTTAACACAAGCTCTAACTGCAGTATTTTGAAAAGAAAAGCTTCAGCTTTCAAACGCTTACCTGAATCAACTGGTTAGGATCATCCTCTAACTGTGGAAACAGACATCATTTAGCATAGGTTTTTACTTTAGGATATTATGATAATACAGGTTTCAAGAACAATTTGTCTTTGGTTACATAGATGTTAATATAATCCTTTGTGTCATCGATATATTCATCTAGCGTTTGTGTACTCATATAGCTGCATCAAAATCAGAAACTGAGAGTTGGAAGAACAGTTTGAAAGAATCAGAAAGACTGCAACAAATTGCAAAGAAGCAAATATGTAGTTGTTAGTTTGATTTAGTCCAAGCCAACTGTAATAGATGTGCTGTTCAGAGTTCCGCAAATGTTATTTTTCACAATAGGTTTTACGAGAATGATTTTTTAGAATAAAAATGAAAACCAATAAAAAAATTAAATTAACAAATAAAATAATATAAAAGCAATTAATATCTTGAAATTCAACATAATAATTTTAATTTCCAAAATTGTTTAACTAGAAACAAAAAGAATATAAATTATGTCTTACCAAAGTAAAAAATCCAAAGATTTTGAAAAAAAAAAAAGTAAAAAATCATAAACTTGGAAAAAATGTAAAAGTTTCTTAACACGGTTTTAACAAAAGTATGAAAATTAAAATTACATGTTACAAGATTAATGTTCATTTTTTAAAGGTTAACAGTTATTATTTCACTATAATTTCTACACTTATGTCATATATCTCAAACATGTTGTAAATATTTTTTATTTTCAAAAATTAGTTATTTAGCAGCGTAAGTATTTAATTTTATTTAAAATTTATCATTTTCATACATTATTTACTTATTTTTTTATAATTTAAGAAAAAATGTTATATTTTATAGATAAGAAAAAAGTATAAACAGATTTTAAATATATTTTTATAATACTATATTTAATTAATTAGTAACTTGAAAATTATTATATAAAAACTAAATTTATAGTAATAACAGTCTTTCAACCAATTCTTATTGATATTTAAAATTTATCAATTTAGATATACTAATTTAAAAATATTAATTTTCATGCTTAATATTTATCTTTAAAACAGAAATAAACTTATTGATAAATATTATTATTATTTTCATGTATGTCACATCATTTAAATATTAATTTTTTGATAATTATATTATATATAAATTTATCAGAAATGCAAATGAAATATTAGTTATTATTTGTGTAAATCAAAAATATTTAATAAACTGAAATGAGTACAAAGGTTCAGATTTAGTTTTTATCACAAACCAAAAAGCAGCATATACAAAAATTAATGAATTTTGGTATATTTATATTAAATTTAAAATTTTGTTTTAAGAGAGAAAAATTTGCTGACTAAATGTTTTTGATCCAAACTTATCGTTAAATATTTTTTAATATTTTATGCACAAAACTATTTCTAATATCTAATAAATAGAAATTACAATTGTTCATATAATAAATTATCAATATATATAACAAATAAATATATATATATATATATATATATATATATATATACTAAAGTAGGTTTTTATCTTTTTCATTAGATCATCTAAGCAAGTAATGTACCAAAAATTGAATCATAAGCACATTTCTTTAAAACAACCATGATTTTAGTTAATTATCTATACAAAATTAAAAATCAGCTGGGTATATGACTTCATACAACGTCAGTTGTATATGCCTTTGTTTACATATTAGTTTTTAAAATTGAGTTGGTGAGAGTGAAAGATACTACTAAGCTACTGCGAAACATTTTCATACTTCAAATAATGTGAAAATACTATTTTTGAAGTGTGAGAAGTACTTAGAACACAAATTTTCGTATAAGACAATGTCATAAAGTTTAGGATATCAGGTACAAAACAACGTTAATAAACATCTTTTAGTACTCAAATAATTGGTATGCGGTAGTTAAGCACCTTTTAATAAGCTATTTTTCTGAATGCCTAAATAAATTTTTGTAAAGTTATTTAAAAAAATTTATTTAGTTTTGACCCGATATTTCAAATATTGTTTTCCAAAAATTAAAGTTGCTTCAAAGATACAATACATATCAAAAGATTGTTTACAACATACTTAAAAAAATATTTTAATAAACTTACAAAAAAAATATTTTAATGTATTAAATTTATTTAAAACATAAATTTAAAAGATATAATCCGTGTATAGTGCGAGAAAAGATCTAGTATAATTAACAAGACAAAAGAAAAACATATTAGAGAAAAACATATTAGGGATAAGGTGTTGACCAAAAAACAAAAAAAAAAAGGATAAGGAAATAAAATCCTGTCAAAGGCCGTCTCATCAGATTTCTTCTATTTCATTTTTCTTCTTCCTTTAACGCTTGATTTGGTCTCTAATTCGCTATCTTCCCTAGAAAATAAAATCAGATTTCTTCTTTTTTTTTTCTGTTTTTTTTGGAAAAAATACTGAATTCAGTTTTGTCGTATCTAATTTTAATCGAATCGAAAGACCCTTTTTCATCTTCTTCTTCTTTCTCTCCGCAACCTGATCTGAAGCTTTGTCAGAAAAGTGTCAAAGTATCTTCGACGACGAAGTTGGTCAATGGATTAATGTTTTAGTTTGGTTTTAAGGTTTAGCTCAATCAATTAGATTTCTTTGTGAATTTCGCCGAATCGACTTAGGTCAACCACCGATTGGGACGTTGAGTTGGTAGTTGACACCGATTAAGGGGTTTTCTTACTTGGTGAGAAAATTTGATTTGAAATTTGATCTGGGTAAATTATCTATTGGATCAAAAGCTTTTAGCGAGGCAGGGAAACACGATTGAAGATCTGTGTCAACTTGGGTTGCCTCGGGATTGGAGTCTTAAAGCTTTTGGGGGTTTGATTTGAGGTGGATTTGAAGAAAGAAGGTTACTTTTGATCATGGATCGTGTGGTTGGTGGTAAGTATAAGCTGGGACGTAAACTTGGAAGTGGATCATTTGGTGAACTTTTTTTAGGTATTGAAAGTTTCTTCTTTGGATATGTCTTTGTGGGTAATTTCAGGTTTCTGCTTAGTAACAACTCTTATCGCCTTTGTTTTGGTTTTAGGTGTGAATGTGCAAACTGGAGAAGAAGTTGCCGTCAAACTTGTAAGTCACAACGTTGACTAAGATTTGTATATGACTTCTTCTTTTTCATGTCTATGATTCCAGTTTAGATTGCCAACTGCATAAGTGTCTCTTTTTGTTGTAGGAACCTGCTCGGGCTAGGCATCCTCAACTTCATTATGAGTCAAAGCTCTATATGCTTCTACAAGGAGGAAGTAAGTTTTCTCTTGAGTGTTGATTCTTCTGTTTTAACCCTTTCAATTATCTCTGTGTTAAATTCATCTTCACACTTGTTTTCTTGAAGCTGGTATTCCGCACCTAAAATGGTATGGGGTCGAGGGTGAATATAACTGCATGGTCATTGACCTTCTGGGACCTAGTATGGAGGATTTATTCAATTATTGCAGTCGGAGGTTCAATCTAAAGACAGTTCTAATGCTTGCAGATCAGATGGTATGCATTATTCATTTCCTTTTGGCTGGTATTTTGGAGCTATTAAAGTGCTTACATGTTCGTATGTTGATTTCTTCAGATAAACCGAGTCGAATATATGCATGTCCGGGGATTTCTTCATCGTGATATTAAGCCAGATAACTTTTTGATGGGTCTTGGACGCAAAGCAAACCAGGTGAGTAGTTATGGTGTGCAACCTTTTTGTGTGGAATGATAACCACTTGTTTGGTTTTTGGGAAAATTCAACTATTCCAGAGTTGAAAATATGTTACTATCCATTCTCTTCTTCTTGTGTAGGTGTACATCATTGACTACGGACTTGCGAAAAAGTACAGAGATCTTCAAACGCATAAACACATTCCTTATAGGTAAATATTATGCTTCATCATGCTGAAAGAGGAGCTTCTTCCGGTTATATTTTGAAATGTTAAAGGAACACTGGTGATATATTCTCTGTACGCTTTTTACATTTCTAATCAAGAGTTACTTCTTAGGGAAAACAAGAATCTTACTGGAACAGCTCGATATGCAAGTGTTAACACTCATCTTGGAATTGGCGAGTTTTTTTTTGCTTTTTCTCTTTCTTTTCCTATCGTAATATATTGGCCAATTCTAAACTGAGATCTCTTACGCAGAGCAAAGTAGGAGGGACGATCTGGAATCTCTTGGCTATGTGCTTATGTATTTTCTTCGAGGAAGGTATATATATTCATCTTTACTTTACCCATTATATTGAATGTGCTTCCAGTTGACATTCATTTTCTTGTGTTAGTCTTCCTTGGCAAGGCCTTCGAGCTGGTACTAAAAAGCAGAAGTATGACAAGATCAGCGAAAAGAAAAGGCTTACACCCGTAGAGGTAAAAGTTTATAATCAGTTACCATTGTATTGAGAAACCCGTATGGAATCTGCCAAGGATGTTGTCTTAGAGGTAGCAGAAGATTCCTTTATGTACCAAGATGGTTGCATATTGATACAATCTACATGTCCACTGCCAGGTTCTCTGCAAATCCTTTCCACCTGAGTTCACGTCGTACTTCCTCTATGTACGATCATTGCGGTTTGAAGATAAACCAGATTATCCATACCTAAAGAGGCTTTTCAGGGATCTCTTCATCCGAGAAGGTTGGAAAAAGTCTCGATTTCCCTTACTCTAGATGTAGCTTGTGTTCGAAGATTTGCACATTAAAAAACTAGCTTATTTTATATATTTGCAGGATATCAGTTTGACTATGTATTTGATTGGACTATCTTGAAGTATCCACAGTTCGGTTCCAGCTCCAGCTCCAGTTCCAAACCAAGAGTAAGTGACATCTATATTTGGAGTTCTCCATCATTTCATATCCTCCAGAGCACATAATCAAATCCTCATGATTGTCTTTGTGTTCCAACAACAGTCAAGCCTCAGACCAGCTCTGAATCCACCAGTGCCATCTGCCGAGAGACCAGAAAAGCCTTCAGGTAAGCCATCAACAACACTAGTCCAACTGTCCAAGTTTCCTCGTATTTTTTCGTTTTTACTTTGCTTCTTTGTCTCATCAAACGTTTTCCCTATTTGGTTATTTGCAATGCTAAAGAGTTGGTGCTAATCGACTGCTTTGTGGCCGCTAGGAACTTATTAGTCAGATAACTTTCTTTTGATTGGTTTGGTCAAATTAGTGTACACGAGTTTTTCTTGCCTCAGTGGTTTGGTAAAAAGTACACATTTGCAACCAATGACTAATGTCTCTCCAACTTCAGTGTAGAACAGTTTTCTCTATTCAGTTCCATTCTTGATTATTTGAATACATTGCTTGCTTCTGCATATTCTCTTCTCATAGCACATTCTCTTCTCGTACTTTGGTGTTTGAAGAAATCCGGACCTGCAAACCAAACGTGTCTAATTTTGTTTCTGTTTACAGCTGGACAAGACGGCCGTGATAGATTCTCGGGTGCTTTAGAGGCATATTCTAGAAGAAATGGCTCAGGAAGCGGCGCGGTTCAAGCTGATCGATCTAGACCAAGAACCTCAGAGAACGTATTAGCATCATCAAAGGATACTACTACATCAGTGAGTCATATCTAAAAGCAGCAAATCTTCTTATATGCTTTTTAAATCCTCTCTTACATTAAAAAAAAAAAAAAATTCATTTGATTGAAACCAGCAAAACTACGAGAGAGTCGAAAGACCAGTCTCTTCAACAAGACACGCAAGTTCGTCAAGGAAAGCCATTGTCTCGAGCGTTAGAGCCACTTCTTCAGCTGACTTCACCGAGAACCGCTCGAGCAGAGTTGTCCCAAACAATGGCCATTCCTCAACCGCTCAAAGGACTCAGCTTGTCCCTGACCCGACGGCTAGACCATCGTCTTCATCTTTCGCCCGAGCTGGGCCATCAAGGACTGCTCGTGACATCACGCTCCAGAACTTTGAGCTACTCACCATAGGGAATGGGAAGAGGAAGTGAGGCTTTACGATGAATGAATTGTGGAAACTGTGACATTTTTATGGTCACTTTGTTTTTATTTTGCAAATTAATCGGCATCCTATTTTAAGGAAAAAAAAAACAAACGCCATTTTATTGAAAGTTGCATGTGATATATGTATGTTTTTAAGTTTTAACTCTCTAAGCTCTGCACTACATTCCTTTAATTTTTGAAAGGAATATTTATACCTCAATTTTTACTTGAGTTTATAGGACACAAATTGATTCCACCAAATAGAGTCCTTATTCAGAGTATGATAAACGGCTCTTCATGTGTACATATGGATGTGGATCGAGTCTGTTTTTCAATGGAGCAGATACGAGTTGTCCAAATTTGAATTACAGATATTCGCCATTTAATTTTTTTTTGTTAAAATTGTATTTTTTAATATATATATAAAAAATTATATAATTTTAATTATGAATATATAATTTTCACAAAGATAATTAATATATAACTAAAATAATTATTTTATTAAAATTATAGTATTTGTAGATTTTGCGGATTATCTACAAATTTGGACAAATAGAAATATATAATTTTTCTTCATTGATAATATGGGTCAAAATTATAATAAAAAATGATTCGATCTACGAATTAACGAGTCAAGCAGGATGGGTTGATCAATAAAACCCATCTTTACTGGGAATGCTCCGTTTTTTGTTTTGGTGGTCTTTCAAAGTTTTGTATTCCTCTTTTATGATTTATCAACTAATAAGTGAGGTGAATTTCAAATCGTTTTGTTTTTCGTATCTTTATACTCTTAATCTGTGTAGACTGTAGAGATACAAGGTTATTCTTTAATACTCCCTCCGTTTCGCAAAGAATGTCGTTTTAGAGAAAAATTTTCGTTACAAAATAAGTGTCGTTTTAGGATTTCAATGCATAATTTATTGATTTTATTTTTCAGTTTAATTTTCTATTGGTTGAAATATGATTAGGTGTATGGATAATGATGTTTCTCTATAGAAAATATATAAAATTAAATGTTTTCTTAATTTATGTGCAAAAAGCTAAAATGACACTTATTATGAAACAGAAGGAGTAGTTGGTGTCCTGTATATTTGCTCATATACAATTTTTTACCATCATTTCTATCAATTAAGGCTAAGAGTAGGACTGCCACTTAAATTTTTAACTCAGAAAAAATATATAATTCTACTTTAAAGACCATTTATTGTGTTTTCTTTTGTTTCTTTTGAGCAAAAGACCATTTATAGTTTATCTTTCATTTAGCTCAGTAAAATATACAACCAATATAACCGTTGAGAGGCTATGAAAAAAGACCGACGAAGCCATGAATGTTACTATCAAGCCGGTGACATACATTAGGGGAATTGTCGTGTAGCAAACACGAAATTTCCTGTTTTACCCCTGAATTATTTAAGATTTTACAAAGGCGTCCCCACATTTCCTCTGAATTCGGAAATCACTCTTGTCTCTCACTCTACCAGCTGGAATCCAAGACAAGAAAATGCAGACAAGCTTCTCTCTCTCCACTTCTTCGTCTCCATCTGATTGCCCTTTTCTCCACTATTAATTTGGATTCTTCTGCAATTTGTGTTCCCACAAAACGCTGGTTTTGAGACATTTTCGTCCTCTTTTTTTTTTTTTTAATTCCACAATTTTCTTCTTCTTCTGGGTTCCCTCTTCTGAAAAGTTTTAAGATTTGCGATGAAATCCTCGACTCGGCTTGATTCGGTTGTGTTTCAGCTAACTCCCACTCGAACCCGGTAACACAATCACTTTCTCATTGATCCAAACACTGTTTAGTTAACAACTTAAAATGCTAACTTTGTGTTCGAATCTGTAAAGTCGCTAACTTTTGTGAGAAAATCGTTACATAAAAGTCGAAAGATTGCATTTTTTGTTTCTGGGTTCATTGATATGATCAAAAAATTTGTGGGTTGTTGTTATCAGGTGCGATCTGTTGGTAACAGCTAATGGAAAGACTGAGAAAATAGCTACAGGGTTGCTTGATCCTTTTCTTGCTCACTTGAAGACAGCACAAGATCAAGTTTCTAAAGGTGGCTACTCAATTATTCTCAAGCCTGAGGATAGTGACAATACACTTTGGTTCACCAAGGGAACTATTGAAAGGTTTAAACACCATAGTTGTTTTTTTACATGGAACTTTGGGTTTGATATTGGACATTTTGGATTTAATTGAGAGTTTTTTTTTTCTTCTTTGTTCTTGTCAGGTTTGTTCGATTTGTTAGCAATCCTGATGTTCTAGAACGAGTTTACACTTTAGAAACTGAGATCAAACAGATCAAGGAAACAATTGGTATCCAGAACAACTCTGAAATTGCTTTGCCTGTTGTAAGTAAACTTTGAGTTTTTTTTTTTAAATACTTTGTTTGGTGTATGGTCAAATAGAACATAACGTTAGATTGTATACACAGGTGGAAGATGATCTACGAGCAAAACGAGCAGAAAATACGGAAGGTATGCTATGACGATGGCTAAGTTTTGTAGATGTCAGTCATTAAGATTTTTTGATTTATGAGTCTATGCAAAAGCTTCAGCTCATAAAAATGAAAATATTATGCCTCTTGGCTTTCGATCTTACAGTTTAACCAATATGTGAGAATGTGATTCAGGTAGCAGGCCTTTGCTACAGCTCAGCGAAGAGAAAGCTATTGTACTTTACGAGGTTAACTTTGAACCAGAAATGGTTTCTGTAATTAATGGGGTTTCTATTCATCTTATTCTCTAAAAAAAAAGGGTGTTAATTCATCTTCTTGCATCTTTGACAGCCTGGTTCACATCCAAAGCAAGCAAGCCGATCTACCGCATCAGATGAAAACTCAAAGTATACCCACTTTGCATGAAAGATATGTGTTTTAAGCAATAGAGTAGTTTAAGTATCTGATTGATAACGTGGAATTGTTTATCAGAGTTCAAGTTCTGAAAGTTATGGAGACAAGGAGGACAATGTTGCAGAAAGAACAAGGAATGGCATTTGCACGTGCTGTGGCAGCTGGTTTCGAAGTTGATGATATGCTCCCTCTAATATCTTTCGCCAAATCGTTTGGAGCCTCACGTTTGATGTGAGAAGACTTTTATCCTTTTCACCTATTTCTTTTATTGTTTCATAACCAACAAGCTCACATCCATTAAACATGTTCGAATTTGTAATTTTTTTTAATAGTAGACTTAGTTACCTCATGTTTTGCTTCATAGGGATGCCTGTTTAAAATTCATGGACTTGTGGAAGAAAAAGCACGAAACTGGCCAGTGGGTTGAAATCGAAGCAGCAGAAGTAATGGCTTCGCAGGCAAACATCTCTGCAGCAAACGACTCAGGGATTGTTTTCGCAAATGCTGCTAATATGCGTAGGGACCCGTGGCCCGGGACACTTGAAAACAGTGGTAAGATAATCCATAAATGGTTTATGAGTCATAATCGATGATCCATTGTTTTGCACAGTCGATATTTATATATATACTTCTTGTATTCAGATGTGAAGTCTCCTTCAGATAGTAAAGCAAATGTGAATCAAGAACATGTGCAAGGGCAGCATCCGCAGCCAATGTATGCACCGTGGCCAGTTCACTCTCCACCCGGGACCTTTCCTGTATTTCAAGGTTATGCTATGCAGGGCATGCCGTACTACCCAAACTATCCGTATCCATCTCCATATCCCTCTACCGATGATTCTAGACGTAGCTCTAGCCAAAGAAAGGCTAAGAAACATCATTCTTCTTCTTGTAGCGAGGACTCCGGTTCAGAAGATGAGGACAGAGAGAAAGGAAAATCAGGTAGGAGAAGGAAATCAGGGAAGGTGGTGATTCGGAATATAAACTACATTAATTCAAAGAAGCAAGATCATTCAGGAACAGAATCTGATGCTGATAACAATCACGAAGAAGGGGCAATAGTAGAGTGTGGCAATGGTAAAGAGAGAGAAACGAAACGGATAGAGGCTGACAGTGGGGATTGGCAGGCATTTCAAACTTTCTTATTGCAAGATGCTGATAGAGAAGAGTGTACCGCTGACCACATGATGGAAAAGGAGGTTGCAGGGAAGAAAAGGCAAGGTGCAGGGAAATATGACCCTTCAGCTTATGATGAACGTGAAGCAGAAAAATATCGAGAAAGAGATACAGCTGACATTCAGAATGGGATTGTTGCTCGTAAATTCAGGGGATCTAGTGACTCTTTTATGGTTCACCAGAGAGAAAATGGTTTTGAGAATTCTTCTAATCCTCTCAACTTGAATGGATTTGATCATCCAAGGAATGGTCTTGATAAGAGATCATCGTTTATCATGGATGATGATTCTTATATTGTTACCAGGGAATCTGGAAGCAATACGCGAAATGCCATAGACATTGGATCAGAGATCTCTTCCTACCACCCAACTGATGGAAATGAAAGAAAGCAGATCAATTATGAGCCTCATGATCTCAGCCTGATGCCAGAACGAGAAACAGAGAAGTTATCGGCTGGCTATGATCCTGCGCTAGAATTTGGATCCAGAGATTTGAAGAAGAATAACCAGGAGGCAGCTGGAGTTGCTAAGAAGTCAGTGAGAGATCCAAAATCAAGACTCACTAATGATGCTGCAGATAAGAGGAAGGCTTCAGGGCCTATACGGAAAGGAAGACCCACAAAGATGAGCCCTTTAGACGAAGCAAGAGCACGTGCTGACAAGCTTAGAAATTTCAAAGCTGATCTCCTTATTATGAAAAAGGAAAAGGTAAAATCTCAGACAAATTAATAGGATAGTTGCCTTTTTAATCATTATTAATCAACTAGAAACAACAATCTTCACCACTCACTAGTATTACCCTCCTTTGTTGTTTTAGGAAGAGGAAGAGAGGAAACGGATCGAAGCTTTGAAAATAGCAAGGCAAAAGAGGATTGCTTCTAAAAGCAGCTCAACCGGAGGCCAGTCGCAGTTGCCTGCACAACAAGCAAGGAAAAAGTTGGTAAACAAGTTTTCTCCCGGCGCTCCTAGAGCGTCTAAGTTTAGTGACTCAGAACCAGGATCATTATCACCTCTTCAACGCCTTCCCGTAAGAAGTGCTTCTTTAGGCTCAAATGAATCTCAGAAACTACCCAAGAGTGGTAAACTGAGTACTACCGGAAGTAAGTTAACAGGAAATAGGCTAACAAGATCGATATCACCGCTACCTCCATCTAAGAGAGAAACAATAGCAACCGTAAATAGGGTAACCAGGTCGACATCACCGTTACCTCTGTCTAAGAGAGAAACCAGAGTTAGTCTAGATAGTCAAAACAAGTCTGTCTCAATGATTAGACGATTATCTGAACCCAAAATAGGTTCAGTAAGGTCACTGCGTACAATAGCATCCAAAAAAGCAACTGATACTCCTGAGATAAAGAAACTATCTGCTATTGTTAACTATGACATAGCGAAAATCGCATCTCTTCCGGAACTGAAGATAAAGCCAACCAAAGGTCCTACTAATGTTCTGGTGAAAGGGGTCGAGAAAATTAAATCTTCGGCTTCTGAGATTGAACCAAGTGGTAGCAAGAACAAATCCTTAGGCCAAAATGATATTAATGAAACTCCAGTGATTGAGAAGACGGTGGTGATGGTGTTGCCAAATTCAGCTCGAAGTATATCTGCAGATCAGACGAAACGTGAGAAGGCAGAGGTAGTCCCTGAAAATTCCACCATTCGTGACTCTATTCCTTCCGAAGGAGTTGATAAGGAAGCTACTGAAACAAGTGGCAATGATCTAGTCTTAGTAAGCACTCTTGTTCTAGCTGGATCAGTTTTACTTTCTGTTTAAACGGTTTTGGTGAACAGAAACGTTATTTTGTTTACAGGTTAGGTTGGAGACTCTGAGTGACTTAGTAGCAGAAACACCAAAGTTTCTGACAAGTCAGAGTGTTGCTGTAAAACCATATGAAGCTCCATATGCTCGTGTTTCTTCATTAGAAGATTCATGCACAGCTTACTCAGAGTATTCCCAAGCACCTGCACCAAGCGTACATTCAAATAAGGCAGCGCTAGAAACTGGGAAAGTCCTTGTACCAGAGAAGAAGATAAGTGAGGCCTTAGAGAAATCTCAAGCAAAGGAGTCAGCGTCAAAAGGGCTCAGAAAACTGTTGAAATTTGGAAAAAAGAGTCAGTCTTCGTCTACAAGTGAATACCATAACGAGTCTGATAACGCAGCCGGCAATAGCAATGAGGATCATGGTTCAGCTGTAACTGCTGCTACGACAAGTGAAGGTATAAAGCTTTCTTAAAACCTTTTACCTTTCAGTAATGACTGCCGAAGCAACTGTACATTTAGTTTGCTTTATTCTTTACAAGTTTGTTGCACTGAATTATCCGCTCTAGGATTAAATTTACATTGTAGCATAAGAGCAGGAACCTTGTAATTAGTTGCTCTAGGATGAAACTTACATTATTGCATAAGAGCAAAGAATCTTCTGTTTCACACCAATATATGGTTCTATTGATGTTGTTAGCATACATGGTGTAGACCGTGTGGTATAGAAATGATAACCATGACTTGTGTACCTTATATGGAAGTCGTTATATATCTCGGAGGGGGGTTAAATTTTCGGTTTTGTTATCCAGCTTTTACACTGAAGAACCTCATATCTCAAGATGAAACACCTACAGCAGCAGCCGCTTCACTGAAATGTAAGTATACTTGTAGTCATTTATTTATCTGAGTTCTTTCAGTGAGTGAAGGGAGTCTAAAGAAAGATTTCTCACTTTTGTTAAACTTTCTCAGCTTCTCGCCATTTCTCATTACTGTCTCCCTTCAAGAACAAGAAGACAGTCTCATAAGGAAGTTGAGTGAATTAGCGATCATCTCCAGTTACAAATTGTAGTGACTGCGTATTTATGATGATTATTTTGCAACCATGTCTGAAAAATAAACTACCATTGATGATGCAAAACACTTGGTTCCAATTCTCAAATGCAGTGAAATGTTGCACGTTTTAGTTTTCCACCATGAGCTGGACGCGCTTGTCAACTATTCCCTCCGTTTCAGAAAGATAGATGTTCTAGGAAAAAAAATTATTTCTAAAAGATTCCGTTTTTATATTTTCTATGCATATTTTGTCAATTAAAAGTGAATAATTGTAAGTTTCAAAAAAATTGATTGCATTTACCAAATTCTAATTGGTTTAAATTTGTGGGAAATAGATAACTACAAAAAACTATGCATTAATAATTGAAATTTATTATGTTTTATTAATATGTGTGAAAAGTCTAGAATATGTATTATTTTGAAACGGAAGGAGTAATAAATATAGAGGGTTTTTTGAAATTTCCAACAAAGCTGGAAGTACAAACTGTTTACAACCTCAGGCACTTACCTTTGAGAGGTTTCAACCGTATATCTCACTTTGGATAATACTCACAACGGTATTGCTTATCAAACAATCACTGGACATTATTATCTAGCAAAGGCCACACAAAACTGTCATATATGTCAACCTATACTAGAGGAAGTATGGGTGTCGAAAGCGAGATGACGAGCTCGCAACCCATATTGCTAGCAGGCGTGCTGATCGGTCAAAGACGTATAAATGAGTTAACGATTTGCATTAATTTCCTTGGGATTAGCTGAAACCGCATCGCAGAGAATATGTGACATCATTCTGACATAACGAATATATGACCTCATCGCCAAGAAAGACGAGCTGTCTTTTGTCAGATTCGGAGAGCTTTTCGCCTATAAAAGAAGACCTTTGCTAATCGAGCAAAGGACCAACTTTTCCTTGAACAATCATATTGAATTTACTTAGTGATCTCATTATTTTGTAAAGAGCAAGTTCACCTCACCTCTTATTTGTAGTCTATCCTTTTTACTTTGAATTAATTCTAATAGGAACGGAATTTCTGATTTATTTTATTTCTAAATCATTTTTAACCGAACACACAAACTCACACTTCAACATTTGGACGTTGGAGTCAAGAGGCAACGATCATCGGAGAGAAAGATGCATCACTAGAACCAAAACCTGACCACCGAGACTGAAGAAGCTCTCTGGTTGTCAGTAACAATTTCCAATCTAGCGGGATAAACTGTCAGGGAAACGCTGGCGAATAAACAAAAAAACAATTGATTCCTTCTCTAAAAAAATATAAAGAGATAAGAAAGAGACTCTGACAGATTATATCAGGTATATTTTACATTAGTTGGTTAATATTTTATAAATAATATATCTATATTTTTAAAAGAAAAGTACCATTTAAAAATACTTTTTAGTTTTTCAATTTATTTACAATGAAATGACATTCAAGTTATTATTTAAACCTACATTTTATGATTCTTTGTTTTTCAAGTTTAATTAATATATTTCCAAAACAAAATTCCAACTAAAAAATTATGGCAATAATAATTAATAAACTTAGCTTTAAATTAAATAGTTAATGAACAATATTGTTTAACCCTAAATTTTAAAATATATATTATCATTTATATATATATATATATTTATAACAATAAAAATAAATATTTCTGCAGGTGCCAAGTTCTAGTATTTGTTATTCTGAAAATTATTTTAGAATTAATAAGTTTACAAGGGTATTATAATATATTAGAGCTATATACCTGACGAGCGGTTTGTCTTCGAGCACAATGATAACTCCAACGAACGTTTCTTTCCTATGATAAAATGTTTCTAAATTAAACTTATTATGGAATCAATTTACTAACCCAATAACTTTTCCTTAAAAAGGGTGTATTGAATCATGCATATATTAATACAAGAAAAAATCAATTAGCGAAGCATGGGCTATTCTTGATTTTGACGCTCTTTGATCTACCAAAATATCCACATGTGTGTGTAACTACATATCAAATTGCTTTTTCTTAATTAATAATATCATATAGTTCTTTTTATAAATAATAAAATCATGCTTTTTCCTCGATAATGAATGAATCGTCCAAAAAAGTTGAAGCTGGTGAAAGCAGTTTGACCCAATGACCCCTCCCCAGCTCCCAACTTGGTACTTCGCTTTGCACACATCACATGCTTCCTCCCTCTCTCTCTCCTCTTTTCTTCTCACTCTCTTAATCTTCTCTCTAAATGCTCTGTATCGTGTCAAGCCAAAAATGGAAGCTTTACTCCATTAACGACGAGATCCTTCCCTAATTCTCTAATCAACAGGTAACCCATCTTTTATTTAGACTAATCTTCATAATGCTTTTTTGGTTTCCTGTAAATCTTATAGCTTAAAGTAAATATTTTTATTTACTTAGCTTAAAAGAAATAATTTCTTTACCATAATTGGTGAGACATCCATTTGCTGCTGAGATTTTGCTAACTTTATTCTCTCTCTCTCTCTCTTGATTTTTCTATTTTTCTTTTTACTACCTACACAATAGCATCATAATCAGAGAGGGATTGTGAGTTAAAAATTACCATTGTGTTGCATCTAATTGATAAATCTAGAAACCCTCAAACCTCACTTTTTCAACAAAGTTAAAACAAATGTTACTCTTTTGCTCTAGCCCTATGGATCTCATTCCCAAAAGAAAAAAGAAGACGGTGTGTGGGTTGTTGATGCTATATTAGTTCATGATCTCTTATGGGTTTTGTAAACTTACTGATTCTAGTGTCGGTTTACGTATGTGTTTAGTAGACAAATGTTACGGAATGTAATATTAAAGGGATGATTTTGACAGCTATTGAGTAGTTAATCCGCATCTGTAGACAGCTTTTGATAATGAAATGGTAAAGGAGGGTCCCTACTTCTTGAAGGATTATGCCCCCACAAACTCAATGAATGTAAATTATTGGTGAGCTAAAAGTTTTTTTTTGTGATGAAAAAAATAAGGGTATTTGTTATAACTGAGAACGAAAATTGTGTTGGAAACTCAAAAATTTGAAATAGAAAAATATTCTTCTTCCTCAGGGTTCACCTTTAGAGAGAGATCCACAAGTTTTATTAGGTATGTTGGTGTTTGTGCGATCTGTTGTTTTTGTCCTTTTTATCTCTGCTAATAGCAGAGAAAGATAAATGAAGCATTTCTCCTAGGTAAAGAGTACTTTTTGCTGCTTGAAGTTTTATGTGTGTTTTATTTTCTCTTGACTTTGCTTGTCGAAAACAATGATTCTGTAATAAATAGTGCAAAAGAGGGAGCTTCATGAGATCTGCTTTTAGTTTGATCACTTATGGTTATAGATCAGAAAGCAAATTTCTCCTTTATTTTCTAGAAATAAGGATGAAGGGTATATAATTTTGAGCAAACCATAGAATACAAACTAGAATTTTTTGAGCTCAAGTACAAACTAGAATTTATAATTGAAATTTTCTCTAATAAACCTTACTTCTTAACCTCCCTTGTCTGCTCATGCTAAAAAAATTTATGACATCACAGTTTTGCTTAAGCAGATCTATTTTATCTTCACTTTATCTTCTTGCTTTGGATTTAGTTTGGACTGTTATGCGTCATGGCCTGGTTACTAACAGAGTTACAGAACGAATGAAGTGTGTATATTCTAATTGTCAGTAACATCTATATATACTATTTCCAGCTTAAGTAGCTTGCTAGTAAGAATCATATTTGGTTTATCAAGAGTGGAGATCTCCATTCTACAATTTTGTTGCTAGTTTGTCTCTTATGAAATCTTTGTTCTTTCAGATTTTGGTGTTTAGTGTCTGTATGGAGTGTAATGCAAAGCCATCATTGCAGTGGGAGTGGGATAATTTAATATCTTTTGGTACTTCATCAGCTGAAATTCCTAGAAAGCAACGAGCAATGGATTGGGAAAATGATGGGTTTGATTGCACCACTTTTTACTCATCCAGCTTTGCTACAGTAGCTTATGGTGGTGGTAGTTCAGGTTCTGATCTAGCTCATGCTTTCTCTAAAAGCTCAAAGTCAACTTCCATTAGCTCTTCGTCAGCTGAAGTGAGAACATACAATTTCACATCAGAGGCTGGTGAAAGTCTTCCTCCTGGGAGCAGTGAAGAGTTTGCAATGGGAATTGATACTTCTCCAAGTCTTGAACTTTCCTTCGGCTCTGGTGATCCGGTTCTTGGCTTGAAGCTTGGTAAGAGAACATACTTTGAAGACTTTTGGGAAGTAGAGAATGCTAAAGGATCGGCACTTCCAGTGACCCTCGCTTCATCTTCTGCTTCTCCTTTGAAGAAATCCAAACCCGTTTCTCACAAGTTACAAACTCCATACTGCCAAGTGGAAGGCTGTAATCTCGATCTCTCCTCAGCTAAAGACTATCATCGGAAACACAGGATTTGTGAAAAACATTCAAAGTTCCCTAAAGTCGTTGTGAGTGGCGTAGAACGCCGGTTCTGCCAACAATGTAGCAGGTAAAAAGCTAATCTTTCTCACGAGAGGTATTGGTTTAAACAAAAGCCAAGACATCATATTATTATTTTTGGTCTCCAAAGGTTCCACTGTCTCTCTGAGTTTGATGAGAAGAAACGTAGCTGTCGCCGGCGTCTCTCAGATCACAATGCAAGACGTCGCAAGCCAAATCCCGGGAGAACATATGGTATATACTAGAGTCTCTAATCCTATATGAAATCTAAATTTGGCTACAATTTAGTTATAGGATTAGTAGTGTACATAAATATCATTTTATGTAGTTTGGACTTCACAACAATCACATTAATGGAGAGTTTGGAGATGCTTTTCTCATTCTGTATATGCAGATGGGAAGCAACATATGGATTTTGTATGGAACAGATTTTCACTTATCCATCCAAGAAGTGAAGAAAAGTTTCTATGGCCAAATCCGAAGCCTGTACCATCAAGTGGGTTATTGCAGGAACCTGCAAAGACCGAGATGCCCAATAAGCTTTTCACCGAGCAATGCGGATTTGGATTGTTGGACCCCAAAACGAAAACCACCAGAGCTGAGTTATTCAGTAAAGGTTTGTGTTTTCTTTACTTTTCAATATATTTCTTATTCATGATTTTGATGATGTTTGTTTTGTGCAGATTATTTAGAAAAGGTCACAATCTCTTCACACATGGGTACTTCTCAAGATCTTGATGGTGCTCTCTCTCTTCTGTCAAATTCAACACCATGGGTTTCCTCAGACCAGCCAAGACGGTTTTCCCCTAACCACCATTCCACAAGCAACCTCCAACCTGTGGCTCACGGGTCTGTGAATCAACTCAATTCAGTGTCCAGCTATTGGCAGCCGGATCCACCACCAGTTGAGGGCTCAACCGCTTTTCCTAGGAACGGGGAAGGCCAATTTAATGAGAACTACAACTTGAATCAGTTTTATAACTGAAAGTGTATGCCTTTAAATCATAATAAGATATGTTGTGTAAGGATCAGGCGAGCCTAGTGGTAACGTTAAGGTAGGGGCTGTGAGACTTGCTAGGACATCAATTCCTCTCTTCTTTCTTTTTTTCCATTGATTTTCTTGGGTGAGGAGGAGTTGTGACAATTAGTCTCATAAATCATCTTGTCATTTTTTTTTTTTTTTGACATTGAAAGAGAACTTTTATAAAATCAAACCAGTTCGTTCAAGCTAGCTCCAGGAGCTAACATACTATAAACCACAACGTTTACAACATAGTAGTTGTGACCTCATGATCGGGTTTTCTTAGCTAGTGTTGAATCTGAAATCGGTAACCCTAGATCGGTGATCGATTTCGATGGTGAGTTTATCAAAGAGATGATTTAGAGAACAAATCAAGGAGTTTATTGATGAAAAATCGGGATATTTGACGAAGAACAAGGTAAGAACAAAGAAAGAGTAATGAAAACCCTAGTTTTAGGCTTGTCCTTGAAGTATCTGTGTGTTTCTCTTCATCCCAATCTCCTTCTTTATATATGCTCTCCATCGTCTCCAAAGTCGGTTCGATGGGCTTCGTGGGCCGACTTCCCCCACTGATACTGGGCCGAGTTCGTGCCTAAATGGGCCGAGTTCGTGCCTAAATGGGCCTATGTGGGTAGACGTAATATATCCCCAACAATAAGTCCCCCCAGTTCATTGAAAATACTGTCACTGCTGTCTATTCGGTGAAGTTCTTTAACTAGGTGAATTTGAGGCATGATCTCGGTCATCCGTGCTCTCGGTAGATTTGTTGTAGGCTGTCTCCGACTTCCTTTTGTTCGAAAGGCAATCTCGTCTCGGCCTCCGATCTATTTTTATTATCATTTTCGTCGAACCCACGCCTCCCACTTCGTGTCGCTTAAAGCAAGTGACACTCTCGAGATTCGGAGATAGTGGGACACGTGTCACAATCTTTAGGGTTTTAGACCTAATCATGACAACTGCTCGTCTTCCGCGCCGAGATATCTATAAAAGTTTCTGCTCAATCCTCATTTTCGTATCTTCCTGCTGCTTCACTTCATAATCAAAGGTATTTCCCTCTGTCTTCTCTCTTCTTTCTCTCTCTACATATTGATTCTCCGATCAGAATGTCCTCCCCCTTCGCCGGTGTTCTTTGAAAGGAAAGGCGGTCGCCACCGGTTCTGATTCAGAAAGTTCTGGCTCGCCGCTGATACGCAGACCGAGAACGATAACGCTCGGAGGGATGGATGATCTGAGACCAACAACCGCAGATTTAGCCTTGCTCGATGACAACGAACGCGACATCGTTAGATATAGTATAGAGCTGGAAGGTCGAGAACCGATTTCGAGTTTGATGAAGAGATAGATCCAGAACAAGAGCGTACACTTAGCGTCAAAAAGAACCAAAACTGAGTGAATCACTTCCCAACTAAGTCTTCCTTCAAAAGCGTCCAAAGACTCATCTTTCAAACAAACCCACCTGCTAGGTTCTCGTTCCTCATTCCGACAGAGCATCAAAGGCCCCTGACTCCTCCAGCAGGGTTGCCATGGTATACGAGTCATGGTTCACGAATTGTTCGCTCTGGTGGCCTTTGCCCGAGTTCCTGACAACGTATTGCAACCGACGAAAAATCGCTCTCGGACAATATACCGTGAACGGGATCAGAATCATGGTGACCTTGACGGTTCTGGCTGCCGAGCTAGGCATAACGATGTCGGTTCGACTCTTCGAAGAACTCACAACGCCAAGTATCACTGGCAAGACGGGATTCTTCTATGGGAAGATGGTCCCTAAGTACAACGTGATTACTGGAAAACCGTCGAAAGTCAATTTCTGGAATCATCGCTACTTCTATGTCAAGATCAATGAAGCATCCTTCGAAGACCCCTCGATAGTTTTAAACGGATATTTCAATGCTAACATTGGTACGATCTCGTTCTTTTAAATTATTGCACTTCTACTGATCTTCCTTCATCTGTTTTCTCTTTGTTGCAGATCGTCTTTCTAAGTGATCTCAAGGAGGTACCGAGTCCTTTCTTGAAGAAGTCGAAGCCATCAGAACATTGAGCCATCAGCACTGGCCGGATATCTGTGAAGCTCGTATCCAAGCCGCCTTAAAAAGAATCAGCAAAGGTATGCTTAACTATATATTTACCGACAGCCAATAATCACTTTTAGATCCTGACTTTTTCTATTCGACCCAACAGCCGAGGAGCAAACCGAGATCTCATCGCAGCAGCGAGGTCGTAGGATGGGTAAATTAAATCTCTCAACTCTTCCTTCTTATGCCGACACAATCGGTACCCCAGAACACGGTCGAGGATCCTCCGATGTAAGCAGGCCCGCCAAACGAAAGCGGGACTCGAGTGTGCGGGATCTCCTCTACCCGCCGGATCCGATGAGCAATTCGGTGACGACCAATGGGAACAGGATCCTTCTACTGAAGGGCAACCTCCGGTCGTTCCTATCAGTGAGGCTGGAGCATCAGGACCTACCGAGATGCCGATGGAAGAGCATCCAGTGGAAGATAACCCCATAGTCGAAGGGTTGCAGGGAGATCGAAGCCAAGGTCTTGTTTCAGCATCCCAAGGCGGCGAGATAGTCAAGTACCCTCATGCTATCGACTTCAAGTATCGGTCTGTCGATGTCCCCTTCATCGAGGATCATGAAGCTCCAGTCCGTATGTTCCGCCAAATTAAACTCAAGAAATGAGGGATGCCGGAACTGGACCAAATTCACCAAGATAGTCGTTACCGGGAGATGGCTCGAGCTGGTGCCATAGTAAGTTTCTCTTCTTTAGAATCGACCTTTTCCGGTCTATATCTAATTCTGTTGATTCTTCTTTGCTTTGTCAGTTTTTTGGGAATGCTAACCTCATGGTGAGAGATTACGAGATGAAACTCAGAGCTCAGGAGACTTCGCTAGAGGCGAAAACTAAGTCTTTGAAGAAGAAGAGAAAGGAAATCGCGGAGTTGGCGTACAAGTGTAGTTCTTACAAACGACAGGTCGAGGGACTGACGGCTGAGAAGAACGAAGCCTTGGAGAAAGCCGAACTTGAAAGGTCTCGTAGCGAGCTTTTATCCACAGAGCTGGCGGCGCTGAAGGCTGAGAAGGAGCTCCTCGATTCTCGGTGCCATGGTTTGGAACAGGAGAAATCCAAACTTTCGCTGAACTTCGATGCGACGACCAGGAGGCTGAGAGAGTCTCAGGAGCACGAGGTTAAGAAGGAGAGGCTGCGAGTTGAGTCCGTTCTGAGGCAAAAGGTTATGCCGACGTATGAGAGGATGGGCCAATTCCTGGGAGAACAAACCGAGATCCAGTCGAAGCTCGCCCTTTACTCGCAGGCAAAGGGGACCCAAGAGGGTCTAGAGAAGATCTAGACGCAAGGTATGTCGATGGAGGAGGTTTTTCAAAAGGCGAGGACCGATGAAGCCCATTTCTTGGAGGAGCTTCAAAATATGGAGGTTGTGGACGCCTCCGAGATTGACCTCCTTCCTATCGACCTTGATGAGCACGGTTCTAACATGGCGGTCTTTTCTCCTGAAGATATCCAAGACCTTCGTACCTAGCTTATCTTTTGTTGTAATTTTTCCCTCTTTTTTTTTTGTAATAACTCCGGCTGAGTATGGCTTTTTTGAATTATGGTCGCTATTTGTCAATTAATTTTATTTTTAGACAGATTACTTCATTTGACTACCGCCAGCCGACTTCGATTGTCGTTTGAGGTATAAAATTAACCGACGTGTGTTTCCACTCTTAATTCTTTTATTTGCAGAATAAACGAATAAGACTCTATTTCGTCAAATATGCCGACATCGTTTGATCGTACAAATAGGAAAGAACGTACTGTTTAACTTTTCTAAGTTAACGAGCAAATTTTTCCTTTATAGCCTACTGTGATGCCGCGTACATCATTTGACTTAAGTAAATCCATTCGACGTGTTCGTCTACTGTGGTTTAGTACCGACTTTTGACCTCATAATATGAGTTTCAAGTGGTTTTGTTGTTATGAGATCGAAAAACATATTGGTTTAAATGATCGGAATGAGCCAAGTCGTTTATATACATACATATATGTATGTTTATTTATATATATATATATATATATATATATATATATATATATATATATATTTTGTTTTTGTGACTGAACCCGGTTAAGGGCTGCCTACGTACCCGAGATGGGATCAAGTCACCCGTAGTTCCCTTTTTTTTTTGTGACTGTACCTGATTAGAGGCTGCCTACGTACCCGAGATGGGATCAAGTCACTCGTAGTTCTTTCTTCTTCTCCTTAATCACCGAGGTAGTGCTTCAGGTTGATCGAGTTCCAAGACCGTGGGATCTGTTCCCCGGAAGACGTCTCAAGTCGATAAACTCCCGGTTTGACCACATGCGTTATTTTGTATGGGGCTTCCCAGTTTGTACCGAGTTTACCAGCTCTCCACTCCTTGGTATTCTCGAAGACCTTACGAAGGACAAGATCGTCAAGTTGCAATGGTCGAGACCTCACTTTCTTGTTGTAATAGGACTCGGCAAGATGTTGATAGTTCTGAATCCGTAATAAAGCTTGATCTCGTCGTTCTTCGAGTTGATCTAGGGCGTTGATCATCATTTCGTGATTCAAGGCTACGTTTTGAGGCATCTTTAGCCTCCTGAGACTAGTGACATTGACTTCGGCGGGGGCAATTGCTTTGACTCCATAAGTGAGTGAGAACGGTGTCTTTCCTGTTGCGCTCCAAGGTGTAGTTCGATGAGACCAGAGTACTCCATCCAATTCGTCAGCCCAGTGTTCCTTTTTGAGGTCTAGTCTTTTCTTGATCCCCTCGATGATAGTTTTGTTGGTTGCTTCGGCCTGACCGTTTCCTTGAGGATATCGCGGGATAGAGAAGCTGAGGCGAATTCTCCATTTGTCGCAAAATTCCCGAAATTTGTTCGACGTGAACTGAGATCCGTTGTCGGTGACTATTTCGTAAGGAATTCCATGACGGCAAATGATGTACTTCCAAACAAAACTCTGAACCTCGTTCTCGGTGATTTGGATGTAGGCTTTAGCTTTAACCCATTTTGTGAAATAATCGGTTAAAACGAGTAGAAAACGCCTTTGTCTAGAACTCGGTAAATGGCCGACTATGTCCATTGCCCATCGCATGAATGGATATAGGGCAACAGAGGTTTTTAGCAACTCGGTTGGTGAGTGAATGTTGGGCGTGTGTCGCTGGCATTTTTTCGCATCGTGACGCATATTCCTCGCAATCCGTGACCATAGGAGGCCAATAATGCCCTTGAGATTTAAGTTTTAGCGCGAGAGCCCTGCCTCCACTGTGGTTGCCTCCTTCCCCTTCATGGGTCTAGATCATAACGAGTTCTGCTTCTCCCCTTCCGACGCAAATAAGAAGTACTTTGTTTGCGGTCCATCGATGTAGCTTGCCGTCGATAGAAACGTAATTGGAACTTTTTGCTTTGAGTCGACGGGATTCCCACTTATCTTCCGGAAGTATCCCTTTGTCTAGATAATCCAGGAAGGGGGTTCGCCAATCAACGTCTTGGGTTGTCGATTCTGTGATCTCGGTGATACTGGAAGAGATGGCGAGGACGTCTTTACCTACTGGTAACAAAATACTCGGGTTTTCAACTGTGTGGATGAGGATCGTCCGTCTGACTTGTTCTCGTTTATTGCTTCCCAATGCGGCTAACGCGTCTGTGAAGCAGTTATCTTTTCTGGGGACCTTGACGAGTTGAAAGTGATCAAATTCTGAGGTCAACTTTATGATGACACCGAGATAATCATTCATTCTCTCATTTTTGGCTTCATAGTCACCACTGTACTGACTGGCGACGAGTTGAGAATCGCAAAAGGCTTGTAATCGCTTTGCCCCCACTACTTTAGCTAAACGAAGTCCTGCGATTAATTCTTCGTACTCGGCTTCATTGTTTGATGCCGCAAAGCCGAGTTGGAACGACTGCTCGATGAATTCTCCGGTGGGTGATTGGAGATGAACACCTATTCCTGATCCTTTGTTGGATGATGCTCTATCGACGTGCAAGATCCAACTTTTTACCGGGATATTGAGGTCGGCTGCTTGATCAGGCGGGATTTCGATGATGAAATTGGCCAAGACTTGAGCCTTTATTGCGGGCCTGCTTTTATAGGAGATGTCGTATTCGGTGAGTTCGATAGCCCACTTAGAAAGTCTCCCTGACTGGTTAGCATTCTGGAGTATGGTTCGCAAAGGTAAGTCGGTGAGAACAACGACGGAGTGGGATTGGAAGTAAGGCCGCAGTTTCCTTGCCGATGTGACTACGGCGAGGGCCATCCTTTTGAGGGTGGGGTATCTCGTCTCGGCATCTGTGAGACACTTACTGGTATAGAAGATAGGATGTTATTCTCTTCGGTCTTCCTTTATAAGAACGCTGCTCACTGCCGAAGGGGAGACTGCGATGTAAAGATACAAAGTGTCGCATGCATCCGGTTTCGCTAATACCAGGGGAGTCGTTAAGTACTGTTTTAGTGCCGCGAAGGCCTGTTCACATACTTCATCCCAAAGGAATCTTTTATTTCCACGCAACAACTCGTAGAAAGGGAGACACTTATCGGTGGGCCTGGAGATGAAACGGTTAAGTGCGGCAACTTGTCCGGTAAGACGCAGAATTTCCCGCGATGTTTTGGGATCGGGTAAGTCCAAAACTGCGGATATTTGCTTCAGATTTGCTTCGATCCCTCGTTTCGTCACAATATAGCCAAGAAATTCTCCTGAAGTAACTCCAAAAGTGCACTTTGTCGGGTTCAGTTTCATCCCGTATTTGTTTAAGGTATCAAAACACTCAGACAGGTGTCAGATATGGTCTTTGGCGATAAGCGATTTGACCAGCATGTCGTTGATATAGACTTCCATAGTAACTCCTAACTTGTCGGCGAACATCTTGTTAACGAGTCGTTGATAGGTGGCTCCTGCGTTGTTGAGTCCAAATGGCATAACTCGGTAGCAATATGTTCCGCGATCCGTGATGAATGATGTCTTCTCGCGATCGTCCGGATGCATCATAATATGATTATAGCCTGAGAAAGCGTCCATGAACGAAAGGGGCTCGTTTCCGGCCGTGGACTCCACCATCTGAACGATATGAGGTAAAGGGAAGCTATCTTTTGGGCATGCCTTATTCAAATCGGTAAAATCAATGCACACCCTCCATTTCCCATTCTTCTTTTTAACTACGACCGGGTTGGCCAGCCAATCCGGATATTTGACCTTGGCGATGGACCCCGGCCCTAAAAGTCTGTCGACTTCGTCGTTGATGGCTTTAACTCTTTCAGGACCGAGTTTTCGTCGCTTTTGCTTGATGGGTTTGTACATTGGGTCGACGTTGGGTCGGTGGGCTGTGATACTCCGGTCAATACCAGGCATGTCGGCTGTTGTCCAGGCGAACGTTGATTTGTTTGCACGAAGGAAGGTGGTTAATTCGGTTGTGAGGTCGATACTTAGTTTGGAACCAATTCCTACGGTTCTGTCAGGATGATCAGGATCAACGCCGACTTGGATCATTTCCTCTTTTTGCGGTGATAATTTCTTCTCTGTTTCGACGAGGAAAGTCACCTGCTGACTTTTGAAATCAGAGATCAACATGCTTCGTGCAAGGCGTTGGTTCCCTTTAAGCGTGAAGACGGTACCTTCCATGGTAGGAAACTTTACACATTGATGGTATGTTGACGGGATTACTTTCATCATGTGAAGCCGTGGGGTACCCAGGATCGCGTTATACTGTGTTTTGGTGTCAATGACGGAGAATTTAACGAGCTTACTTATTCTTCCGGCAAAGACGTTAAGGCAGATGGTTCCCAATAAGTATGTCGACGAGCCGTTGAAACCGGTAAGGGCCCTCGACGATGGCTTGATGTCCTTGAGATCCACCATCATTTTTCCCAAGGTCTGCCGGAAGATAAGGTCAACCGATCTTTCAGTGTCGATGAGCACTCGCGTGACCTCGCAAGTGCCGATTTGCAATTCGACTAGCAACGGATCATTGTGTGGCTGATCTATGTCGGTGAGGTCTCCTTCGGAAAATGTTATAGAGGTTTCTCCTTCATGCTTCGTCGGCCATCGTCGGGCGGTTATGGCTCTGCGCTGGTACTCTTTTATTGATTTTACCGATCCGTTGCACAGGGGTGATCCACCGCGAATTATGTTAATTCGGCGAAAGATGCTGGGACGCTTGTCAGATAGTGTCTCCCGCAGGTCAGGTGTTGCAGTACTCTTCGTTTTCAGTGAAAGAAGAGGTTGAGGGGGCCGCTGAGATAAGGTTAATCCGCCGAGCTACTTGCGGTCTTTCATCTTCCGTGTCGGTATCGTCACGGTGTCGGGGTGGAGCAGCTGCGTCCTGATCGTCGCCGTGGACTGCTTGGTTAGATTCTTGTTTCTTGGCGGTAGCTGTCGGTTCTTTGTCCAACTCCCTTTCTTTCTATTTTGTTTTGACTTCGGTGGGTCAGGTATGACGGCACCGTTTTTGAATGCCGAGAATAGGGCTTCTGCAAGTTGTTTGCATTCCTTAGTGTCGTGGCCTTTGGCTTTGTCGTAAGTGCAGAACTTAGTTTCATCATATGTTAGGGGCTTCCCGTCCAGAGTTTTGTCCCATACATTCCATGGTGTCTCGGTTGTCGATGTGGAGGGGGGTGCATCGGGTTCCTCAGCTGCCGAAAAGACTTTTCCTTTCTTCTCGTTAGGTTGATGCTGACGAGGTTCCTGGTAGGTAGTTGTCGCTTTTGGTGTCAGCTGAGCCTTCAACGCGTTTTGCTTTGCGGTGTAAGCCGCGTTATCTTCCTCCATTCAGATGAAGCAGTTTGTCCTATAGAGCGCGTCTTCTAGGGTGATCGTACTATTTGTGTAAAGGTCAGATCGGAAGTACGACCTAATCTATAATGCGTTACGTAAAGCCTTTACTGCTGTTTTATCCGGAACGTCGACTTTGGAGACGAGGTTCTTGAATCGTTCCATGAAATTGTGAAGGGATTGTTTCTGTCCTTGAGAAATTTTCCACAAGTCGGTCGCTGAGGCCCCTTGGCGAATAAACATGGAATAATGCTTGAGGAACTCGGTAGAAAGTTCCTTAAAGGTGCTGATCGAGTCTGACGTTAACCGAGAGAACCAGGTAAGGGCCGGTCCTGCTAAACTTTTAACGAAGAGTTGATAGTAACCGGCATCTCGTTCTTCCGTGGAGAAATAGGCTCGACCCATAACAATGTTAAAGCTGGTCATATGGTCACTGGGGTCAGAGTCTCCGCGGAAAGACGGTATCCAGAGTTTGTCCTGATGTCGTACTCGGACGTCGGTGATCTTCTTGGTGAACGGAGTTTCTTGGGTTGCTTCCAAGACTCGATCGATTTCCGGTGCGAAACTCGTGGCTTGATGGATTTTAGACGACATGTCTTTAATCGTTCCTTGAAGACGTAGAAGTTCGTCGTTGGTTGCTTGATCGGCTGCTTGATCCCGCATCGTGGTTTGGAACAAACATCATCGGGCAGTATCCGGATCTTGGTCGTCTGCATGTGCATGAGGTAGACAAGCGGCGTCGATTACCTCGAGACGTTCTTGAGTCGCCTTATTAGCGGCATCTTGCTGATCGAGTCTTTGAACGACGGCGGCGAGAGAGGCCAAGATGGTATTTAGGCCGACTGGCTGTTGACCTACTTGGTTCGTTGGCAACCCTGTCATCATCCTGATTGATGTTCTTGATTGTTACTCTTCGAAATTCCCCACATATGGCGTCAATTGTTGAATCTGAAATCAGTAATCCTAGTTCGGTGATCGATATCGATGGTGGGTTTATCAAAGAGATGATTTAGAGAACAAATCAAGGAGTTTATTGATGAAAAATCGGGATGTTTGATGAAGAACAAGGTAAGAACAAAGAAAGAGTAATGAAAACTCTAGTTCTAGGCTTGCCCTTGAAGTATTTGTGTGTTTCTCTTCATCCCGATCTCCTTCTTTATATATGCTCTCCATCGTCTCAAAGTCGGTTCGATGGGTTTCGTGGGCCGACTTCCCCCACTGATACTGGGCCGAGTTCGTGCCTAAATGGGCCTATGTGGGTAGATGTAATCTATCCCCAACAGCTAGGGAGTCCGTAAGGATATTTGTAGATTGAGAGATAAATTTTAAATCAAGATCTTGGAAGCAAGTTCGAAAAGCTTTGATGTTTTCCAGTTCCACAACTATGGCTGACCATTCTTCTTCATTTCAAATGAGACTTATAAGTTGTTGATAGTCCGACTTCATATGGAGGTAAAGGAACCCGCGCATCCCAAACTTTCAGCTTCTGCCTGCAATGGTGAGGTTCCTTTTCGCATGCATCTATGTCCCGTGAATATCTATTTGTCTACCTGATAGAATATTAATCCAAGTCCCATCCATGTATCCGCCTCAGACCTAGAGGCATGTACCTGACACTTCCAAACACAATCAGGTGTGTGTGGGACTGGATTACTTCTCTGCTACGATAACTTTGCATTTTCAACTTCAAGTTCATCTACCACTTGTGCTAACCTCTAAGTTTCAGCTTCTTGACATGCGAGTTGAAGTGTGTCCATGGCGATAATATCTTTGCATTGAAACACTTATCGTGCCTAGCTTTCCAAATGTTTCGTAGAAGCTATGGAAACATCAAAAATCTTTTGGAATGACTACTTTGGGTCGCAACCTGTTGAAAGGGAAATCAAAGTTGGCATATACCAAAGACCATGAGAATGTCCCCGAAATTGTCAGAAGCCCGGACAACACCCAACATTGTAGCGCCGGCGGATACTAAAAAAATGGTTGATAGTCTCTTTCTCACAGCCGCATCTCTGGCATGTGGCATCTGTCCCAAAATGTCTCTCCACTAGTTTGCTCGCTGAGGACACGAAGCCAGTCAGAGCCTGCCATAAAAGGTTCTTAATCTTCCTCGACGTCTTCAACTTCCACACTTCTTTTCCTCAGACTTGTTATGCTTGGTTCACTTAAAGGCATAGAGTACTAATTTCACCTCTGCTCTACCGCAATATCATATCCCGATCTAACCGTATAATCTCCAGATTTCGTAAACTTCCATCAATATTTGTCGCGTCTTCTGATTTTGCTTATCCTTATCTTTAAGATCTCAGAGAAATCCCGAGCATGGATAACCACAAATATGAAATCTATATACAATTCTTTTATCTCAAAGTTTATGAGATGATGGACCTTTAAATCTGGGTTGCTAATAGTTTGCCTTGATGTCACGGTTCTTGCCGGGGAAGAAGGGATCTACACGTTTTCCGAGACTTTAGTCTTTGCATCCGTTCCTATCATATATTGGACTCCTCCTATACCCATTACCCAGCCCCCCAGTTATAGCCCGTATGGCCCAAGCCCAATCAAAAATATCCTTGGTATTTCTTATAAAACCCCACACTCTCCACTTCTTTCCTGCAACAAAAATCAGAAAATTAGAAAGAGAGAGTGAACTACGGAGGAGGGTGATGATTCTTGCAGAGAGTGGGCCGCCAGAGATGGTAGCCAGAGCCACCACGTCCCGTGACCACACCGAGCTTTACACCACCAATCGTCACCCTAGGTAACCGCCGGAACCGTTTATAATCTCGTGCATGCAAGGTAATCATCATGTTCCTCTCGTCGATACGAAGCCTTAGCCACCAACCATGCTACGATCAAAGCCTGGATGAAGCCGCACATGCCTACAGAAGTTCCACCTCCTCCCGCGCGTGAAACACACACGTCATCACGGTTCGCCGGAGCTACCTTGCCCGGCCACCATCAGTTCGTCGCTGGAAAGCCTCCGCCGAATTGCCGCTGCCGCCGGTGAGTTTATGGTAACTTGCCGCTGTCTTGGTCCACCGCCACCAATCGGTCACCGGTGAATCGTCGGTTGACTCACCTGTGACTCGGCGACTTGGCTGAGTCGACTCGTTGACTGGTCAAACCGGTTCAGTTTAATCTAATTGATTTTGGGTAGGGATTAAACCGACTGGTTATTAGAAATTGATGTTGGTTAGGATTTAACCGGTTTGCAATTAAATTAGGATATGGTTTAATTGAATTCGAAATAGGTTAAGGAAAACCGGTCGGTTCAATTTGATTTCAATTTGGTCAAGGGATGACCGGCTTGGGTCAGAGTTGACCGGGTTAACCTTTAACCAGCGACTTGACTTTTTGACCAGATAGGCGGTTATCCATTTTGACCGTTTGAAGGGAGTTATGACTCAAAATTTTACCCTGATTTCAGAATTGGAGTCTATTTGAGCAGATGAAATTCATAGACACCACTTTTTCTCATTGCTAAGGTGAGAGTCTATTCCCGAACTTCTCGTACACGGCTTAAGACGCCGAATAAGTATAATTTATTTCTAATATGTTTCATCTGCGTGAAATCAAGTCTGTCATTGCTTGTTTAGTTTTTAGGTTCTTTTCTTAAACCGAAACTAGGAAGTTAGATGATTCAAATATTAATTGCCTCACTTAATTTAATTCTTAGTTAGAATTGTTTAAAATGGATATAGAGACGAACTTCTGTATGCCAGATTGTATGAGAGGCAACAGCCAGACAGTCGACCGGCTGGACCATAGTCTGGAGTGGTCGATAAAGCGTCTGAGGGTGGTGACACCGGGAATGCTCTCGGAAGTGTTTTGTTCGCCCGTTAGTGGGCAGTTAGTGCGTGACTCGCTAGGACCATTGTTTGTTATTTGGGTACTTTAGGTATCGTGTTTGATATTTGTTAGATTTAAATTATTTTAATTTGGAGTCTTATCACCGGGTCCATGGACTTCGAGGTAGCATCCCATACCTCACCGAGTGACTCCCTTGTTGCTCACCCCTCATTCTTCTCTCTTTTAGGTGACACCGACGAGCATGAGTGATTATACCTGACGTGTGCTTTTGGTGCTATTGGGCTTTTGGGATTTTATTGGTTTTATCATTATTGGGCTTATAGGCCTTTGGCATTTTTATCATTTATGTTATTTCCTATTTTAGACTTTCGGTTTATGTTGTCTTTTATATTTCGGATGTTATCGATATTTGCGGAGTTATGGTATTGTATTGACTGAATTTCGATGTGGATGTTGTCTTTTGAATATTTATAAGTGGAGATATTATTTATTATTATGTTATTATATTATTATTGGTTTTCGGAAGTGACGGGTGTCACAATTCTTGGTATCAGAGCTTGGTTTTGTTCAGTCTCCAATCCGGGATGGTGATTCGTGGAGCCTTGGTTTAACTCGGTTTTAAATCGGTTTTATGAGATTTTCAAAATATTTCTCAGGATTTGGGAATTTAAAAAAAAAAAAAAAAACACCTTATGGGCCAGGGGCATTCTGATAATTTGTGGTGACTTATGGTCCCACGTCGGTCTTGAAATAGACTTGGCTCGTCTTCTCGCATCAGTGTCGAGCGACACCAAGGGTGTAGTGTCGACCGATACTTCTTCATATCTTCGACAGCGAGTCAGACAGACCACTTTTCCATAGCTAACTCAAATCTATATCTTGTGTCAAAAGATGAGTTTAATCGCACAGTGGGAAGGCTTCTATTCATAGCTACACTTATGACGCATCTGCACAACTTTGCATCTCTAAAATCTCAAGAATCTACAAATTTCTCCAAAATGTACCTAAACCTGAAAATGCTCTAAAACACACTACAACCACATATAAGAGACTCTATAAAGGACTTATACCATGGTCTAAAAGTGGTAAAAACCCATGGTATATCATAACGCCCAAGGTTCATGGAAATCCATGACCTCAGTACGGATTTGTCGGTTGATGTTTCGAGTCAATAGACGCCCGGTTTAATAACTTTGGTTATTTTGTAGGGACCTTCCCAGTTTCTCCCAAGCTTGCCTGCCATCCATTTCTTAGTGTTCTTGAACACCTTGCATAGCACGAGATCGCCGAGCTCAAGCGGTCATGATTTGACCTTTTTATTATAATAACTCTTGATCTAGTGCTGGTAATTCTGAATCCGCAGTAAGGCCTGATCGCATCATTCCTTGATTTCTTCTAGGGCGTTGATCATCATCTCTTTGTGGAGCTTGAATGTTCTGCAGCATCTTATTCCAACGCAGACTTGTCACGTTCACTTTGTCTGGAGCCATTGCTTCGACTGTAGGCTAAGGAGAATGAGGTTGTTTTGGTCGCGCCTCTTGAGGTTCTTTGGTGTGACCATATAACTCCGTCTAGTTCGTCGGCCAAGCATCCCTTCTTAAGGTCGAGGTGTTTCTTGATACCATTGATGATGATTTTGTTCGTTGCCTCGGCCTAACCGTTCCCCTGTGGGTATCTCAGCGTCGATGTACTGAGTTGGATTCTCCATCTGTCGCAAAACCTGCAGAAGTTTCCCGAAGTGAATTGTGATCTGTTGTTCATTACGATCTCCTAGGGAAGGCAGTGCCAACATATGATGTTCTTCCAAATGAATCCTTGGATTTCTTTGTCTTTGATTTGGACAAATGACTCAATCTCTACCCATTTTGTAAAGTAGTTGGTCATGCCGAGCAAGTAGCGTCGTTGCCGAGAACTTGGCATCGGTTACTATGTTCATATCCCAGCGCATGAAGGGATACAGTGCAGTAGTTGTGTGCAGGATTTCGTTTGGAAAGTGAATGAATGATGCATGCCTCTGACATTTGTCGCATCGTTGGGCGTAGGATTCACAATAAGCGACCATGGCTGGCCAGTAGAATCCAAGACTTTTGACTTTTAAGGCCAATGCTCGGCCACTCAAGTGATTTACCATCCGATACTTTGTGTGTCTCCACCATAGCGAATCTGGTTTCTTCACCGTGGATGCATGTTTCTTCACCGTGGATGTATTTGCGAAGGAATTTATTTTCAGGTCAGCGGTAAAGACTTTCGTCTATTACAACGTAGTTCGCGCTCCATGCTTTCAGTCAGCAAGCTTCCCACTTCTCGGGAGGTAGGTTGCCATCAGCGAGGTACTCGATGAACTATATTCTTCAATCTGGGATCAATTGCTCGTGATCCGGTTGCTCGGTATTGTCTGTGGGGGCATCAAACTCCATGTCCATTGTCTTGGAGATGGGAGCCGTGATCGAGTATATCTCAGAATGTAGGGAGATACTTGGTTTCTCAATTCGGTAGATCAAAGTGGTTTGTTTGACTTGATCTCAGAGCTTACTACCGAGTGCGGTGAGTGTGTCGGCGCAGACATTCTCTCCGCGATGGAGTTTAGTGAGTTTGAATATCTCAAAGTCCTTGACGAGGTCTTGGATGACTTTTAGATACACGTTCATCCATTCGTTTTGAGCATCATAGTCGCCGCTGAATTGACTCGTGATGAGCTGCGAGTTGCAGTAGGTGCTGAGCCTTTTGGCTTTGAAGGATTTTGCCAGGCGGAGTGCTGCAATGAGGGACTCATTCACGGCCTCGTTGTTGGAAGCGGCAAACCGAAATTTAAAAGATTGTCAGATCAGTTCTCATGTCGTCTATTGCAGTTGGACCCCTGCTCCCGAATCTTTGTTCGTAAAAGAGCCATCCACATGCTCGGCAAGATGAGATCTTTCTCGAGCTTGGGGGCTAGCTCGATTAATATATCGGTTAAGACTTGCGAATTCGCAGCCGTTCAGTTTTTAGGTTATACCGTGATCACTGAGTTTGATTGCCCACTTTGATAGTCTACCCGACTGACTCGTGTTCTGCATCACCGTCTCTGGAGGGGTTGGTTTGTCAGGATCTCGATTGAGTGAAACTGGAAGTATGGTTGGAATTTACTTTCTGAAGTGCCAATATCTAGGGTCATTTTCTCGAGAGCCGGAGAACGTGTTTCTGGGTCGTTCATGCGTTTGCTCATGTAGAATATGGGCTTCTGCTCTCCCCAGTCTTCCTTGATGAGGACATTACTAACTGCTGTAAATGAGACTGCAATATACAGTGATAGTATGGCACCTTCGTCGGGTTCGGATAGTACGGGTGTTGTTGTCAGGTACTACTTTAGCTGGTTGAACACTTCCTCGCACTTCTCATCCCACATGAATCTCTTGTTCCCGCGTAATAGTTCGTAGAAGGAGAGACATGTATCCGTTGATCAGGATATTAACCGAGTAAGTGCCGCTACTCAACCGGGTAGTCGTTGGACTTCTCTACTATTCTTTGGGCTGGGAAGATCAAGGATTGCTGATTTTTGTTTCGGATTGGCCTATATTCCTCTATTTGTTACGATGAAACCAAGGAATTCTCCCGACATCACGCCAAATGTGCACTTGGCCAGGTTCAGTTTCATCCCGTACTCGTTTAAAGTTCTGAAGCATTCATGTAAGTTTTTAAGGTGACCGATGGCATGTAACGAATTGACCAGCATGTCATCGATGTATACTTCCATTGTGACCCCGAGTTTATCAGCAAAGATCTTGTTAACATTATGTTCCTTGGTCGGTAATGATTGTCGTCTTCTCTCAATCGTCGGGGTACATCATGATCTCAATGTAGCCCGAGAAGGCGTGATGAAACCCTCCCTAGGATATTTCACTCTGATTTTGGTTGGATAAAACAAGGAAAGATGATAGATGGTCAATTTTCGCAGGGATAGATGAAAGGCAGTTTCTGGATAGATAAATGGATCGATATGTCACATTGAGGTTGCGAAATGGCCTCAGATTCACCACTCTCTTGTTCTGGATATGACACACCAGTTAACAGGAGAGGTTGCTGATTTGTTTGGGGTTTACACACCTCCACAATCAGGTTGTTCATAAGAATAATGAATCATGAAATAGAAAGAAAAATGATTTTTTTTTTATAAAAGGTGATTGAAATTTCAGGTACAGACTCAACATAGTTAAATAGAAAACTCAAGACTTGCTGCATGAACATCATAGAAAACATAAAACAGACAATGACATAACTAAACTAGTTGTTGTAGGAGACGCCTGAGTAAATGAAGGTTGTTGGGGAGGTGGTGGCTTGGCCAAGAAGCTCTTCTTCACTTTCCAGATTATGAACAAGGCCAACAATCTTCTCAATTAGCTTTTTGGACATATTTCGTAATATACCCATCAGAGATTGCAAATGTGTCTTCTTTCTGAACACTGGAATAAGGTATCCACTCAGGTGTATCCAAGGAGTTGTATCCACGAGGTTGCATCCACTCGGGTTTCTCAGATTCATCAACAGAGTTGCATCCACGAGGTTGCATCCACTCGGGTTCCTCAGAGTTGCATCCACGAGGTCGCATCCACATGTTCTTCTAAAGTTAACCCGTCCTAGGTTGTTTTCTTCAGTCTTATTACTCAATATTATGATCAAACACAAGCCCAAATACCAATTTTAGAAGCCTAACACGTCCAGCAACCAAACCAGTAGCTTTTCTTTGTATACTTAGGAAATACTAGCTTGACTCACCCCTCTACTGATTTCATTTCTTTGCATAAAATAAAAGTGCATGCTTTACCATGGGAGTATCGATCAAAGGACACATGGACTCTTACCTCTACAAGTATCTGAACAACTAGGCACAAAGTCCTCTCTTATCCCTTTCTTTCTTCTTTTATCTCTTCTCTGATTTTTTTTGTATCTCAAACTTAATGGACAATGATGCCATCTTATTTTTGATTTTCTCTTCTTCTTTTCTTTCTTTTTTCTTTCTTTCTTTTGCTTTTGGGGCAAAGTTGTAGGCGAATAGTGGGGTCATTGGTAATTTACCTACCCCTCGCTTCTAAGAATATGTGATCATTCCTCCAAATTAAAATAGTGGGGTCATTGATAATGTACCTACCCCTCTGCATCTCGGGAAGTCATCTCAATCTTTTAAGCTTTTAAGTAGATGCTCAAGAGAGAGAGAAGGGAACCAAAGGTGCAATGACTTGTACCTACAAACTTGCAAAAAGAATCCAATCCAGTGTATACCAATCTCCAAAGAAAGCAAATAATGTCAGGATTAGTGTTGGAAATCAGCTTCGGTTCCTTCAAACTTCATAAGCAAGTGTGATATAGTGGCATGATGATCCACTTTGGTATCTCTAGTAATCTCTGCAAACAACCTTCTAAGAATGATGCTAAAGTATGGTTAGTCAATAATAAATCTTTGATCATAATCCCTTTCTTGACTCAATAATACTTTTTGAAAAACTTATATATATAGCAAATAAAACTCAAAACAAATCAAATAGCCTTAGCGAACCTCCCCCAGACTTAAATTACACTATACTCAGTGTAAACCGTCCTGGATTGGTTAGGAAAAAATTAAATCATCAGTAAATAGTTAAGTAGGAAACTCGACACCTCTCTCTGTAAGAGAGTATCGATCGATGGTAGGCAGGTGGGATCGATCGATGGTCGCGATCCATTGTCGACCAATGTTGTTTCTTGAAACTCGATCGATGGTACACATATAAGTTTCTACTCCTTTTAAAATTTTTTTTTATAGAATAAGTATAAAACTCAAAATAGAACACAATATCAGTAAACCTCCTCCAGACTTTAACAACATTATCACCAGTGTTATATAGTCTGAGATTGGTGAAAAAAATAAATTAGAAGAACCAAATTTAACAAGGAAAAATGATATACCTGCTTTGTTGATGGTGACCGTCGATCGACACAGTTAAGTGGCGATCGATCGATACTAGGGTTACTCCGTCGATCGACAGTGATCAAGTGTCGGTCGATGCTCTGTGCAGACTATCTTCCTCCGTTTTTTTTTTTTTTGAAAACCTGCAATAATAAAATAAAATCCAAAATTAGACTAAAATTATCAAAAACTAATCAAAAACTTACTAAATAGTAGGTTGCCTCCCATTCAGCGCTTGTTTATAGTCTTTTAGCTTGACGTTTTGGAGTTCTGATTCAGTTCTAATGAGATTGGGGACTTGCTCCAAAAAATTTCCCAATATCCAATGTCTTCAGCTTCATCACTCTTTATGTGAAAGCCTCCATAGACTCTTCTCCTTTGTCTATCATCTCAGCAATAAGGAGTGCTCAGAGCTTTGCAAATGGCTGCAAGAAGCATCTGCTGCATACTCTGTACTTCCTGACACCATATGAGAAGTGGGGAATCAATGATAACTGAGGACCGTCTTTGGTCCGTTTCCTCTTCTTCCAATTCCTCTTTTTCTTTCCCCCAGACTTGTCTGATCTTGTGGTGTCTTCATCAAAAAGATTTTGAAATACTTCAAACTTTTGTTACTCTGATCCGTGATGAGTGTTGATTGACTCTCTAGTGTTATTGTCGATCGATGTTCCAATGGTGGCGTCGATCGATTCTGCAGTTCTGGTGTAGATCGATGGTATCTGGTCGGTGTCGATAGACGCTGCTTCCGCTGTCCCTTTATCGACTTGACCTCTACATCTCGACCCTCTCTGAGAAGCTACCGCTAACATATGATCATCAAATACCCCATTGTAGGGACCTAGATGCGTACCTCTATCTGGTGGGATAGGAAATTCAACTTCCAATATAGCATAAGGAACCACAAACTTCACAGGATCATGTATCAACTTCACTCTTTTGTGAATCCAAACAGCTTCTTCTACACAAATAGGTGCTTGCAGATGTTTGGAACATCAAGGTATGAACCCTTGGACTCGTGCATTCTCTCCTCAACCGTTTCTGGTTCAATCATGTAACCTGGCTCTTCGTCTAATGATGGGTGTCGACCGATATCAGGTGGTGTTTGTCGATCGATGCTCTTCTTTGGGTGTCGATCGATGCTCTGCTTCAATGTCGAGTCTGCAATGTTGTGAGGACAATTCGAACTATCAAAGATTTCAAGAGGTGTCGAACGACAAAAGGGGTTAGTGTCTATCGATGTTGAGGTCTTAGTGTCGATCAAGGTTGAGGTCTTAGTGTCGATCAAGGTTGAGGTCTTAGTGTTGATCGATGTTAGGGTCATAGTGTTGATCGATGTTGAGGTCTTAGTGTTGATCGATATTGAGGTCTTAGTGCCGATCGATGGTAGAATCAGAACACTAATATCAGCTTCTTCTGCTCTACTCGGCTCTCCATATCCATCTTCTTCTTCTTCCTCTACCATATATCTCAGCATAGATTCCATCTTGATCTTCATGCTTGCTTCAGTATCATAGAGAAATTTGGTGAGGAAGGCGTTCGTGATGTCATTCCATGTAGTGAGAGATCCTGGTGGCAAAACCTCTTGAACCAACATGCTGCTTCTCCAGCAAGAGAGTATGAGAATAGTTTGCAGAAGTAGTAATCTTCAGAGATTCCATTGCACTTAATGGTCGATGCTAAATCATCGAATGATTTGAGGTGGTCAGTAGGACATTCATGAAGAAGACCATGAAAAGGATGTTGACCCACAAGATAGATGTATGAGGATGCAGCCCAATGACATTCTTCTGGAGTTCAGAACGACGCATAGCAGACTTCTTAGCGTAAAAATCTCCAGGTCAGTTGTAATCTCTAAGTGCTTTTGTCGTTCAATCCCAGCATTCACAGTAACAACAGTAGCATCAGGGATCTCAGTTCCTGTAAAATATCTCCAGGTCTGTTGTAATCTATCAAATTAACCCTACGAACTACTCTTTCCAAGAGAGGTCAAATTGTAGTATTTAGGGATCAAATCCACAGGAAGCGTGGACACACAATAAACTCAATATTGTCACGATTAAGCTAGGCAAATAGATTAATAAGCAGCAAATAAACTATAGCAGATGATTGATTGATTGGTAAGTAAACAATAATAATAAATAGCTAGATCTAGGGTTCCAAGAAAGTGGTTTATAGAGGATAGAAGCTAAGGGTATTAATCATAGAACTCGTTGACTAAATACGATGTCTCAGCTCTTGCTTTTAGACACAGAATGACAGTCGATCGATGGCAATGATCCTGCGTCGATCGATGGTCTCTTGAGTCAAGCTTTATGACCTAATTCGATAAGTTCACTAAATTAACTAAATTAATTCTCGTTTGTTTCTAGCAGTCTAGCTCAACAAAAGCAATAATCATAATTCTATTGATAAATCTAATAAATACCCTAAAAACTCTATTATTTGGCTAATCCATCAATACCATTAATAAACCCTAAACCTAACAAGAGATATACTCATACATGATCTTTATCGCAGAAATCATAGATGAATAGAATATATATAATATAAAGAACCAAAAGAGTTCCAGGAGGAATTTGAAGGAGTTCCAGGAGGACTCTGAAGGAGTTCCAGGAGGACTCTGAAGGAGTTCTTCCCTTCTCTCCTAACCCTAGAACAATGAATAAAAAAGCTTTAGAATCTCGTGTAGCCGTCAACAATGGCTTAGAAAACATATAAATAGGGTTTTAAGTCAGCCATAAAACAAGTCGGGACTGTCTTCTGGGATCACCATCGATCGACACCAAGGCTGTGCCGTTGATCGACACTCATTCATTTTTTCGACAGCTTCCTCTCGCAAGGCAGACGGACCACTCTCCAGTAAAATAGGCATAACATTATCTCTAGGATCCTGATTGACCTCAAACTGGGGAATTGGAAAGATAACTCAAATATCTATCTTATGTAAAAATATCAGCTCAATCTGACCGTGGTAAGGTCTCCATCCATAGCTAAACATATGATGTATCTGTGCAGTTCTGCATCTCTAAAAGCTCCAAAATCACCAAAGTTCTCTAGAACGTACCTTAACCTGAAAATACTCTAAAACATAATCCAAACACATATAATAGACTCTAAATAGAGCTGATATTATGGCACAATAGTGGTAAATATCAGGCCCTATCAGGTGTCTTGATCCCAATGGTTCCAACCTTTTTCTTGGACAACCACTGTCAAACCGGGAAGACCATCCTCGTTGACGACGTAGACAAAGCCTTGCTTTTGATCGGATTTATAGTAGGAGGAATGCTGACGCGGTTCTTGACGAGCATCAGTGGCCTTAGCGGTAGCTTGCTTTGAAGCATTCAGCTTGTTAATGATTGCTCTGGTATCTTCCTCCATCCAGATGAAGTTGTTAGACCGAGCAATAGCATCCCAAAACTAAATAGTTACAGAACTTTGAATATACCCAAAGGAAGGTTTCTAAAACATCCACTGCTATGTTGTCGGGGACATTTACTTTAGAGACGATAGCTCTAAAACATCAAACGCTGTAACATAGTCAGTGGGGTTGGAGTCTCCGTAATAAGATGGAAGACGGAATTTCTCTATAGATCAGAGTTGTATATCGCTGATTCGCCTGGAAAAGAGGTTTTCAGCATTTAGGCCAGGACATTGTCAATCTATGGGGCGGAGCTCATCACATGATGAATCTTGGAGTGAATATCTTGCATCGAGAGTTTGAACTCGGCGATTTCACAGAAAGTTGTTGGATCTAGACCTCCATACATTTGCACGGCGCCCCCGATAGCTAGGTTAGCGGTACCGGCTGTTTGCTCCTCCACACCAGTCGCTAGGATGGTGTTAAAGAATTTTTGTCATAGACTCGGGGTTGTTATTGTGACCGGTTAGAAGGGCGAGGACAGCGGCTAAAGCGGAAGGGCGAGGACAGCGGCTAAGGAAGAAGCTGCTTGTTTGTCGCTTTTTGTGCTTCTTCCTGCTGAGCGAGGCGCGTAATGACGGTCTTCATGAAATCCGACATGTTTGCCATTGTATCGACTGGAGTAGGTGCATGTTCTTCGCCGGAGGTTGATTTGTGACAGTCATGTTTATCTTTGTTAACGATGCTTCGTTCTGCCCCTACGGTAGGCGCTAATTGTTTGATCTGAGTTTAGTCAGAACTCGTACTATATGACCTAAATTTTCGGTGGATTAGTTCAAAGATGTTTTCTTATTGATCGAAAAAGTGTTTGGTTTACAAAAGAGGAAATAAACGGAAAAAGTAAGACGGTGCTCGGTGAGCTGGCCGGGAAAGTACAAGTCGACAAGAATACAATGAGTAAAATCCTACTTTATAGCCGCCAAGTATGTGTTAATCTTTATCCTATTTCTTGTCAATATATCTTTTCTTATGAAGATAAGACTCACCTTTCGTTTGCCTTAGGTTGTTTCACCCAAACGGGCCTGATCCTTCCAGAACCGAGCAACTGGACCAAATAGTTGAGCTTTCGAACCGAGCCGGTGCATTTACTCTTGGCTATCCTAAGCTGGTTTGAATGGCCGGATCCTGTTTTATGAGCTTTGTGGTGGGTGCAATTCATCTCCTACAACAAGTCATTGTGTTCCCCATTGGTCAAAAGTATTTTATTTCCACAAAAACATTTGCATATTCACAAGGTCTCTCTTCATACCATTGTTGAAATTATTGGAGGAAAGAGCCAAGAAAAATGCAAAATCAAAGAAACAATAGCTCATGGAAAGTGTCGGATTGGAATCAATTCTATTTGGATCATTATAGTACCACTTTCGACGACTTGTTTTTATTCACTCATGCCGTGCCTAATACGGTACTTATAAAATATATAATTTTTAAATTTTTAAAAATTCCTGTTTTATTTATTTATTTTGCCGACAGTTCTGATGTTCAAAACAATTTAGATTTCTATATGTTACGATTCGTCAATGATTATGTGAGAGACTACGTCGGAAAATTTATCATGGACTTTGTTAGGATTTGGTGATGAAAATCAAACAAGATCGCATAACTTAAACCAAGACAAAATCGTCATATTAAAAAATGAATATTACATTTATGGTTTTTAAAGGTGATATGATCCTGAAAATATTTACTTTCATGAAGTTATGAAAGTTGAAGATATTTTAGAAATATTCCTAATAGGTTTATGGAAAGAAACGGATGTCCTAATCCAACTAGGTTAATGTAATAAACTCTCTTTATATAAGAGGAGCTCGTGTGCTCTATTTCTCCCTTGTCCAAGAAAAAACTGAGCTTGGTTTGTAAGCTTTGGTTGAGAGAGAGATGTTCTATATCTTTGTTCTTAAGATTATAGTGGAATTGCCTCCTTGCTAGGTCTCAGAGACCTAGCCATTCTAGGGGAACTCCGGATAAACAATTTCTTGAGACCTAGCCATTCTAGGTGAACTCCGGATAAACAATTTCTTGTGTCCATCTTCTATATTTTCTACATTTGTCTTTTGTTCTCCATAATTCTACAAACTTTCATACTTTTGTAACTTATGTCAACGAATATGTAAGAGAATGTGTCACGAGTTTGTGTGTGATTGATTTTACTAATACCGAATCAAATTGTTTCTTGCCATTGTGTGGTTGAGTTTTCTCAACACTATATGATACTGTCGAATTTATATAAGCCAATTTATAATTGTTTACCACCTTTTTACCTTCAACATTGTAAACTCAAAATGTATTTTTTTTTCGTCACCGTTTCTCTTTTCTCCCAGTACTTAAGATATTCATTTATCAATTTTTATTTATTATTAAAAACACTTTTTTTATATAAGATTTAAAATTATATTCATTTATTTTAAATTATTAAATTTAACTAAAATCAGTTTTTATTATATAAATTATTTATTATCTTAATCAATTACATAACTACATACAAAACAATAGTAAATATTTATTTAAACAGTACAATTGCTATATTTTTCTCACAAATAACCAAACAAAACATGTTCTATGATGTATTAAGTTTGTATGCGTTTTAAAAAAAATTATATTATTATATACTTTTAATGTTACTCTTTCTTATTTTATTTTATATATCATTATTGGATTAAAAGTTTCATTTTTAAGCATTTCAGTTTTTGATAGTTATGTTTTAAGATTATTAATTATGATATAAATATTATATAAAAGTTTTAAAAGTAATATTTTGTGTAAAATATTATGTTTATGCAAAAAATAAAGTCTTGTTAAAAATTTAAAACTTATTATGCATATAAAAATTTGAATATTAAAATGAATTGGTAAATAGTGTTATCTCAAATTTGATGTAATACTATTCACATTTTCATATTTTCCTTAAAATAATTTACTATTGAAAAAAAAACTTTTTCCGTTTTTTTGAACTTTTTTTTTATGCACCATTAGAGGTACTTTAAGTAATTTAGTAGTAATTCATGTTTTATGCTTAAAATCTATTACTTATTTTGTTAGACACGATATTGAAGTTTTAAAATATTACATAGTTTGTCATATATGTATACTATATTGCAAAATTGTAAAAAATAGATTACATTTTTCTGCTAACTAAATCTTTACAAGAATAACCCATGGTAAAAATGAAACATACACAAAAGATTGTGACTGTAACGTTTTCCTAGCCAAAATATCATCAATGTCAACACAATGGTTACCATACTGATAGATATACGCGAATCTAAGTGACTTGAACAATTTTTCCAACACTCAATCTTGTATATGTACTATATAGCGTCAGATTATGTGTTTAGTCACTGAGGAATCGATTAAAAATAAGTTATAGTCTTTTAACTATATTAAAATTATATTAAAAAATGAAATTGTGTAGTGTTAGGAATAATTAATCAAAGAATTCATTCCTTTTCTTTTGAGGAGGACACAGGTCTTTTTCTCCTGTTTCGACAAATTTTGGTTTTTGATCAAGATTTTTCTGCATAGGAGTAAAATGGAAAAAGTTTTACTAATAAAAAATCTTTTCATATCTTAGAAAGTGTACGTATCCAACCTAATTCTCGACTAAAAACAACCAATGAAAAGGGAATCCAAATCCTACAACAAAGATCGACTATTTAAGGCTTCGACAATAGATTTAGAGTGATAGAATTAGGGTTCATGAACCGATATGTTGTAGTCCCAGCTCTTTTGATCAATAAAAAATTATATTTGATCTTTGACTTTCGTCCTCTATTACTTACTTCATGTTTTTGTAGTATCACAAAGAGCATGAACAAATTTACTATAATAGTTTGATGTTAGAAGTAAGGCTGTAACTAAGACTACATGGGATGATAGAAATTGAGCCTATTTTGCTACGTCGGCCGAAATTGAGTTACGAACCCATCTCACAGCCATGTAAAGTCATATCACCGAGATGCACACAGCTTGAGAAAGCAACGCCTCTACAAATAACCTTTTACTCATCTCAGAGGTCCAAACTTTGAAAGATAGGATCGAAGACCACTCCAAGCTGTTAGAGAAAAGCAAAGACAAGCTTTCACAGCTTGAAGCTGAGAACGTAGTTCTCCTAGAGTAAACTCATTTCTCCACACAATAGGCAAGAAACAATGCAGGTAAAGATATCCATCCCCAGATGTAACGCCTTAACAGCCATCTCCGCCTTCAAAAGAAGCATGATATCTGATGGGGACCTTTATAGGGAACTAACCAAATACCAATGCAGAACCATGGTGGATATATTATCCTCAGCTTGGGCACAAGCAAAAAAAATGAGAAGAAGATTCATCATATTGATCGAAACACTAAGAAGGTTACGGTCCGGAAAGAAAAAAAAAAAAGCAAAAAAGAAGACAAACCACATCAAAAGTATGTTAAAGAGGCGTGAGCCATTAATTTTGGTAGGTACCAAAACCTACCTATAGAGAAATCCGACTGAATGACAGTGTCAACCTGGCCAAATATATCCAATCTCTCCATCTTGAAACTGAAATATGCCAAATATATTTATGCAGGTGCCAAGAAAAGCACCAGAACTGCCGATAATGGCTAAGAAACCAGGAATGCAAAAGGTGTGCTCCTGGGAACCGATGAAATAAGCTTCACAGCTACGGAAAATGAGAATTCCATAATGACCAAATTCATAAAACAAAAGACTGCATCTCACTGAAGATTAAAGTCAAAGAGCCACTATAGAAAGAATACATTTGGTAATTCCTCTCCGACAAAGTCACAAACCTTTTTAACAATAGAGAGGCGAACAACCAACCGGCCAGAACTACTCCTACCTCACCACCTCGACACAATAAGATATTCAATGAAATATATGGTGGCATAGAGGAAAGAGGCGTCACTCATGCAGGTTCCAAAAAAGCACCAGAACTGCCGAGAATGGCTAAGAAAAAGGTGTGTTCCTGGGAACTGATGAAAAAAGTTTCACAGCTAAGGAGCATGAGAAAGTCATGGCTCCCCATCACAACCCCCTCTTCGTATCTCTCATGGTGATGAATTTTTTGGTGAAGAGGATACTACTGGATAAAGAAAACTCCACTAACATCATTTTCTTGGTAGCCTACAAAGACTTAGGACTGAAAAAAATGCCCTGGCCTAAAAATTCAACCACTTATAGGGTACAGAGGTGAAATCAAACAAACAATATGAGAAGTCATACTCTGTGTTTATGCAGAAGGAGGAAACATGTCTAAAATGTTCCTGATTATCGACTGCGTTTCATCCTACAATATGATAATATAGTGTCCCTAGATCCATGACATGGGAGCTGTCCCTTCTATTGTCCCCTAGGTAGTCAAATTTCCTACCTCTGGGACATTAAGGAAATAACAGGAGATCAGAAAAATTTCTGCTCCTGTTACTAGAAAACTCTCAAAGGCAAGACCAAGATCGTACAACAATTACATCAAAAGCCTCTGGATCCACACACAAAAGAGCCAGAGATTGAATAGCTCGACAAAGTACCTTTGATAGAGGGGGATTCAAGCAGGAACCTCAAGATTGGGTCCAAGCTACCAATGGGTTTGAGGCAGAGATTGATACATTTCGTCTACTCTAATTATGACTGCTTCGCCTGGTCATATATGGATATGATGGGTATATGCCAATAAATAATATGCATAAGATACAATTAAATCCTCTACATCAACCAGTGATTCAAATAGAAAAACATTCGCCAAAACGGGATGTCATCATCAACGACGAAGTCAATAACTTCATGGATGTCGGATTCATAAGAGAGGTGCAATACCCGGAATGGCTGGCCAACATTGTAGTGGCCGCAATAAGAATAACAAATGGCGAGTCTGCATAGACTTCACCAACCTCAACAAGTCCTACCCAAATGACCCTTTTCCCCCACCACTTATCGACAAGCTAGTCGGTGCAATGGTAGGACAGTAACTGATGAGCTTCATGAATACTTTCTCCGGGTACAACCAGATACTCATGCATCCAAACGACCAGGAGATGACTTCATCCATGACGTCTAGGGGAATCTACTATTACAAAGTTATGTCATTTGGCTTGAAGAATACCGGCTCCAGCTACCAAAAACTAGTAAACATTATGTTTCCAAAACATATCGGCCAGACTATCGATGTCTACATGGACGATATGCTCGCCAAATCAATGAAAGCAAAATATAACATACCACATCTACTACATGCATTCTCCACATTAAGGAAATACAACATGTAGCTTAACACATCCAAATGCACTTTCAGGATAAGTCATGGCAAATTCTTGGGAATCATAGTCATACACCGCGGTATCGAGACTAACCCAGAACAGATAAAAGCGATTCACGCGACCCTTTCACCAAGAAACTCGAAGAATCTACATAAATTTACAGGAAGAATGGCATCCCTGAGCATGTTCATCTCACAACTATCAGATAAGTCTCTCACCTTCTTTGAAGCCCTCCAGACTCCAAATGACTTCAATTGGAATGAAAAATGTGAAAACGCCCTCATCAAGGTAAATGAATACCTCACCACGTCTCCTTACTCTCAAAACCCAAGAACAGAAAAGTAATGATGCTCTCTTTGGTGGTACCAGAGCATGCAGTGAGTGTCGTCCTGGTGCGAGAAGAGGGAAGCATGTAATACCTGGTGTATTATGCCAGAAAGTCACTCCTTGAAACAGAGACACGATAGAGTCATCTTGAAAGGTTGGCTTTAGCTCATCCAATCGTCGTTGTACCATGTCTACCTATCAAAGAAATACCCATATGCTGAAAGTTTTAGCCCGACGCGCCAAATGATCCATAGAACGAGGAATACGACAATATATGCAGATCCTCCACATCCATCAAATCACAGTTACTAGCCGACTTTCTGGCTGAAATCTCCCCGACCATGCTCCCCGGAGTGATGCACAGACCAAGCAGAAGAATGGAAAATCCATGTGGACATATCCAAAATTGTAAGGGGAGCAGGAGTTGGCATCATATTCACCTCCCCATCAGAAGATAAAGCTTCAATAGTTCTAAGATGCAACTTCAAGGCCACCAACCTTGCCAGTTAAATGAGGGCAGAAAACCTCAAGGTATTTGGAGACTCGCAACTGATAGTCAATCAAACATCAGGAGAATATCAGGTGAAAGATGCAAGCATGGCCAAATATCTGGTTATTGCCAAAAGACTAATTGGAAAGCTCCAAAGTTTGCAAGCTCACGTAAATCCTTAGGAACAAAAATCCCAGGATGACGCCCTATGAAATCTCGGTTCCGCCTTGGAAACCAAAAGCCATATGAGTATCCCCTTGCTTGTGATCTAGTGGCCAGCAATCGAGGAGGAAACTGTACCACCAGGGATTTCAACTATCAAGAATGAACAGATTTGGATGACTCAACGAAAGCCGGAAAAGCAAAAAGCAGGCGGCTAGATATTTTCTCTCTCATGGGAAACTGCTTAGGAGATTTTTCTCTGGACTCTATCTACGCATCATGATGCCAGGGCAACCAGACTAATACTCTAGGAATTACATGAAGGAGAATGCAACTCTCATTCCAGCGGTCATATCTAAGTATACGGGCAAGAAGAACCGGATACTACTGGTCCATGATGGCAAAAGACGCGATCTGCCAAGAAAATTATTGCGACCAATTCCAAAGACACGCTCAAGTCTCAAAGCTTTCCTCGGAAAACCTAAAATACATAAGCTTTCCCTGGAGATTCTTGAAGTAGAGCATGAGTATAGTGGGAAACCTACTAATCGCGCAGGGACATAAGGCCTTCTTCCAGGCCGTAACCAAATACTTCTCCAAATGGGTGGAGGCAGACGCGTTGAGCAGGACCGCAGACACCCCGGTCAATAAAAGTCCTCTGAGTTAATGTCATATCGAGGTTCGGGGTTACGCATGAAATTTTCACCGACAATGGACCACCATTCACAAGCAATAACTTTAAAGAGTTCTCAAACAAGTCACAAGCAATAACTTCAAAGATTTCTGCAACAACTAAGGCATAAACCTCACCTTCACCACACCACGGCATCCTCAATCGAACAAAAAAAGCATAGTCCACCAACAAAACGGTAATCAACATGCTCAAAAACTAGTTAGAGGATGCTAGAGGAAGATGGATGAAGGAACTACAATGAGTCCTATGGGTCTACTAAACCACAACCAAAGTAGCTACAATGGAAATACCTTATTGCCCGATCTATGGCACATAAGTAATACTTCTGATTGAAGTGAAAATAACGGCAACTGAATCGGAGCCTCTTTTTAATGACTCTGGACCTTGATCTACTAGATTGAAAGAGTGAGGCATCCCGAATAAGAAATTGGTGCTACTAGAAAGAAATTTCCAGAAGCTACAACAAAAGGATTAGAACCAGAACCTTCCAGCAAGGGGTTGGGTCCTTTGACACGTATTTGACAGCACCAGGAATAGTTCAGCATGAAATATGGCTCCCGGTTTGGAAAGACCATACAAGGTGATCAAAGTGCAGGGAGCATGAGCATACTAACCGCAAGACAGGTACAACAAGACTCAACCCAATGGTTGGAATGTCCTGCATCTCAAAACTTACTACTTCTAAAAACGATCTCATGATCACGTTTTTCTACTTTTACAATTAATAGTACTTTGGTGTTCTACTTATCTTGCTAATGTAGTTTTACTGTATGTCTCCAGACTGATTTTATCTAATAAGATTATGAGTTATTTCTACTAAAAGCACAAAAGAAAACCAATCTACTTAAGGGGCAAATGAATCGGATCGAGCCTTGACATGCTCTAGATCTAGGAAAACCCTATAAACTCTTGTATGTAAGTGGGACATCCACAAAAATGATGCAACATATATATGACAAAAGCGTGAATAGGCCCGCGCAAACCTGAATATGTTGTCAAAAATATCAAATTCCTGCAAAAAGTCCGTGTACGAAAACCTGTGCAGGATTCTACAGTCCTAAATGTGCAAAGTCATGCGTCAAACGCCAAGGGCTAGACAAAACGCATGAATCATGAAGTACGTATGCAAAGTATTGTAAACAAACTCCATGGTTATTACAGGGAGAAGAATCTGCAAAGTCCTAACAACGGGAGCACCTTAATTCTTTGCTTATCTAGACATGGAAAGCAGTAAGACTCGTGCTTGAGTAACCACTCCTGTTAGATTCACACCAACATGTGACCAAAGTCTGACAGTAGCTAACCTTCAGAAAACAGAGTGTAACATCATGAGATGTTGATAGTAGCCTACTTTCGAGTGGCAGAGTACAATATAGGTAGTAGCCAATCCCCGGGTGGCAGAATAAAATATCAAAGCAAAACAACCTCTAGGTTTAAGACTAAAATAAAAGATTCTTTGGATCCATATTCGACAAAATGCCATACAACCTCTAAGGTTAAGATGGTGAACAACCTCTGAGTTAATATTCTACAAAAGCTCGAACAATCCTAGGGTTTAAAATAGCAAACACGAGTTCTCCTCCGATAACTGATACTCAACTCCTTAGAATTTTTGGGTTATCAAAAATAGAAGCTACGATTTGTGATGGATCCGAACTACGATTCCTTTCGACCACCGGGTCCCTAGGATAATACCAAAAAGTTCCTAGCGATCAAAGTCATTACTCCTGATAACCTTTGGATTTGTAAGAGTAAACCCCAAAAATCTAACTAATCCTTTGGGTTCTTAAGATATGCATCCATTAGTTTATTATTTGCTTGGTATTCGCCATTAAATTGATTGTTGATGAGTTGTGAATCACATAAAGTTTGGAGATGCTTTGACTTGATTGCCTTTTTCAAATGTAATCATATAATGAGTGCTTCGTATTCGGCCCTATTGTTAGAAGCGACAAAACCCAAACAAAAGGATGTTCTCAGCAGTTATGCAGTAAGAGATAGGAGGTGCACGTTGAATCCTGACTCTGTCTTTGAAGAGAATTATGCATACAGAGGTTTTAAAGTAGTTCCCAAGTTTCAACTGATGTGGTACATCGTTCAATCTTCATGAGGACGTGATCTCCAACATTCAAGAAGATTATATTCATCATTCATCGCCTTCTCACATCTCTTGAGTTTTGCAGTTTTTTCTTTGGAGATCTTTTTCTTTGCATCAGGATCTTGTTCGTCTTTCTCGGTGGAGTATGAGATGGAAACCTTCAAGATCATAGCATCATTTAATCTTGATACGCTGGGAAATGCATACATCCTTCTCCTCCAAAGTGAGAAATCAACATCACCATTGAATCTCTTTATATCGAATTTTGTGCATGTCATCTCTGATTGAGTATCGATCACCTCCATTCCTCCTTAAATCCTCTTCATCGGAAACCTGGTTCTGATACCACTTTGTACGAATACGCACTTGGATCTAACCTAATTAAACTTGATTAAAGCAATGGAAACAAAATCAAGAACATGCCACACAAAACCTTTGGTGACCCGGTGTTTACCTCACTCTCTAATGTGGAGAGCAGCTATACTCACTGGAGCTGGATCACACAACCAAGATGCACAAGAAATTAGCTCAATCCCGAGCTCAAGAGATAAAACAATTGTGATCGTCTTTCATCCTAACTTTTTCTCTCTCTTACTTTTTGTTACACTTAGAAAGATTATCTTAAGATGAGAAAATTAATAGGACCTATATACTTAGATTGGTTACATTTCTCTAAGTTACGAGATCACCCATGTGACTTAAATAAACTTGAACTGACTTTAATCGTTTTAATCGTTTTGCTTGATTGAACTTGTGATAACCACTGATCAGAAACACAGTCCTTCAACACTGACATTATATTTTTGAATTTAGGATACCAATCTTTACTATAATGATGATAAAGAAATATAGTAAAATGTTGTCCATATTTTGAATTTAAGATGACAATCTTGAACTAAGGCAAGATAATTGTTTACATATTTTTTAAAAAAATAACCAAAAATTGCCTTAAAATGAATAACTTTGGTGGCGTCCATCTATCGGTCTAGTTATCATATACTCTCTTTGTTTCATGTTACTTGTCGTTCTAGGTTTATGCACACATATTAAGAAAACATATGATTTTGTATATTTCCAAAATAAAAACACAATTACTTATACACCTAACCATATTTCAATCAATAGAAAAATAAAATGGAGAATCTTATTAATGAATTTTGTATTGAAACTCTAAAACAACACTTATTTTGAAACGAAATTTTTTTTCTACAACGACAAGTAATATGAAACGGAGAGAATATTGGTTCCTATATATTTAAGTCAAGTCAATGAATATAAGTCAAGAAAGATACTGTTGCGACATAAATAAATAATTTTAAAAAAAAAAGACAAATTTAAGACAACATTTAAGGGGACTGACACACTCAATTTAAGCTTTCAGTGTACTAAGATAGACAGACAACCATTATTGTGACCGAAGAAGAAGAAGAAGAGTTAGTAAAACTTCCGTTAACGATGATGCCCCCGAGACTGCTCCTGACCGTCTGGTTGCTCTTGTGTATCCCCGGTTCGCTTCACCTGGTTCGTGCTCAAAACCTTACCCGAGCCACTACTGATCCCGACGAAGGTCTCTACTCTATCGTTTAACAGTTTAAAATAATTAATATCAAGTTGTTTGGTTTAAAAACAACTGACGTTTGTCGTGGGATAAACAATAGCTGAAGCTTTGAACACCATCTTCGCGGCGTGGAAGATCCTGAGGCTGAGAGAATGGAACACGAGCAGCGAACTTTGCTCTGGCGCCGCCATCGACGATAACATCAAGATCGACGACAAAGCCTACAACCCTTTTATCAAATGCGACTGCACATTCAACAGCTCTACAATCTGTCGCATCACGGCCCTGTACAGTTCATTCTCTCTGTTTTCTTTTTTCTTTGTCTTCGTGCATTCACCCACTTAATGTTGACATGCTCTTACAGAAAGGTTTTTGCGAAAGATGCAGTAGGAACTATACCTCCACAGCTCTGGACTTTGACATACCTCGAAAATTTGTATACACTTTACCTTTACCTTTTTTCATTTTTTTTTTAATCATAAAAAGAGCGTGAAAAAGCATTTCAGTATATATATATACGTTAAAATCACATGCCTCTTTTTCAGGAATCTGGCTCAAAATTATCTTACAGGCTCCATTTCTCCTGCAATTGGAAACTTGACTCGAATGGAATGGCTGTACGGCTGTTGATTTAATGAAACCTTCTCCTTCCTTTTTTAAAAACATAACACTTTATTGTCTCCAACTGTTTCTCAACTATCGTAGGACTTTTGGGATCAATGCTTTGTCTGGTCCCTTTCCCAAAGAAATTGGTTTGCTTAAAAACTTGAAATCTCTGTAAGCTTCTTCTTAAAATATCATAAATGGCAGATTTTGATGCCTCCTTAATATTAAACCTATTTTGTATATATTTTCTGCATGCAGTGGTTTTGGTGTAAATAAGTTTTCCGGTTCTATACCACCTGAGATTGGGAATTGTACAAAACTAATGAAAATGTGAGAATGTACAAAGTACTTTTATGTATTCATTTCTGCCGTTTTTTTAGTTCAGATATGAAAATTTAATTAGTAACCTTACAAAATTAATAATCATATTTATGTTAAAAAAAATCAATAATCATATACTGTCGTATCAACCTTCCTTATATTTGTATTGCAGATACCTGGGAAATTTTGAACTTAAAGGGGGATTACCTTTATCTTTTGCTAATCTTGTGGAACTTGAAGAGCTGTAAGATATTATTTTCATTAAATTCGCATATGATTAAAATTTGTTATTGTATTTCTACATTTTTTGTAATTATATTACGTTACATTAATTTTGGTTTTGGCGTGGGGTGGTTTTTCCTTAATGTTCGTACCAGTTGGATTGTCGATCTGGACGTTACTGGTCGAATACCGGACTTTATAGGATCATGGACCAAACTTCTTTCCATGTAAGAAGATTTCATTTTCATTGATGGACTTTTTCCACTGCTCTTGTTTGCTATACTTACTTCTACTCTTATTAGAAAAAGGCCTCGTTAATTTTGAGTTTTGAGATTCAAACTGTTACATGTTTTACCGCATGCAGGAGAATTCACGGAACAGGCTGGAGTGGTCCAATACCATCTTCATTTTCCAACTTAACTTCTTTGAAAGAACTGTATGTGTTGCCTAGGTGTCAGAAGTCGTTATTGTTTATATCTCTTTCTATTTTCTCTCCACATAATCGTATTGTACATGTAGGAGGCTTGGTGATATATCCAATAGTAGCTCTTCTCTTGACTTCATCAAAGACATGAAGTCTCTAAGTATACTGTAAGGCAAAATCTACTCTAATTCACGACGAAGTTCCCTCTCCTTCTTACGTGTATATAACAATGTGTGATGATATGTGTCGCAGAGTATTGAGGAACAACAACCTCACTGGGACCATACCCTCTTATATCGGGGAATTCTCAAATCTGGAACAAGTGTAAGTACAACATTGCTGAATTCCCATCATTGAACTTAATGTGTTACCGCGTAATTCATGTCTGTTTTACAGTGATTTGAGCTTCAACCAACTACATGGACCAATTCCTGCTTCGCTTTTCAACTTAAATCAACTTACTCACTTGTAAGTTACTCACTTGTACTCGTATCTATCAGTGATAACTGTGGAAAAACTTTGTTGTCTTCATATTAGGTTTCTGGGAAACAACACGTTGAATGGTTCTTTGCCCACTCAAAAGAGCCAGAGTTTGAGCAATATGTAGGTCTCTAGTCTTTTATAATTGATCATCTTTGAAAGCCAGACTCAAGCCATATAATCTGAAAACTTCTTTTTGGAATATTTAACATATTATGTAGATTCTAAATCATTCTTCTTTTATTATCGCAGAGATGTTTCATACAATGATTTGTCCGGTAGTCTCCCTCCATGGGTCAGCTTACGAAACTTGAAACTGTAAGTATACAAAACAGTATAAATCTGTACTTATATTTACATTGTTCTTTAAGTAAATATCGATTAGAATCATAAAAAAAACTGTATTTTATTTGTGCAGCAACCTTGTTGCTAATAACTTTACCTTGAAAGATCTTGACAAGAGGTGATTCTATTATATATGTTCTTGTTGATCATGCCTGAAATTCCAGTTTCATTTTTTTCATCTTTTTAAATCTGATTTCATTTTGTTAAAAGGGTTTTACTAGGACTGAAGTGCCTGCAGAAGAACTTCCCCTGCAACCGAGGCAAAGGAATCTGTAAGTGTGACAAAGAGATATCATCATATCCGTTATTCTCAACTGTGCTTATTTTTGTTGGATAAGCTTCAAATGACTACTTGATGTATAAGTTATCCTAAAGGAACTTGGATAACAAAACACTAATAGATATAGGATTAAGATAAAGTTAAGATAAGGATTCCTAGATTGATATGTAATAGGAGAAGTTAAGGTTTCTATTTACATATATATAGAGATCGAAGTGTAAGATGATCTCATAAGAAAACATAAGAAAGTTAAGAAAGATTTATAAAACAAAGCAACAGTTTTATACGTTTGTGTTCTTGGCTACTATAATTTTTTCTGTTAGAAAATAAATATTTACTCTCTTGACTCGTGTTCAGATTCTGACTTTTCTATCAACTGCGGAGGCCCAGAAATGCGGTCAAACGGAGAGGTTTTTGAGAAGGAGGACGAGGATCTCGGAACAGCTTCATTTTTCGTGAGTGATGTTCAGAGATGGGCAGCCAGTAGTGTAGGATTCTATGCCGGGCCTAGAAACAATGTATGGGTTATCAACACTTTGGACGCGGAGCTTTTCAAGTCAGCAAGACATTCTTCATCTTCCCTACGGTATTATGGGTTGGGGCTAGAAAATGGAGGCTATACCGTAACACTTCAGTTTGCTGAAATAATTATTACTGATTCTTACTCTTGGAAAGGTTTAGGAACACGCCGTTTTGACATTTATGTCCAGGTTTGCCCTACTGCTTTACAAGTTAACTTGTTTGTCTAATAATCTTCTTGATGAATTTTGAGACCTAGCTCCACTTTTTCAGGGAAGACTTGTTGAAAAGGATTTTGATATACGCAGAACAGCTGGTGGAACTACTATCCAAGCAGTTCAGAGAAAATATAAAACAAATGTATCAGAAAATTACCTTGAAATTCATCTTTTCTGGGCTGGTAAAGGAACAGCCGGTGTTCCAATTATGGGTACGTATGGGCCACTAATATCGTCCGTGAGTGCAAAACCAGGTATCACAACAACCGTCAAATTCTTCTTTTTTCCCCTATATTCCCTCCTTGATGCAAACTGTTACATATTGTTGTTGTGAAGACTTTATACCAACTGTGGGCAATATGCCGCCATCAAAGGAAAAATATAGCACCGGTACTTTTGTGGGTGTTATTGTTGGCCTGGGACTGTTAAGTATCATTGCAGGTGTGCTCATCGTCATAATTCGAAAAAGAAATAAGCGTTACACAGATGATGAAGGTGATCATAACAAACAAACCTTCAAGCTTAAATATCATCTTTCAAACTGTTTTTTGTTGTTGTTGTTGTTGCAGAGCTGCTTAGTATGGACATAAAGCCTTACACTTTTTCTTACTATGAACTTAAAAATGCCACTCAAGATTTCAATCCCTCAAGCAAGCTTGGAGAGGGGGGATTTGGGTCTGTTTATAAGGTAAGCCCATGCTCAAACCAACAAAATCTATATAACTAATGTCCATGTGTTTCTGTTGTGTTTTAACATATGCAACAGGGAAAGCTAAATGATGGGAGAGAGATCGCGGTGAAAGTGCTGTCGGTTGGATCCCAACACGGGAAGGGACAATTTGTTGCAGAGATTGTAGCAATTTCTGCAGTTATGCATCGCAATCTAGTACAACTTTACGGGTGCTGCTATGAAGGAGATCATCGTTTGCTCGTATATGAGTATTTGCCAAATGGAAGTCTCGATCAGGCACTATTTGGTAATGAACATAAACATGACTTGTTTTAATCTTTGCTTCTCTTCCAAAACTGTATTTCTCTGTTCTTTGGATGTTGCAGGAGGTGATAAGACTTTACATCTTGATTGGCCAACACGTTTTGATATATGCATGGGAGTAGCTAGAGGTTTATCCTACCTCCACGAGGAGGCGAGTGTTCGCATAGTACATAGGGATGTCAAGGCTAGCAACATTTTGCTTGACTCTAAACTGGTCCCAAAAGTTTCTGATTTTGGGCTTGCAAAGCTATACGATGACAAGAAAAGCCACATAAGTACCCGAGTGGCAGGAACCATGTATGCATTCTCAAACATCATCTTTTTCTTCTTAATTTGCAACACAAATATGTATATATATAGTGTAAATATTTATAACACACAATATTGTTTCTACAAATGGAAGTGGATATCTTGCGCCAGAGTATGCCATGCGTGGACACCTAACAGAGAAAGCAGATGTGTATGCCTTTGGTATTGTGGCTCTTGAGATGGTGAGTGGAAGAAAAAACTCTGATGTGAACCAGGAGAGTGAGAAAAAATATCTTCTTCAATGGGTTAGTCCTTGCTTGTTAGTCAAAATTTTGATTGGAAATGGTTTTATCCAAAACCGATTTTAATATATGGGTTTCGGTGTACACAGGCATGGAATCTACACCAGGATGGCCGAGAAGCTGAACTAATTGATCCTGAGCTGACTGAATTCAACATGGAACAAGTGAAACGCGTGATAGGAATTGCTCTGCTCTGCACATATTCATCTCATTCCCTGAGACCACCAATGTCAAGAGTGGTGGCTATGCTTTCAGGAGACGTTGAGGTCAGTAAGGTAACCTCTCAGCTAGGCTACCTAACTGACTGGAGATTTGATGAAAGCTCAAGCTCATCTTTCAGTGCCTTTCAAACTAAAGACACAGGCGCTTCTGAATCTTTCTCGACGGGCTTTGTGACACCCAAAGACGGAAACTTTAAGCAACTTGGAGTCAAGATCAAGGAGGGGAGATGATAATGTCTCATATATCTATGATGTCTATATATATATAGACTTTTGTGGGAGATGACAATGTCTCCTCTATCTATGTTTTCTTTGGTTGGAGAAACATATCTCACTTTAAGTCTATTGTGTTAAAAGCACTTTACAATGAGTTAGTGCGCTGGTGAAATTAATTAGTATATTTTATGTCTCGTTAGTATGGGCATGTATATGCTAATATTGCGAACTAAACTTCTACATCGAGTCGACACAAAAAACTTTTATATCTTTTTTTTACATCAAAATGATGTTTATCACTTTAAACGGAAATCCAGACCAGAATAAAATTACCAACAAAAACTATATTTCTATAAAAAAACTTGAGCGGTCTTGGCTAAAGAGTATGTTGTCCTGTTCTAGCCCTTGATACATGGATAATTTTGAAGTCGTGAAAACGTCTTTGAATATCTGCTACCTCTAATAACTCTATAGAAAAACTTGGCTATGCTCTTGAGTCCTTTCCCACCAAGATTATGTCCTTAGAGTCTGGGAAAAATTGCCAAAACCAACCTAAAACTTGAATTCAAATGCAAAAGTGTACTCAAACATCAATCAAATGCAAAAGTAACATAAAAGGGTAGTGAAATTACAACATGCCCTTTATGACCAAAAAAAAAGTGTATGCGTTTTTACCTTCATAGCCTATTTAAGTCTTCCGTGTTTTTTAAGTCTTCTACGATTTTGTAAGTCTTCTGAGAAGATTTACATGTAAGTCTTCTCGTTTAGTAAATCCTAAAAATAATTAATAAATTACATAAAAAATATTTTGATGTGGGAAAAATCTAAATCATGTAATAACAAACATTTGTAAGTGATATAAAATAAAATCTGGTAAAATTGGATTGTTTTCAACATAGATGAGTGAATGTATTATCTCATGATATTCTTTGGTCTAGGGTTTGGAAACATATGTGCTAGTATTGTATGTATCTTTAGGGTTAGATTTTGGAAGCCTAACTAATTTTTTTGAAAATTCGTTTTTTACATATATTTGTTTAGTTTTGTGTATCTTAAACAGTTTTGGAGTTTATTTTAAGTTTAGACTAGGGTTTACTGATATTTAGTTTGGCTTTTTGTTTAGGGTATTGGAAGACTTAAGTCTCTTAAACATATTCCGCTAGAAGACTTAAATGTAAGTCTTCTCGACGTATTAGGGTGTAAGAGACTTCCCCGTAAGTCTTCTCGCATGTTTTTTGCCAGAAGACTTACGGGTAAGTCTTCTATGCTGAACCGGTTTTTAATTTTACCAATTTACAGTTAACCTAACCGGATGTTTTACCGGACATATAAATACTAATTTTTTACTTTTTTTTTAATTAATTACTATTTGCTGGTAAACCACGGAACCCTAGCCGTTTCTCTCTAAAGGCGATATCGAAGACGATTTCCGCCGTTTCTCGTTTTCCATCGTATTCACCGCGCTAATCTCTTTCTTTCATCAAATATCTTTTATCTTTCATGTCGGAATAGTATTTCTGGAGATTAAACTAACCCGCTTCCTTTTTTTTTCAGATCCGAAACCGTTCGTGTTCCGTTATTGTTATCGTTGAGCTCCGATGCCGGTAAGTTCTTACTCTTTGGTGTCGAGTCCAGGTTTTGACTTAAGGCGAACCTTTACGAAGTTTCGCCGCCGTTAAACCATAAACGTGATAGTCTGACTTCTTATTTTACTTCGAGTTTTGCAGATCTGCTAACCGATGCTGTCGTTGCCGACCCTAACTTCACCGCTTTAGCTTCCGACTGTAAGTTCTTCAATATGTTCTTCCAGTAAGTCTTCCCGGATAATAATAACTGGAAGTCTTCTACGAAGTCTTCCAGTAATTGTGTTTGGTTTGTGATTGAGATGTTGGTTTTTAATTATTTTGCAGACTAAAAAATGGATTCACTAGAACTCCCGAAGAGGATATTTACCTTAGGGGAAGAGCCCTTTCCAATCAAAAGCATAGCATACCATACAGATGACTCGAAGTTGTTTTCTCCTGTAAGGGATGCTCTACATGATGATGAATACGAGGAGCTTAAGGAATCAAGATTGGGAGTCTTCCTAAAGTTCAAGGAGATGGATTTTGGTTGGGCATCAAGGCTGGTTCATTACATGCTCTGTTTCCAGCTCAACATCAAGAAAAAGTATGAGCTTTGGAGTCTGGTTGGTGCAGATCCGGTGAGGTTTTCACTGATTGAGTTTGAAAACCTCACTGGTCTCAACTGCGAGTACATCGAGCACCTTGAAAATCCGAGATGTGAGGTTACAAATGAGATGGCCAGTTTCTGTGAGCGGATTGGTGTTTCTGTCGATGCTGGTCCAAGTTCGGAGCAGATAATAAGAGCACTTAAGAGATGACAAGAGTGGTCTCGGGATGATCGCATACGTCTGGGATACCTAGCTATCTTCTCTGGATTCATTGAAGGGAGGAAGTACTCAACCGCAACACAAGCTAGTCTTGCAAGGCTCGTCATGGATTTGGAGAGATTCGAGAATTATCCATGGGGAGAGTGGCTTTTAAGGTGCTGATGGACTCTTTGAGGGCAAAAGATTTCACGAAGTCGTATACTGTCGATGGGTTCATACAAGTTCTCCAGGTGTGGATCTACCATGTTCTGCCCGAATTGGGTGCTAATTATGGGAATCCCTTACCAAACAGACCGTCTCCACCGTTGCTGGCATTCAAGGGTGGCAAAGGACGCAAATATTTTAAAGACGCTATCAGCAGACAGGTAATTTCCCTAAATAGTACAACATATATGTAAGTCATCTAAAAAAAATTGACCTGAAGACTTACCAGAAGACTTAACTTTGTCTTCCCGTAAGTCTTCTGGCTAGAAGACTTTTGAGTTAAGTCTTCCTTATGTGAAGGACTTAGTTAAGTCTTCCAGAAGACTTAACTCGAAAGTCTTCTAGCCAGAAGACTTACGGGAAGACTTAGTTAAGTCTTCTGGTAGGTCTTCTGTTCAATTTTTTTTATAAATGACTTACATATAAGTCTTCTATTGTTCTAATACGTCAAATATCTAACTTGATATCTTTATATAATGCAGACTCGCGTGATCAACTATGTTGAAAGGAACATCGAAGAAATGTTTCCAAAATGGGATAATGGTAGAGAGGATGTGACTATCGAGAACATTATTCAAGTCATGTTTAATGCTCCGCCTAATTGGAAGTGGACCATGAATTGCTGGGAAGACGAGGGTATCTACCCGTGGACCAATCCAAAGACGCACGTTGTGTACGTGAAGGAAGAGAGTTCTGCGAAGAGTCTTGTTGTGAGAGAAGAAGATATTGAGAGACCTTCAAAGAGAGCTCGTATAGAGGCACCTGCAGAGCCTCGTTCGGAGGATATTCCAGATTATCCTTCGGGGGCTATTCCAGATGCTCGTTCAGAGGCTTCTATTCCTGTGAGTGGGGTTGACAAAGCATACATTGAAAAATGTTTCAAGGACCTCACAAATGTCATGAGGGATGGGTTTGGGATGTGCCTTAAGGAGATGAAGCTTCTTGGGAATATGATGGATGTTGTGGAGAAGAAGCTGGGAATCACCGGAAAAGAGAGCTCCTCTCATGATCTTCAACAGACTACCTCAAGTCTGCCTAAAAGGAGGCTCGAACACGGGGTTAGTTCCGAAACCATGCTCCTTTTAGGAAAATTAATAGGAAACTTGGCTGAAAACTTCGTTTCTATTGCAGAGTGAAAGTGTGAATGGGGCGAAAGCAAGGCAAGATGAAGAACGGAGTTCATCCAAAGCCCTGAGTGTTGAAGCCAAAGAGAAGGAAGTGAAAGAGGGCAAAGAGGAGTTAAAAGAGAAGGCCAATAAGGGCTTAGAGAAGGCCTTAGCGAAGGTGAAAGAGGCTAAAGCCAATGAGGCTAAAGCCAATGAGGCTAAAGCCAAAGAGGCTAAAGCCAAGGAAAAGGAGGCTAAAGCCAAGGAAAAAGAGGCCAAGGAAAAGGAGGAAAACGAGGCCAAGGAAAAGGAGGAAAAGGAGGCCAAGGAAAAGGAGGAAAAGGAGGCCAAACTGGCCGCAGAGGACTGGCTCGGAGAGGTCAAACTGGAGGAAGAGACCAAAGCCAAAGAGGCTGCTGATAAAGCCAAAGAACCCGATGAGAGTGCTGCTGAAGCTAGTGTTGTCTTAATGGACAAAGACGAAGACACTGTGTTTCAGATGTAAAGATGCAGGAGGCTAGGAGGCTTGCAAAGAAGGATTCTGCTTTGGCAGCTATCCGGGGAAGGAGTGAACAAGATAGGAAACTTGCTCCCTCACAGCAATCTCCTTTTCAGGGGAATAGCACAGCCAAATTGATCATCCCAAACACTAAGGTTCGTCATGGCTATGATCCTTTTGCACTCCGGACAAGCAGTTGACCAAGGCGCTTATGGATCACGTGAAAAAAGATCCGTAAGTGATACTTTTGTTATTTAAGTCTATACAACAGAAGACTTATCTACATTTTGTGTTTGCAGAAATTGGAGAAAATCTTTTGATCGCAAACCAAAGCGCTGTCTAAGTTATTGGTATCAAGTAATCCGAACCCCCTAGCATGGCTCATGGACACGGTAAGTCTTTTGGATTAGTCTTCTGGATAAGTCTTCTGGGACGACTTCACAGAAGACTTTCCAGAAGACTTACGGGTAAGTCTTCTATTGGGACGACTTCACAGAAGACTTACCCGTAAGTCTTCTGGATAAGTCTTCTGGGACGACTTTACAGAGGACTTTCTAGAAGACTTACGGGTAAGTCTTCTATTGGGACGACTTCACAGAAGACTTACCCGTAAGTCTTCTGGAAAGTCTTCTGTGAAGTCGTCCCAATAAAGACTTACCCGTAAGTCTTCTGGAAAGTCTTATAACTTTTTTTGTTTTTTGGTTGCAGCATATGGATGCTTATATCAATGTTCTAAGGCTTCGGCAGCGAAACAACCCAAATCATTTTAGGAGCGAAAGAATCTGCTTCCTAGATCATCTGTTTTTACGGATGTGGAGGGACAAGTACGGGGAATTTAAGAGCTCGGAGCCCGATCACAACGGTTTAGGAAGAAGGCTGCATGGCGGGTCGTGGGATCTTTATGCAGGTATAGTACCGACATTTTGCGCTAGTAATAAGACTTGGGATGTAGATATTAATGAGATATATGCGCCTGTGAACTTCCAAAACGATCATTGGACTGCTATCTGGATCTCGATCCCTAAGAGGCACATAGTTGTCTGGGACAGCATTGTGAAACATATATCAAAAGCAGAACTGGATGAGATAATAGAGCCTTTTCTCACAATGGTCCCTTATTTACTTGTTGAGTGCGCTTCCACCGACGAAGAGCGTATCAAGTACTCACTGGAGGCATTCACGTATGAGAGACCGACAGTTGGAGTACCACAGTGCATAGCTGGTGATTGTGGTGTGTACGCCTTGAAGTACATGGAGTGTCATGCTCTTGGGTACACTCCGTTTCCTGCTGCCTTTTGTGAGAAGAACGTGAAGCAAATCCGGGAGAAGATGGCGCATGATATATTTCACGAGACCCCTGGCTTCGAAGGCATCGCATATAAGACGTCATATTATAACGACTTGGATACGTATGGATGACTTTGTTCCCTTATTTGTTTGTATGTAATTATTTGTTCTTTTATTTGTTTGTAATGAAGGAGGCTTAGATTTATATGTAATTATTTGTTTGTAATGACTTTGTTGTAATGAACGATTTCTGTTGAATAGAAGACTTAACAGAAGACTTACAAAAACAGAAGACTTACAAAAACAGAAGACTTAATAGAATAAAAGACTTAATAGAATACAAGACTTAACAGAAGACTTACAAAAACAGAAGACTTACAAAAACAGAAAACTTAATAGAATAGAAGACTTAATAGAATAGAAGACTTAACAGAAGACTTACAAGAATAGAAGACTTAACAGAAGACTTAATAGTTTAGAAGACTTAATAGAAGAATTAATAGAAGACTTAATAGAAGACTTAACAAAAGACTTTCACGAGTCTTCTCACCAGAAGACTTAACAGAAGACTTTCACGGAAGTCTTCTCACCAGAAGACTTAACAGAAGACTTTCACGGAAGTCTTCTCACCCGATCAGTTGGTGCAATGTGGGCGCTCATGACCAGTTTCTTGGCAGTTTGAGCACCTATAGTCCATGTGTTGCTTCCGGGGTTTGCGTCCTTTAAACCTGGATAGCTCCAACCAAGATTGCCATCTAGACTTTTTTTGCCTTCCTGGACCACGCTTTTGTTCTGGAGGAAGGCATTTCCGTGCCTCAACTTCTCCAACACAAGGATATATATTCTCTGAGTATCCTGAGAACAAAAATTCCTTTGAGTAATACAGACTAACGAGGGTGGCGACATCCACACCAGAGAATGTTGCAGCTGCTATAGCATGAGGACAAGGTATACGTTCAATTGCAAAGACACCACAATCACATGTTCCATGTTCCAAATCAACAAGACAGTCCCGTTTACCACCTTTCACAACGAACCGCCATGTATCAATTGGTTGGACACTCATCGGAGCCGCTGTTTCCGAA
>MU105892.1:5777-140813 GCA_012274485.2 Sinapis alba | reverse complement strand
GCTTCCGGGGTTTGCGTCCTTTAAACCTGGATAGCTCCAACCAAGATTGCCATCTAGACTTTTTTTGCCTTCCTGGACCACGCTTTTGTTCTGGAGGAAGGCATTTCCGTGCCTCAACTTCTCCAACACAAGGATATATATTCTCTGAGTATCCTGAGAACAAAAATTCCTTTGAGTAATACAGACTAACGAGGGTGGCGACATCCACACCAGAGAATGTTGCAGCTGCTATAGCATGAGGACAAGGTATACGTTCAATTGCAAAGACACCACAATCGCATGTTCCATATTCCAAATCAACAAGACAGTCCTGTTTACCACCTTTCACAATGAACCGCCATGTATCAATTGGTTGGACACTCATCGGAGCCGCTGTTTCCGAACGAATCGCCAATAAGACTTCAACTCCCCGACTATGTTGAGTTGTGAGGGTCAGAGCATCTTCTCTCCTTTTCCAATACCACCTTCCTAGTTTCTCCCTTATAAACTCCAAAAGGAATGGTATTGGAAATCCTCTAGCTCGCTTGAGTGCGGAATTAATTGACTCAGCAATGTTGCTTTTTTTATGTTGTACCTTTCTCTTACATAATGAACCCGTGACCATAAAGACGCGTCAACTTCCTCCAAATATGTTGCAACATCAGGGTTTGCACTCCGTATCTCCTCCATGTACCGGTTAAAATCATAATGAGTATGAGCATATGCAGTACCTTTAACCAAATACAAGAGATGCTTTCCCTTATACTTTTGGACAATATTATGTTGCAAGTGATAATAACTGATGCCTCGAGTCGCCCAAGGAAACACCTTATCACATGCATATTGAATTGATGCGTGCCGGTCCGAGACTATCACCATGGGATATTCATCAGTAATACAACTCCTCAACTTTTTGAAAAACCATTCCCAAGATTCATTGTTTTCAGCATCAACGATTCCAAACGCCAATGGAAATATCTTAAAATTACCATCTTGTGCAGCTGTAACTAACATAACACCTCCATACTTTCCACTTAGGTGAGTTCCATCCACCACGATTACCCTTCTCTGATACTGATACCCAACTATAGAAGCTCCAAAGGATATAAATAGATACTTAAATCTACTCTTAGAATCAAGCTCTATACTTGTGATAGAACCCGGATTTGCTAACGAGAGTTGCTCCAAATATGAAGGAAGCCGCTCATACCCATCTTCTACTGAACCTCTCACCAATTCTTGAGCATGTAACAATGCTCGGTATGAAGTGGTGTAATCTAGATTCATGCCAAACATCTTTTTCATTGCATCTTTGATATGCTGCGGAGTTAACCCATCAATGATTCCAACGCGATCTAAGAAAAGACTAGCAATATACTTCGGAGCACTTCGTTTCCGCTGAGCTATCCGGTCTGTCACCGAACATGTATGGTCTTTCACATACTTGGTTACCCAAAAAGTGTTCGCTCCATGTTTCACACTTGCTCTAAGCTTCCATGCACACCCATTAACACGACATTTTGCCACAAGTAGAGTTTTTGTTGTCTTGTATATTCTGTAGGAGAACCTCTTCTTCACCGCTGTCAACCGCAACTCTGAAACCAATGCATCCTTACTAACAAAACTCTGGTTGACATAGATATTGTCGTTGATACCAGTGCATCCTTCCCTATCATATGCCTCTTTCAATTCCTCAAAACCCATATCATCTTCTTCTACCTCTTCCTCGTCTTTAACTTTTCCAAAAACACTGTAATCTTCAGCATCGTCAACTTCTTCATCAAAATAAGGGATATCAGCATTCTTATCCCTACCATCTTCTCCATCTTCAGGCAAGTTATCATCATATTCTTCCCCGGCTTCATATTCTTCCCCGGCTACATATTCTTCCCCGGCTTCATATTCTTCCCCGGCTTCATATTCTTCCCTTTTATTACCCTCTTCAGCTGCAGCTTCAGATTCAGCTTCATTACTATCTTCAGCTTCTTTGTTTCCAAATTTGCCTCGGCTTGATACAAAAAGACGTACATAATGCGTTTTAGTTATCTCGATCAAGTTCAGAACTTGTCTATCACTTGTAACATGAATAGGAGGGAAGGATGCTGGAGCCATCTGTTGCATCATTGCTTCTGGTAATGAGTAGGTCAACTCCACAACCTCTGTGTTCATGTCTAGGTTATAATCTTCTTGAGCCATTTGAACAAGTTCCTCATGTGTAGAACCTTCGGTCAAAAAGAACATTCTCGCTCCTTTGACATAATCAACCACAAATTCCCAAGAATGATCTTTCACCAACCACTCTCCATAGACTACCGGTAAGTGGCGCATCATCTGAAAAAATATAATTAAAAAACATTAGATAACATAGAACATCAATATAACCTTCTATCATTAGCTAAAAACCATAATGTTGATAGGGAACCTCATAATTACCACCTATTAAGGTAAAAATTTCATTCAGTAGCCTTAGTATTTGGTTAATATAAGAAGAAAATATTTAAAAGTCTATATGTTTAGAAAAAATGAAAGTTTATTAAAAATTGACTAAGAAGACTTCCTGGAAGTCTTTGCAAGAAGACTTACGGGTATGTCTTCCGGAGAGGTCACTTTTGCAATTGGAAATTTACAATGGAAGACTTCCAGATAAGTCTTCTACAGCAGACCTCTCGGGAAGTCTCTCTTTGATTTAAAAAAAAAATCGAATTGCCGGAGAAGACTTACTTGTAAGTCTTCTAGGAAAAAAAGTTTGTTTTGCAATTGACCGAATTGTGTCAGAAAGTGGATTTTCGCAGAAGACTTACAAGTAAGTCTTCTGGGTACTATTCAACGAAAGTCTTCTCAACTTTCAAAATTAAGTCTTCGAACCGTTGGTGTAAGTCTGCTTAGGTTACTCTTGCAATTAACAATAAAAACTTAAAAATAGTCATTTCAACCAGAAGACTTACAGGGAAGTCTTCCGACAGAAGACTTACGAATAAGTCTTCTGTCGTAAGTCTTTCTTGACCAGAATCCCGGAATAAAACTCCAGAAGACTTATTAGTAAGTCTTCTGTCGGAAGACTTTCCTGTAAGTCTTCTGGTTGAAATGACTTATTTTAAGTTTTTATTGTTAATTGCAAAAGTAACCTAAGCAGACTTACACCAAGTAAGACTTAATTTTGAAAGTTGAGAAGACTTTAGTTGAATCGTACCCAAGTAAGTCTTCTGAGAAAGTCAAATTTCTGACACAATTTGGTCAATTGCAAAAACAAACCTGTTTTTCTAGAAGACTTACGTGTAAGTCTTCGCGTTTTTTTTTTGTTAACAAAGAAATATTGGGAGACTTCCAGGAAGTCTTCCCACTTCCATATGACTCGTTTGAAAAAGACACCAAGAAAGTCAATTGCAAAAACTAACTTGTTCTTTGACCAGAAGACTTTCATATAAGTCTTCTCCAACTAGAAGACTTATATGGAGGTCTTCAGGACGAACAAATCTGGGTAAAAAATCGATTTCATACCTTTACAACTGAGATAACCTGTGTAGCTTCTCCAATACCACAGAAAACGACCAACTTGAGCGACCAACTCGTTAATGACCAAGAACCATGGGCGCCCCACTCGTTAAATGCCTCTATGAACCTTACAAAATTTTGAATCAAAATCTTCTGTATTTTTGGATGATTAAAGAGAGAAAGTGAAAGAGATGAAGTTTTTTAACCTTTACAAACGAAAAAGGAAAGTCAAAATCTATTTTTAGAAGCATTAAAAGCTTCAAATTGGTTGTTCATGGTGGTTGGTGTATTGAAGCCAATGGCAATATTGTAAATACTTGATGAAGATGAGGCTGATATGGTAATACACACATTTTCAAAAAAAAAAAATTTACATTAATGGTATTTTCGTAAATTATCCAAAATTCTAGGGTGAAAAGGGAAAATCAAAATTTCAAAAAAAATCAGAGGTTGGTTTTGCAATTGACTTCAAGTTTTGAGTCACTTTTGCAAAAAAACCTAGAGTCTGTTATGAAGTTCTTAAATGATGTGTGTGACTCATAGTTTCCACTGCCCAAATAAGAGTCTCTAATTTAGAATGTAACATAGACAATCTGCTCTCTTTTTTTGTCCATTTCTATGTATTTCTTATAATATATATTTTTTTATATAATTATAGTTCGATGATGGACCTTCTAATGTTATTAATAATCTTTTTAATTTTTCCATAGAATCTTTTGTTGATTGTTGTCTTCTTGTCTCATGTTTGAAAACTCGGACGAGTTACCGTAAACTGGAACATATAATTGCTACTCGATGAGTCAGCATGGGGGGGAGATGGTGATCGGCTAGGTTAGGCGGTGATGCGATTTGATTCTGGATTAACTGCATAACAGAGAAAATTGGTGCCTAACTGTATAAAACGTCTAGACTCAATTGATTCATATCTTAAAAATCATGAAAGCTCAAAAAATCTCAGAAAACCCTAATTTGATGATTTCAACTTCAAATCAAGAGAAAATCAAGAATTTGCGACCAAGTCAAACAAATCAAGGTTGTGGCGTTAACATTAATGAAGACTAGATCTTGACCCGCGCACCCGCGCAGATGTACTATTTTGTTTTGATAATCTATAATATTTATAATAATATTTTTATAATTGAGCTATACAATATCTAATACTGTATGACTATATAAAAATTAAAATAATGAATTACATTAGTTATTTATATGAAAATAGTAATAAAATATATATTTTTAATCATATAGTTTGCCAGTCATAGTTTTTTAATTTTATAGGGAACAAAAATAATATTGTATATCATATTTTTATATACTCATTCACTTACATGTTTTTTAAATATTATGTTTATATGTTTAGAAATGCATAAGTCAATATTAAATAATTAACATAATAGAGTTATATATGAAAATATTATTAGATAAGTAATGTATATTTGTAAATTTGAATCATAATTTTTTAAATAAATTTCATGTAATAGAATGATAAAAGCAATATTAATTAAGATGGGCTTTTTAATTTGTGTTTATAGATTTTATATCATTAACTAAATGGGCTACCAAATACAATCCATAGTTATCATTATACTAACTCCAAACACAAAGCCCAATTCTAGAAAATTATAACTACTTTACGTAGAAAAAAAAAAAGAAGTTAGAACGAAGAAAAAAAACTTACCTCGAAAACTTTGTAGAGAAGACTCTAGGGTTCGACGGATGAAGCTGGAAGATGTTCGGCGAGTTCATTCAACCATTTTCTTCCGAGTTCAGTGACATAGTCCATTAGAAGATGTCATTCCCCTCATTAATCGACTCTATCAAGGTACCAATTAGTCTTTATATTCTGTTTAAACATCGAGTTCTAGACTCGTTTGAGACTAACGAAAAGTCTCTTTGTCTGTAGTTCATATGATTGTGGATTGTGTATGAAATCGAGATACAAAAAAGAAATAATATACATACAATAGATCAATCGAAGAAAAGTCGGATGCGTCTGTGGTGATGTTACCTGATATATCTCGGTTCTTAACAGTTCGAGAAAGTGATAGAGAAGATCCGTAATCAGCAAAGAAGGAAGAAGCCGACATCTATACAAAAAGATAAGTACTTTAATACTAATATATAAAAATTCAAACTGAGTAGTATGCTAAAACATCTTTCTTGTTTAGATTGCTTCAATATATTATGTAAACTTGTAAAGATATCAAGTTTAGATTGCTTCAATCAACCCAAGTTTTAAAAAAATTATTTGCGCATATACAATATCTAATCTGGCGAACAGAAAACAAATATACCTCATCGTAGGAGTCATCCCACAGATCAACAGCTTCATGTCCAACAATGGTTTGAGCAACAGTGTTCAGCAAAATCTACTTACACGTTTCTGAGTCATCCCTCACAATCAAATGAAGCTTGAACCTATTCAAGTTTACTAAAAAAATTTAGAATAGGGTGATAATATTCTTAAAATCGAACCAATAACTAAAGACATGAAAATAGGCTCTTACACAGGTATCACTTCAGTGATTTTAACTTTGCACTTCTCACAACGCCAAAGTTGCTTGTCATCAGGGTTTGACCTTGTTGGAACATTCTTACCAATTTTTATGGTACGATGTTTGCAACCTTTATGGCCAAAGTAGAACCATGCCCAATCAGTGTCAACAGCTTCAATTGAACAAATGATCTTGCAGTTCTCCACCTAAGAATAGATGATCACGTTTTGATTAATGGAACTTTACTAAATAACAATCTTGACTAAATAAAAACTCTTCTATATGATTATAACTTGATTTGAAACAAAGAGTTCTAAAATCATCTTGATCTCAAACTTGTTCCAGTCTTCTTCTTATAAAACGATTTCTTTCTTGACATTTTTCTTCTCAATAACAGCAAGAGGAAGCTCGTCTTCCACCAGCCTATACATATATGAAAAAGATATCTTATATCTAAGGAAATAAAGATAGAACAAAAAAACTTTTTATTAAAACTTACTTCTCCTTAAATTGTAATGCTTCCTCCATAGTTGGATCAAGATAAACAATGGATGCATCAAAAGAATTTGTGATTTGAACCTCACCTATTAATACTCAGATAGAATTAGGCATATAAAAAGAATACAATAATATGGAAACGAATTTTTCAAAAAATACCTCTGTAAAAACTGATTTTCGCGAACCTGATCAAACAGATCAGAGGTTGCTCACATTCAACATAAGCCTCCAGTTGTTCTGCATATTTTCTCCATAAACAACATGCAAGGTCCTTACCACTAAGAAAACAACTATTAGCGCGAGTGATAGAGAAATCTGTGTACACAAGTGTTCTTACAATTAGAGTAAAAACTTACTTTGCATCAACCAAATGAAATTGAACTTTCTTCCGGTCCTGTCCTTTAACTTGGACGGTTTGAACTGGTTCAAGGCTTACGATTTTTCCCATAACATCTTCAAGATGAAAAAACAAATTAGTATACAGAAGAACATTCAAAACCAGAAACTGAAACTAACTATCCGAAACATGTACATATAGATATTACCAATAAGGAAGATGGTATTTAAGGTCCCATCAATGATATCTTCGTATCTGGCAAGAGATAAGAAGATGCTATCTTGAATTAGGTCAAAATTTGCTATTGCAGTTTCCTCAGTGATTGTTATCTTGTATGGATGGCTTGTAGGCCGATACTGGCCTGATGTTTGAGAAACAGAAAACGTTTTGAGGACACGCCATTTTCCCAGAGGTAGTTTTCGTTGGACACTCAAAATGTGATTACTTTTGCACGAAGCAGTAATCTTTTCACCCTACATAAAGATAAAGAAGAACAATCAAATGTAAGCAACGCATATTTAAGAACAGTAAAGCATTGATTGTCTTTTAAAACTTACTTGTTCATCCGTCATAATCATTTGAAGAGTATCCCCACCAAAACCAGTGTTTTGCAGCCATGAATGTAGCACTTTCACTTGAGATCGCCATTTTGTCTTAAATGGTTTCAAGTCTTTGACAGGCACGAGATTTGAGTTTTTTGACATTTTGGTGTTTTGGTTTAGATCGTTAAATGATTTTTATTATTGATTGTAGACTGAAGGATACATATAGATGTATAAGTCATAGGTAAATCTAAACTAATTATTATAAATCTTTTGAAGAAGTTGTTGAAGATAAGGATTATATTAAAGGTCGATTTAATATTCGAATATTTTTGAAAGATTTGTGTGGTTACAATCTGATATTTAAGGGATGTTTAAATCGATGTGATCGAAAATTGATTTGCAATTGATATTCCCCTATATTATCGTGATTAGCAAGTATTGTGATCTACTATTATAAATGTGTGAGCTTAAATATAGGGGGTTATTATGTTAAGTATTTAAGATATTTGAAGATTTTAAGAATAGTTAGTTGATTTGTTAACATTTTAAATTGATAGAATCGGATCCTGCGATCGCGCGATTTTTAATGAGAGGTGCAAGGAAGATCTTCTCTTGGATCCTGCGATCTAAATTTTGAATCAGTTATATGCAGTGGCCTGTTTTAATTAAAATCGTGATGGGCTTATATCTACTGGCTATAAAGAGAACCTAATGTCGTGGACAATAAGTCCATTAAAAATCAAAAGCTCTTTAATTTAAATCAATGGTATTCTGTTGTAAATAATGTTAAAATTTGAGGGTTATTTCCCATTTGTACTTCACTTTTAATAGGATAGATTTGAACTCGCTTGAATCAATGTTGTTGACTTTATAACATATAGAAGTACTCAATAAGACCATTTGAAGAACATTGCAAATAAATGGACTTTAGCTCAATCTTCCCTTGTGACCACGAATACTAAAATCCCAACTAGTGCCCACTTGACAACTGATCTGCTCTTCACTACAAAGACCGTTTGTGTTGAGTATTTCAAGAAAATGAGGGTCACTGTATTTTACAGGGAGCTCCATCTTCAAGGGATCAAGTGAGCTCATTGTAGGAGATGAATTGCATCTTCCATAAGGCCCGTCGAAAAACTGGCATGGTCCATTAATCTAAAGTTAGGGATTTATTTTTGAATTTGTTTTTGTTACTACATTAATATATTATTTATAAAAAATATTTTAAATTTTGGTAATATTTTTTAAATTATCCTCAATAAGTTTTGTTATAATTAAAAAATATATAATTAAAATTTAATTTGTTATCAACATTTTAAATTAATTACTAAAATTTCATAGTTTGCTAATAACATATTTTAAAAATAGTATATGAACTAAAGGTAATTATATAATTTTATATTTATGTATATAAATATTTTAAAACAATATATTGCTGAGAGTTTCAAAATAAATAAAAATATAATATATAGTTATAGATATAAAAGTTTAACCTATGTTCATACAATTACTTTTGTATAAAAATATTATATAGTTTACGAATTTTAACCCATTATGATGATGAATGATAATTTATTTAAGTGAAAAAAAATTAAAATATTTTTTTATTTACCTATTTAGTATAATTTTCATATTTAATTTATATAGCACTGCTATTTTTATATAATACAAAATATAATTATAGAATTTATAAAAAGTAGTAGAATTTTTATTTTCTTGTTTTATAATAAAATTTTAGTTAACATTCATTTATAATAATAATATATTACTAAGTACGAAATTTATTAATATGTTATTTTAAAAAAAAGTAAGATTTTCTTAGATTCTTTCCCAACAGATTTTCTTATAATAAAAAAAAAAACAAATTTATAGGTGATTTATTATTAATGTAAATTATCAAATATGTCATATTAACTAATTCTTTAAGTGGTCTTACTATGATTTATTAATAGTAGATAAAAATATGACTCTAAATTAATAAATTAGATTTATCAAAGTCGAATATAAACTAGATTCAAACAAAATCTAGATAAATTTGTTTACAATTCTAGTTTCACATCACTACCTATCCAGCGAGTTCTACTTGAAAGCTCAACAATCACTAGAGTACTAATGACCATTCTCTTATATTAACGTTAACTCCAGGAAGGTGGATTTTCCTCGTTACCTCGGATGCCGGAGTCCCCAAGACTTCGCCTGAAATAGCTTGTAATTTGTGATCTTGCCAAGTTTGCATTCTTCCTTGTCGTTTAAGCACGAGAAATCCAAAGGAGAGAAGGGTCGAAGACAGCCATACCTGAGGAGAGCTGCCAAAATCCCACTGCACACTCGCCTTCGACGCCAAAGTCGGGCTTGATCTTAATGCCACACTTTGCCTAGGAGAGTCTTGTTACCTGCAAATAACTAGCCAAAGACACTACTAACAGGAACAAGTAACCTACATCAGTACTGAGATATGTACATGGACAATCGGGGCACTGATGCAAGCAAGAGACACAGACAATACTCGCAACACCAACTGCCGCTTTTGAGAACCAAAGAGCGGATGTATGTGACATGCTAAATGCATCTTCCAGTGTAAACATAAAAAAACAATCTGAACCAAAGAAACCAAAGTCTCTGGAGAAGAGACTGTCGCCACATCTCAGGAGGTCCAAAGCGAGGACGAGATATGGAGATTCAAAGCTAGGAGGAGGCCCGGAAATACATCAACCAGCCATAGACAACCAGAATCCGAGCTAAAGGGAGAGCCTCACAAACCAAGAATGAGCTGAGCACCCCTACCGACTGCATACCGCAGCTTGTGACATGCCTCCAAGAAAACCACCCGAGCTAACTTGGCTTCACTGGAGATGGGACGAGCCTCCACGACACCGCAGAAGACCACGAATCCACCCAGAGGAAACCCAGTACCACCACAAAAAAAAAACGTGAACCACCGCAAGCTGTGGAGGAGATGCAATCCATCACCCCCCCAACCTGGAGTACCAAGCCCAACGGTGATAGATATGAAGCTTGAAACACGATCTGCTCACCTGATCAATTCCACCGTGTGCTGACTCCAGAAAAGGTCGGTACACCATTGGAACCGTCTAAGACACCCCAACCAGGAAATATATATATTTTTTTTAAACATTGAAAATCCTAAGTAAAGATCGAGTCAAATTTTAACAATGAAACAAAGAAAATTGTCACTTTATTAATGAAATATGACACTAAATATTGAACATCTTTTTGTCAACAAGAATATTTTTATAAAGCTCCCAAACATTACCCAAGTTCAAAAGACCCTTACCCAATGGTCTTTAAATCCTCATTCTCCGGTCCACACAATCAACCTTACCTGCATCGCAAAAAGAGGCTTGAGCATACAAACTACTCAGTAGGAACGCTCAAAACCACCCATATGCAACTCAACAATCAAGCAATCAAATTCCCAGTTCCATTCTAACAAACTAGAGATTCCATTATGTCAACCAAGCAATCCGTTTACATAATTTCTTACTTAGACATTTTCCTATTACTTATCAATTTTCATGCATTCAAAACTAACAACCTAACATTCGGTTATATCATTCCTTTACTTTAGCAATTTCCTAACATTTTGACCTGAAGGGGTCCATCAACCTGCGGCTGTAGTTAACCTGCGACCGTAGCCAAACCTGCGGCCGTAGCCAATCCTATGACCCGTCGGTCCATTACGGCCTGTCGCTAACCTACGACCTGTAGCCAACCTACAGCCAAAGACAACCTGCAACCGGAAGTTCCATAATGGCCGAAGCCAACATACACGACCTGAATCCAAAACATGATCATAACATCTTTACGGTTAGAAGCCAAAACATACTTTCCATTTTTAGAATCATTCATCTATTCACGTTCGTCCTTCATTAATCTCATCCTTAATTCATTTCTATAATGTTTTTTCACTTAACATACCAATTCTTTTCAAGATCAACTCTACGTTCGTTCACTTAAACATATCAATTTAAACATATCATCATCACAAACATTCGAACATGCAATTATCCCAAAAACATTCTTTGATCCTTGAGAACCACTTTGAAGAACGAAGAACAAACTTTCTATAAACAATTTCCCTAACACATAATCTTCATCCTAACAAACCAACTATGACAAAAATACAAATTACTAAGATGCCACGAATCACTCCCTCGCCTTAGCTGAATCTCTACGATTCGAAGACTCTGAACTTCCTAGCGTTTTCCAGCGAAGAACTCTTTAGCTCCTCCTAATTTGATCCATTTTCTCGAAATTTTCTCTCTACCAACTTGTTCTTGCTATGACTTCTCTCTAATCTCTTTTTCTTGGTTGTGTGAAGAATAATGAGAGCTCAATGGGTCTTTATATATGATTTCCTAATTTTCCTCACCAATCCGGACACTTAATGTCAGTTTCCTTATTAGGCTTGGTCGGTCAAAGAATACATCAATCCATTCCTCTTCTATATGATACTTACCTTATCTGATTTCTGCAAATTAAACCTTTCTTTCTTATAATACAACATCAATATCTAATCAAACTTTCCTTACTTGGAACCCGCACTTTCCAATACCAAAACTTTCCTTAAATGACTTCACAGTTCCATTTCTTACTTGCATAAGCCTAGATTGTTCCATGATCGGATTACCATTACTCAGCCAGATCCAAAAGCGTTCCAAATGTTCATTGAACATCCGGTACTTAGCTAAAATCAAACTTATTCGTACGGGCCTTCATGAATACAGTGTTTCCACACTTAGAAAATATAACTTCCTATAGAATAAAACCTCATATTATCCATTTCCTTCGAAATTGAAAATCCTAGGAGTTGATCGTTACAATTCTCCCCACTTAAAATAAATTTTTCCTTGAATTCTCATCGACCAACTTCTGAATATCTAGAAACTGAAACAACTCTACAAATGCCACATATATCTTGCTTGATGCTGCTTTCTGAAACCAATATTGTTCCCATACTACTCTTCGACCAAAGTATCATTTTCGTTGTTACTCCTTTGCGAGTAGTCTCTTAGCCGACAAATCTGTATTTAAGTCATCTTGTAGTAGTGGAACGATCAATCCCAGAGCCTTTACCATTTCTCCTAGAAAACATGTGGAATACATCACGGGACAAATGACATTTCTTGGACTAGTCCAGACGATAGAATATTGTACTGCCCATGTATCTATTTTTCATCTTATCCCTCTTTGAACATTAACTTATTTGGTAGACCATCTCTCCCAACTTAGAATTTAACTTCTTCTCTCTTTTTTTGTTATCTTTATAGCCTTCTGTTGAACTCTTGAGTTTCATCCATCCCATTTTTTTCAGCATATTGGATCCGACATGAATATTCATTTGCTCAAGTAACAATGACAAAGGTTTCTCTTAGTTTGTAACAACAAGCCAAAACACAAGGCTGTAACATATCCTTTGATTTATGAGTTTCCCTGTTCATATTATCCACATATCTAGCTAAACGCACTTACCGACCACATCCCTCTTTAATTGAATTAAAGTGTGCTGACTTACTCGAATGGTCCACTATAATCCACTTTCGGGGTCAAAATCGGTTACGACGCAATTAACACTTGAAAGTCCCCGAGAAATATTTCATGGTGCAAAATTCTCAAGTAAAGTTCGAGAAAAAAGAGTTTGTTTGAAGGATTCTCGAATTAGAAAATTGATCTCTTTGACAAATGACTTTTGGAAAATGACGATGGAATGAAGAAAGGGCTTACTCATGCTTCCCTAACCGTACGAACCACCCAAAGGAGGTCCGAGCTCAATGCGTTCACAAGCCAGCTTTCCCTAGGGCGAGCTCGGTCTGTTCACGAGCCAGCTCACCCTAGGGAGAGCTCGGTCTGTCCCAGGCCAGCTCGCCCTAGGGTGAGTTTGGTCAGTCTAAGAGCCAGCTCGCCCTAGGGAGAGCTTGGTCCGTTCACGAGCCAGCTCGCCCTAGGGCGAGCTCTGTCAGTCCATGAGCCAGCTTGCCTTAGGGAGAACTCATTCAGTCCACGAGCCAGATCGCCCTAGGGAAAGCTCGGTCAGTCCACGAACCAGCTCGCCCTAGGGCGAGCTCATTCAGTCCATAAGCCAGCTCGCCCTAGGGCGAGCTTGGTTCGTCCCAGGCCGGCTTGTCCTAGGGCGAGCTCGGTCAGTCCACGAACCAGCTCACCCTAGGGCAAGCTCGGTCGATCCACAATCCAGCTTTCTCTAGGGCGAGCTCAGTCCCGTCTAAGCTAGCCCGCCCTAGGGCAAGCTTGGTCCGTCTTCAACCATTTCGCCCTAGAGTGAGCTCGGTCCTTCTTTGAGCCAGCTCGCCCTATGGTGAGCTTGGGTCCTTCCCAAACCAGCTTTCTATAAGGAGAGTATGCCAGCATCATGTCAATATAAGGAACTCTCGTCTCGAATTATGACCATACTGTCCCTTGTTTTATCTCGATCGGAGTTATCATTGAAACTTTACTATAAAAACTGTGAAGACTTGTTTGCTCGTATAAGTTCATATCGATCGTACAAAATGGCGATGGTTAACCTAAAACACCAGATGCCTCGACTTTATGATTGATTTAAAATCTTTTATAAAAACCAGCGTCGTACATAAGGTGATTTCTTAAACAAATCGCAAAACATTAAAATTCGAAAAACAGTCCAAAGAGATCTAAAACGCGCCTAACGGCCCATTTACGGTTTAGACGAGAAAGAGGCCAAAGTTAGTATGACGGTTATTTTTTATTTGTAGGAGAAGATAAATTTCAAATTTCAAGGATAATCATGAAGATCAAGGAAAATGAAATATTCTCTCGAAGCGATAGACTCGGCCCATAGACAGAAAAGGAAGGTGCTAACCGACCTAAGAAGAGTATATAGGAGAAGCAAGGCGAGAGATGGAAGGGGACTTTTTTACACACAACAAACTTAGCATTTAGAGCAATTAGGCATTTATCTTCATTTTTGTTATCGAGCTACGTCTCAACTAGGTTTTTTGCAGCCTTAGGTTATCAGATTAGGGAATTCGCCGACTGATCTTGCGGCCAAGACTCTTAACCATTTTTCACGCCTAAACATGAATTTAGAATTAAAATATATTTTTTGCTCTTTTCATCTCTTTCAATTTATTATTTTCTATCTGTTTTTCATATATTGATCGTTTGGTGCTTGGCCCTACAGATAACCAGAACCTCCAGGGAAAGTTAGTTTACTTGACTTTTCTCCGATCATAAAACTCGATGGTGTGAGTTTTGGTTCCCATATTTTTGCATAAATCTTTCCTTATCCTCTCCAAGTTCATGTTTATCTCGGAAACTTGACATTTATTCTCTTCTTCCACTTTTCTGTTATGCGTGCCAAGTAAACTGTCATTGTATCCGGGCCTGGTCTTGTTTCAAAATCATGAGTGGGCTCTTGTCGTGTTTTAGGCCTTTAATGATTGTTTTACGACTTACACTTTTTTATAATTTCTTTAGGAAAAATCATCGATTTGTTGGACATTAGTCTTTATATTTTCAGTCCTATGAACTGAAGAAAATCATTCCACTCAGTCAAGGGAATGATGGTTTAAAGCTAACCAGCATCATCCCGACTATTGACTCGGACCTTTACGAGAAAACACGTCTTAGTTATTTTTATCATAAAATCTCAACGAAAACTCTGACTGAGACGAAATGAAAGACATTTCGATAAAAATTTGAAGGAGAACACAATGAGAGTCTTACTGAACAGTTAAGGAACATTGTGGCGATGTGACGGAGAGGAAGATCGAGTGTGGCGAGGCTGGAGTGAATGTGGCAAAGCTGAGTCGCGTGTGGCGTGGCTGGGACGAGTGCGACGAGGCTGGGACGAGTGTGACGAGTCTGAGAGTGAGTGTGACGGGGCTGACAGGAGTGTGGTGAGGCTGGAACGAGTTTGGCGAGGCTGGGACGTGTGTGGCAAGGCTGAGAGTGAGTGTGGCGAGGCTGACACGAGTGTGGCGAGGCTGGGACGAGTGTGGCGAGGCTGAGAGTGAGTGTGGCAAGGCTGAGAGTGAGTCTGACGAGGCTGGAGAGTGAGTGTGGCGAGGCTGGAGAGTGAGTGTGGCGAGGGTGGAGAGTGAGTGTGGCGGGGATGAGTGTTGTGCTGCCTTTCTTCAATCCTCTTTTCCTCCGTTGATTGCTTCGTAAACTTTCAGAACTTCTTAATTTTTTTTACGCAAGTTGTTCCGCAAAGATTTTCCTAGAGTTGTGTTGTGGAAGATTATCTTTTAGATTTTTTCTTTAGGGTTCTTCCATGGAAACTTTCCGATCTTTTGTTTTATGGAAGGTTGTTTTGTAAAGACTTGTTGTTTTATCGCAATAATATTCCTCAAGAATGTTATTTCCAATCTTTTGATGTTTGGACGGAAACTCGATCATTTCTTATCCGAGATGAAACACACTATGTTTTTGTCCCTGTATCCTTATTTCAATGGGCTCGGCTTATGTGGTGTAGCTTCTTTGACATTTCCAGCTCATATTTATCTATGGTATTTTTTTACCGGAAGATAGTAGTCGTTGATTTTGGCGTGACCAATTTTGACCCCAACAATAGACCTGACAGCTAGGATATGAGTGATCATAGTTTGTTGGAAATCAGTCATTCCAAGTTTTATATGTAGCTGATAATTTATTGTGTGATCCATATTCTATGTGAATTCGATTTTTACTGCAATTAACTTTTTAAGAGTGGTTTTGAGGTGTCAATATACATAACTTCTTACAAATTTAACAAAATTTTATATGCAGTTTAATAGATTTCTCTTTTCACGGCCCAGTGGAGACCCAAATCCAAAACTGGAATAGTCTGAAATCCTACGGGTGATTCATCTCCTCACAAGAGAACTAAGCCCTAGGTAGCCCACGTGTGCAATCTCTCGACCATTCCTCACCTCAAAATATAATTTCATTTTCTTTACTTAAAAAATACAGAATAAACCGAAACAAAATAAGACCACACTAAAAGAAAAGAAATCTTTCTCTTGGACGTCTCTCTTCTACAATTTCCTCACGATTCTACTTCTGCGTTATCCCAAAAACTCACATCCTTTCTCTTCAATACAAAATGAGTCCAATCGTCATCACGCAGCTAGCCACAGGTCTTAGCGTCTTAGCCGGTGCGGTTTTAGTCAAATCGGTTCTTGACCAGAAGCCTATGGCCGGTGGTCCGTTCCCTCGTTGTCCGACCTGCAATGGTACAGGAAGAGTCACGTGCTTCTGCACTCGATGGTCTGATGGAGATGTTGGATGTCGTAGGTGTTCTGGTTCGGGTCGTGCGGCTTGTAGCAATTGCGGTGGTACTGGAACCGGTACACCTTTACCGGTTCGGATCACGGTTCAGCCACCGAATCGCCCTTTCTGATTCTACAAATTTGTATATTTTCTTCTTCTCTCTCTATCTGTATTATAAGTTGATTATATGTACTTTTGTTTCACAGAAAGAGAAAATAGGAATTACTTGAATCCGGATTCTTATCTGTTTATATGTATTAAAAATATAGTTAAGAAACAAGATTTATATGGGCTTATTTGATTGTCTTTTTTTGTTGGGTTGATTCAAAATTCTCAATTGTCATTACAGAACTAAGACGATGGATTTGATCTAACCATACGAAAGATACTTTCTTTGCATATGATGATTGTTGAAATATGTTTAGGAATTATCGTTTTGCAGATTCATTCTTACAAAAAAATAAAATAATAATAAGCTACATCTAAATTAGATTTTGAAAGTCTTGAAGAACATTGATTCAAACAGAATCATTGTCGGTAGTTAAGATGATTGGATGCTATGTCAGGAAAGCAAAACAACTTAACTTTGTCTTCCTTTACTTAAAGAATTCACAATTCATACTAAAATCAAATAACTTTTCAAAGCCAACATAGCTAACAGACTAACACAACAACTACTACATGCGATATGTTACATGTCACTTCTACTTGTCAATGGAGGATTAAAGGAAGCTTAAAAAGCACGTGCATTCCAACTTTTTAAATTATATATTTTCAGATTTTCTTTTGACCTCGGATATCCGATGGTCATATGATCCAACTGATTAATTTTGAAGAATTTAACAATCGGCGCCAGTTAGATATCTATGTTACCTAACCACATGTTAGATAATCTAAAAATAACAAATTTAAATTAACACCTTTTAAAATGATTGTGGGACCCTATATAATACACGCCCGCTAACACGTAGTTTTCAGATTTTTAATAAATTAATGAGAAAATTCTATATCAATACACAATTTTAATTATTAACTAGATTTTGACCCGCCCTTTAAAGGACGGGTATATTTTTGGTTGATTATTTTTAAATTAAAAAAAAATTATGTGCTTTGATTAAATATAATGTCATTCCAAACTTTAAAATTATAGTATTTTATAAAATGAACAAATGTAATTTTATTTTTGTTTATCAAAACATTGTTTTATTGCTTAATTTTGTATTTATGCAAGACTTTAAATTTACATTCTCTTTAGAATCAATTTTATGAAAAACATGCAAGTTTATTGGTACTTCAAAAAATTCAATACAAATAGTATATATTTTATAGCAGATAAGAGAAGCAGAATATATGTTAACCAAGTATATGCTAACCATATGAATATGATGCATTAACTCAAAGGAAGAAGTGTTTTTTATAGGATAACCGTCGTATATAGTCGACAAAAACAAAAAGAAAATTATTGCATATTTTACAGAAGTTGTATAGATAAAATAGGCTATAATATGAAAAAATAGGAACAAATAAATAGATAGGTCCATTGGCAACCATTTTAAAATATATAAAAATAATATTTACCCCTAAAATAACATTTTAAACTTTAGTAGGGGTAAGTATTATTTTCAGTTGACTATTTTAAATATTTTTCATTGATTACAATTTTTGATTTGAAAACACCTATTTAAGAAGTTTATATCATAATGTTTGAGTCTATATTGTAAATCATTTATTTTAGTTATTTTGTATGTGGTTATCCAAAAAAAACTGAAAAGAATTGACATAATATGTAATTTAAATTATGCACTTAAATATATAATTTTTAAAAAAAATAATACAAAGATATATTATCAATATTTATTATTCAAAAATATATTTATAGCTAAATAAATTTTATTTTAGTTAAAACCATGAACGGTTAGACCCAAACGGTATAGTTGTATTTTAGAATGTCATAGATTAGAATTCTATATTTTTATATGGATATTGTATATATATATATATATATATATATATATATACTTGTATTATTCTATAGGTGTTGTTTATATAACATAGTGGTATCTGGAATTTAAAAAAAAAAAGACAATGCTGCTAATAGTGAAAATGCTTGTTGTCTTTATTAGATGTAGTTGTAATGTATATTTTCGTGGAACAGTTTATGCCTTTATGATCATATTTTACGTGAATTTTATTTTGTATAAATGAGAGCAATGAGTTCCTAGAATATAGGAATATAGTGGAAGTTACAATAAATTGAAAATTATGTAGTAGATATGTTTATATGTAAACTAATGGCTGTTAATTAGTAAACATGAGAATATGTAAATGGGCCTAACATTTATCAATTGGTCAAAAAAATTATGAATGATTATGTTTTAATAGAATAGATTCCAATTTAATACACACGTTTTTAGAGTGACTGAAAGAATACACAGATTATTTTATTTTTTTGTTCCTTTAAAACATCAACTAAAGCCCGTGTACCACATTTTAGTTTGGCTCGTTAACATCATTACCAATACTGTCGACACCGTAAATCAATCGTTAATCTTGCCATTTAGTGTTAAACCATGGTTAATAAACTAACCTTTATCTTAAACATTTCGATTAGTTTACTCTTCCCACATAAAAAACCCTAATTTCTAAGAAAGAGAGCAATTGATTTTCATAAAACAAATAGGCTTCTTGACGTCAAAGAAAAAAATCACCTTGTTCTTGCTATCAGAATGTTCGCCGTAAGAGTGTAATCTTTGAGAAGAAGAACGACTTACGAAGATGATAAGAGGTGGAAGCCATTGTGATTGTCGTCGTTTGGTTCTGTAAATCATCAAATTATTTGGTTCTGTGAATCACTCATAACCTTGTTTTTTGTGTGTTTACAGTTGCATCAATGGTACTTTGAAAATGCACATTGGCTATGGCCGTTCAATGTCATACGAAAAGAGAAGTTCTCATATTCTGGTGGAGTTTATGTTAGAGATTTGTTGGTCAACCCAGATTCAAACACACAACTAGGGTTTTTTTATTTGAGGAGGGTAAGCTAATTGCGACATGTTTAGGATAAAGGTTTAGTTTATTAACAATGGTTTAACACTAAATGGTAATATTAACGATTAATTTACGGTGTTAACAATATTGGTAATGGTGTTAACCAGCTAAACTAAAATGGCTACACTTGCCTTAAGTTGGTGTTTTAAAGAAACAAAAAAAAATTGTGCATTCTTTCAGTCACTCTAAAAACATGTGTATTAAGTTGGAAATAATAATTAAAGTTATGTATTAATATGGAATTTTCCTGTTCCCTACACTAATATACACTATTTTCAAAAGTTGATGTTTTAAGCCCATCATAGTCAGGGTCGGCAATGCTGGCAAATCAGCAAAAATTATGCCAAATTTTTATACATGTCATAAAAATTTAAAATTAATAATTTACTTTATATTCTAATTTATTTAATATTTAAATCAAATCTATTATTAAAACATTCAGTAACTCATATTAATTTAAAAAAAATTATGACGTGGATCAAAAGTTAGCATATTATTTATTGAGTTAACTCTATAAAAAAAAAGTTAAGCTTATTATAATAGATAGATTAGTAATATATTTCTCAATTCAAAAAAAAACTTTGACATCAATCATTTCTATCCAGGTATATTAATTTAGCAACATTACATAGTAAACAATAAATAGATTTCAAGAATAAATAGAAAAATTCATAAAACAAAAGAAGAAAAAAATCATTTAGATGTTTCATTAAATCAGACTAAAAAGATGACCTAACTAAATACTTTTTATTTTATTGTATCAAGTTTAATCTAAGAAAAAAAAAGAAACTATGAAAAACCATAGTCAATGATTAATAAATAATCAAAGAATTCTTTTTTTTTAATAACTTTTCTCTATTTATAGAGATCTAACAGCAAAGGTTTTGACACATGTCATAATTTTTTTAATTAATAAATTGTTTCATATTTTTTATCTTCTTAATATTTGGATAAAATATATCAACAAAATATTTAATAATTCATTAATTCTTATAATTAGTATTATACTCTCCAAACCATAATTTTGACATCACTCTCTATCCATATACATTAATTTAGCAACATTACATAGTAAAAATAATTAAATTTTAAGAATAAATAAGAAAATTCATAAACAAAAAAGGTAGGAAAAGGTGAACCTTACAAAATATTTTCTCTTTTCTGGTATTATGTTTAATGTAAGAGAAAAAATTAAGGAAAACCATAACCAACGATTAATACATAATCAACTAAAACAAAAAAACTAACAAAATATATTAAATATAACAATAAAAGTTTTAGTTTAAAATACATAATATAACTTAAATTTAGTGAAACTTTTAAACAGCGATAAAAAATATAATGAAAAATAAATAAAAATACATAAAAATCAAAAATAAATAGAAAAATTTAAAAGAGGGAAATCAACTTACGATATATTTTATTATTTTTCATCAAACACAGAACAAAAATCAAAAGGAATGAATTCACAAAATTTATTTTACTTCAAGTTAGAGAAACTAATAAAATTAATAAAAAAAGCATAGCCATAATTTAATAAATAATCAAAAACAGTTTAAACTAAAATCAGTTCAAAATATAAAATAACAAGAGAAAACAAAATACAACTTTAGTAAAAATAAATAATATAACTGAAGTTTGGTAAGAAATTTAATTAACAACTAATAATTTATTTTCTACATAACTTTACATTTACAATGTATAAGAGAATGGTATCTCACATTTCATCAAAATCACACAAACAAAATATAAAAAAAGAAATCTAACAAAAAAATATATTTTTTCTGGTTACAAAACTCAAACTTGAAAAAATAAAAAACCATAACTAAATATTAATACATAATTTATTTTTTTAATTTATAACAAAAAATAAATGTATAGCAAAAGAAGAAAATTAAAATTTAATGAAATACATAATATAACTTGAATTATGTAAAAACTTTAGTCACAGTAATAATTTAGTGAAAAATAAATCATATAGTCTAGTAATATGAAATTTCACAAAAAAATAGAAAATTTAATAAGAACAAAAAGGTAAACAAATCTGTTAACGATATTGTTTTCAGGTTTCAAACATACATGCCAAAAAAATAATAAAGAGTGAATCCAACATAATTTTTTTCACACCAAACATATAATTAAAAAGTAAACATTTGTTGAAAAATACAACCAATTATTAATTAATAAGTGAATTGTTTTTATACAGCAAATCGACTATAAGTGTACATGTGTGTAAATAAAAATGGAATCAATATATTGTTTCTACAAATGCTTTTTCTTTGGTAATGGATCTCAGAATCCACTCTGAAAATAGGGTTAAGATTTATGATAGTATGTTTAGGAAGTAATCTACAAAGAGAATATCTATTGATAATCTTGTATTAAACAAATTATAAATTATTGATATTTCGAGCTGATACAATAGTGGTGACTCAAAGGGTATTAAAGAGTAAGATAGTACAAGAGTATTTCTACTATAGATTCAGTATCTTCGAGATGGGATCCCCCTATCCTTCTCTTTGGCTGTTTTTTATAGGTGTTGAGGAGTGGATCAAAGTAGTAGTGTGATCTTTAACGAGTATCAAGTGCCCTTAAGATTGTCTTTAATGTCCAATTTCTTTTACGTTTCAGTTTGACTATGACAACTATGTGTGTATCGTCCTTGTGGTTCGGTCGCCCTACCAATTTTGTGGGTCTATTATCTTCTTTTACTCATTTGTGATACTGGATCGAGTTCTTGAAACGGATCTGCCGATCTGGTGTAAAGTTAAAGAGTTCTTCGTCTCTCTCCTTGCTGATTAACAAAATTAATTACAAAAATTCAACAGTTTGTCAGATATTGGTCAATAGGTTGAGGTGAACAAAAATATAAACAACAATTAAAATTTTAAGTCATTTCCAATCATAAAACTCTTTTAGTACTAAAACTACACAATTTTAATGTAATTTTAGCACCAAATCTTTTCCACTCTAACCACAACAGTGAATATTAAAATAATATTTTCAATTATTATACTATTAAATCAAACACTCTCTTAATTATTTAATATTTTTGATAAATGTTTGTTGAGGTCAAAATCAGACATAGTGTGATCAACGACTAAAACTCATGAAGAACTATGCTCTTTCGAGAAAAAATAAAATGAAAAAACTAAAATCTTGTATAATTAAAAAAAAAACGATCAAGCAACAGAAGAAAGACACAATCTCTTAACAAGCGATCTCCAAAAGTACCGGCCATCCGTCCCACTCTAAGGACGAGACCAAACGGCCAAGCCATCAGTCACGCCCTAAGGGCGGGACCAAACTACTAGCTCATCCGTCTCACCCTAGGGAAAGACCAAACGACTAAGCCATCTGTATTTCCCTAAGGGCGAGATCAAATGCTCAAAAACCATTCGTCTCGCTCTAAGAGCGAGACCAAACCGAACCGATCCGTCTCGCCCTAAGGGCAAGACCAAACCGATTTGTCTTGCCCTAAGGGCAAGACCAAACCAAGCCACCCTGTCTCGCCCTAGGGGCGAGACTAAACGGATCGTCTCATCGATCTTGCCCTAAGGGCGAGACCAAACGTCTGCACCATTCATCTTGCCATAAGGGCGAGACCACACTCATCCCAGTCCGTTCGGCCGTCGTGGCTAGATGACTTTGTCTCTGGCCCATCCCGACATCAAGTTGACTATAACCTATCTCTCCCTAAATGTCTCTTGTTTCGTCGCAAACAGAGTTTCCGATAAAAATTGATAATAAAACAAGCAAGACGTTATTTTCTCGTAAAATCTCGAATAAACATTGAAACGATACTAGTTATCTTGAACACCTTCGTATCTTCGAATAAACAGATTGCTTTGCATCAGTTCACGGTATCAACAAGATAAAAGAAAACATAGTAAGTCAAAATGACTATTTTCCGAGAAAATCGTAAAAACACTTTAAAACCGTGAAACGGTCCAAAGTGATCTAAAACACGAAACAAGAACAATTGTGATTTTAAAAAAAAACTTGAAAGCTGGCCCAAAAGCAATGACGGTTTACTCGAAAAATTGAAAAAGAAGATAAATATGAATTTTTGAGAAGATGAAGGATAACTTCCACAAAGAAATAAACTCAAATCGAAGAGAAAAAGAAAAGAAACATTAGAACGACCGTCATGAATATATAAGGGGAGCCAAGACTATATAGTATCACACTATCTTTAATGTAATTGTAATAAAAGCAACATAACACTATAATAACGTTAGGTATAGAAGAACAAAAGTCAAATTTTAATACTATAATAGCGTTATCAAGTTTGCTTGGGAGATGCACTTACGATTGTGATTTTTTAGAAAATTTATCATTATTTGCTTAGATGGCTAACACTGCCTCCAATAGTTGGCTTCACTTTTAGCTTCAAAAATATACTTTCTTCAAATTGAAACAATATTTTTTCCAATAGTTTGCTTCATTTTCTTTTTGTAAAAAGAATATTCTAAGTATATTTTCTTTCTACTTTATCATTAACTATTAATAACACTTTATACTTTTTCGTATCTACTAATTTTACTCAATTATTTTGTTTTAACAATAATCAACCATATTTGCTATAAATTCAACTTATCATATATTAAACTTATTACAAATAACACAAAAAAAAACATCAATACTAAATTTTAGAAAGAAGCACCTTCATTATATTTTTCCCACAAATGATCAATTAAATCGTTCTGAAGTACGAAATGAGCATCTTTATTTTAATTATTCTAAATCACGCCAAAAATTCTTGGAAACGGATTTTATCATATTTTTCAGTATCAACCTCAGTTGGTGGATTTTTTATGATAACTTCAATTGGTGCCTCGAGATCACGCTCATCTTCGATTTTCATATTATGTAAGATTATACAGGTAGTTATTAAGTGTCATTTTTTGCTGTATTAATAGATTAACAAGTGATTTACCATATTATTAAGTGTCATTTTATGTTTTATTAAGTATTTTATGTTTAGTTTGGAATTATCAACAATGTATTTCACTTTATATTAATTTTTTATAATATTATTTTTCATCTAATATATCTTTTTAAAAAATTTAACATTATAAATTAATATAATAAATAAACATTATAAATTAATTGGGTTATATTAATTAATATTATTTATTTCATCCGAAAATAAGAACAAATAAAAGTTAAAGACCAATTTATAATTTATAAAAATTAACGACCAATTAATTGGGCTATGATCAGTATGACTTTAAATTTCAAGCAACATTGTTTATTGTTTCATTTTGAAGCAAAAAATGAAGCACTAATAGAGCAAAAATTACTTCAAAATGAAGCAAAAAGTAAAAAATGAAGCACTATTGAAAATGCTCTAAGTAGTTGTCATGTTTATATTTGGAAAGTTTCACAAGAATATATCAACTAATTCGTTAATTTTTTTAATATTTAATATTTTTTCTATCTAGTTTAATATTTTAACTAGTTATTTGGCTCATTTTAATACACAAAAATTTAAAACTCTCCATTTAGTAAACAATATGTATTTATTTTAATTAAAATATTAATAAGTTTGAAATGAATTTTTTTTAAAATTTTAATTTAATTTAATTCTTAAGACGATGTTGCAGCAATGTTTAAGGATATCCTTAATTCAGGGGATAGAACTCACTCTGTCATGGTTTTCACAAGTGTGAACCCACAAAAAATTGGAGGTAAGTTACATATAAAACCTTTTAAATTAGATTAAACCAATAGTTAATCAAATACTCTTCATTTTACACATAAGCTCTACTTATTGATGAGATTTCTATTTCTTATCACCCCTCCCCCAACAGTTGTGAGAACTGTAACAATCACTGAAACCTCTAACGTACCGCATGTCAATGGTGGTGTTGGCGACAAACTCCCCAATGCCTTGCAGAACTTCAAGGGCAAGAGTTCGTTTTCCATGTTCGTGTCACACGATACAGTTTCACCACAAACAACCACACCTTCACCGTTTCTGCAATCAGTGACAATATCAACACCAAGGTATTATAGTATATACTCACCTAAATGTTTTCATCTAACTCAATGTTTTTAAAATCACATATGTACCTATCTCCAGAATTTCATCATCAATGAAACCCCATGCGTCCAGCAGCTGAGGTGAAAGAAGGTAGACACAATCACCCGCGTGAATGAGAGTTTGAATGCAACCAAAACGCCAACCAAACTCTGCTTCCGTCTCTTCAACAATTTTTCTATTACTATGCATTTACTCTTTCAGATTTTGCAATATTTTCCACTTTTGCCAGTTTTTAAAACCATTTCGGCAATGTACCTCATCAAAGGATAACATGTTCTAAATTTTAATAGTTTTGAAAGGGTTGACGTAATATTTAACGCTGAGTTAAAGATGCCTAAGCTCACTAAATTTTAATAGTTTTAACACCAAGCGTCGTTATAAATTTTAAAATATGTTATTTATATGATACAAAATAGCACCACTAAACATACAATATTTAGATATAGGTCCACTTTGGTGTTAGCATTCTTCAATTCCATTTCCACTTAAAAGAATTTCAGACATTACACAGGTGCACTAATAAGAATTTAATATTTTCTTCACTCTTCTTCTTCTTATACATCTCTTCTACACTCCACCTCCATCAACATTTTCAACTACAACAACTCAGCCCAAGTATTTCTAACATCTCCGCGCGTGCGCGGAGCTCTGCCCTTAGTGATATCAAGAATGTGGTAAAAGTGAGATTTCCCCAATTTTTTTTTTTTTTTTAATTCATTGAAGTAAAGAAGTAATTTTTCAATTTAAAAAAACAAACTAAATTTGATATTTTAAACTTAAACATTTTTACATAATTTAATATTATTAACATTTTAGTTACTTTTATTTCAAAAAACTTAAAATAAAACTAGATTTTTATTTTTTTGTGAATTTTAGAAAAAAAATCATTTGAAAATTAATATTTTTATCACAATTTGAGTAATAAAATAAGCACAGTTTTAAAAATTGAGCCATTTACACAATGGGGTACTTTCCATTGGGTCTCTTTCATGGGGGGTACTTCTTGATGGAGGTGTATTTTTGGGCCTCCAACAAGAGAGCTGGATTACAATTATGCCCTTCTATCAGACTAGTAAATAAAATTATAAAAACTGGTTACGGTAAAGTGATGGGAGCAACAACTTGTTTGCATTTTTAGTTGCAATAAATCGGTAGGTTTATTGAACAGTGAGACAGATTTATCACCGTCAGATTAAGCTATTTTTGTCATCATCCAACGGTTAAGAACAAACAAGTACGTTACGGCAAAAAGAGAAGCGACTTTTTCTTTAATGCTCGTCTTCATCCCGCATTTGGCTCAGAAAACTAAAGCAGAGCAATTACTTATTTTGCAGTGAGATTACGAGCTATAGAAAACACAGAAGCCTTTGAAATATATGAAATTTTTGTTCCGTTTGCTATTTTGTATTTCTCAGTTTTTTTTTTTTTTTGGCTTAGGCATCAAGGCGTGGTCGAAAGATGGACGAGCATTGTATGGTCATAGCTGGGGAGTGGGTTTGCGGCACCGAAGGAAAGTGGGATTTTGTCATAGACAAACAGCAAATGTCACGTATGGTTCCCTTCCATGATGGTATTACACTCAGCGAGTTGGAGCTCAACGTACTGAAGGAGTTCAGTATGGGGGTGAAAGTTTGAAGTGTGGCATTGAGCTACTGGCCACCAACTACTCTAGAACTTGCAACCGGGATAAGGACACCTCCTGTCTTACTCACGAACGAGGGGGCCGTACGGAATTTCTGCAAACACATGAAACTTGGTGCTCCTATGAACTTGTTTGCGAACTTTGATTTGTCTGGGCGTTGTAGTCAAAGCTCCCGCCAGGAAGATAGGGGAGATGCGTTTCGAACCCCAGCGCATGCGCTGAAGAGGAAGATGTTCGATGAGGGATGGAGTTATGGTAAAGGAGGATATGTATCATCAGCTGGGTCAAAAGCCAATGTAGCAAGTTTTGATGAAGACGAGCTCTTACGTGACGTGGAAAAAGTAGAAGAAAAAATAAAGGATGAATGTTTGAAGAGTAACGAGGGCGAACATAGTGAATATATCGACAACGATGTAAGTGGCCCTGAGGAGGTTGATGACAGAGATGTTAGACCGAGAGGCTATGACAGGGAGTTCTGGGCGCCTCTCATAAGAGGTGATTGTGGGGGTTCTGATGCAGTGGAGAAGATCTTCAATGGTGATGATAGCCTTCCCCGGACGTATAACTGCACCACAAACAATGCATTCGACCATACTGTTACTAGTGGCGGACCTAGTTCTTCTTATTCTGAGCCTAAAAGCGAAACCGAAGATATTCAGTTTTCATGGTCAAGAAACCATGGTCAAGACAATGTGGATAACCAGTCTACTCGAGAGACACGGAAATTGGAACAAGTCGATGAGGAGGAGTTTGATATAGCGCCATTGTTTGACGATACAGCTTATGAGGTTGAAGAGATTCCAGACTTAAACGCCGAAACAGATGATGGAAGTGTATACGTCGGAAAGATGTACGGGAGTAAAGAAGATTGTCAGATCTCACTTGCTATCTATGCAATCAAAAACCAGTTCCACTTCAAGCAGACCATCACTAAGATAAACTACTTTGTAGTACAGTGTCCAGACGAGCGCTGTGACTGGAGGGTAACCGCTCACGAGAAGCTTGGGTGCGGGTACTACGAGATTAAAAAGGCCCAGCTTGAGCATCGTTGTCCTATTGAGACAAGGAATGGGTACAGAGGGAAGGCTACTTCTAGAGTAATAGCTGCTGTTTATAAATCCAGGTTCGGTGACCAAAACAGAAACCCGAAGGCTAGAGATTTACAGAGACTTGTATTGGAGGACCTTCGTCTATCTACGTCGTATATGAAGTGTTACCGTGCTATTGATAAAGCGAACAAAGAAGTTCATGGGACAAAAGAGGAATCCTATCTAAAGCTCCCTGAGTACCTTCACATGTTGAAGCTGGCTAACCCTGGGACAATCGCTGATTTGGAGACTGAGGTGGATGATGATGGCGATGAGAGATTCTTGTACCTGTTATTGGCGTTTGGTGCTTCGGTGGAAGGATTCAAGAAGCTCCGCCATGTCCTAGTGATTGACGGGACACACCTTAGTGGAAAATATAAGGGGGTGTTGCTTACGGCCAGCGGACAAGATGCCAATTTTCAGGTCTTCCCACTTGCGTTTGGCATTGTGGATGCTGAAAACGAGGATGCATGGACTTGGTTCTTACAGAAGGTTGAAAGACTATTAGTTGATTCCAAGAATTTGGCTATAATTTATGATAGAGCTGTTTGTATAACAACTGCGGTTAAACGCATCTACCCTTTGGCGCATCATGGATGCTGCATTGTTCATTTGGCTCGTAATGTTAATTCTCGGTTTTCTAGCAAAGGACTGGCGAAGCTGGTGACCAAGGCTGTCACTGCATACCGGTTAGCTGATTACAAAGACTATTTTAACAAGATTAGAGCGACAAACAGTGGCTGTATAATTTATCTAACAAACATTGGTGCTGGCCAGTGGTCAAGAGAGTATTTTGTGGGGAAAGGTACAACATAATGACCAGCAATATTGCAGAGCAACTCAACAATGCACTAGGGGAAGGCAGGAGATCGCCAATATTGGAGTTGTTGGTGTTTATTCAGCGGATGATGACTAGGTGGTTTAACGTACGTCGGAATAAGACTGGTCGCCATCATGGTGCAGTGACAGTTGAGGTTGACAAAGTGATGACAAAGACAATGAGTATGATGCGAGGGTCTGCAGTGAACTCAATATCTAATTGGACGTGCGAAGTGGTTGGTAAGTTTGGGGCGAAGCACCATGTTCTTCTGGATGAGAAGAAGTGTTCATGTAAGTATTTCGACAGAATTAAAATTCCATGTGGTCATGCAATGCTTGCAGCAGACATGCTAGGAATCCCGTATGAGATCCTGGTTGAACACTGGTATAAGACAGTTGCTTGGAGAGACACATATGCAGGTTTAATATATCCCGATGAGAGATCAATGGACGTCGAGATCCCTTTAGAGGTGCGTGATCAAGTATTATACCCTCCAATCACCAAATGTCAGGCAGGGAGACGTAGAAAGTCCCGCATTCCGCCTACTGGCGAATTCCACGTGAGTGATATGTTTGGCCATCGAATTCTACGTTTGTTTTTATTTGTGGTTAGGTCCTCGCTTCATGTGGTCAGGTTGTCCATAATTTTCAGGTTGGGAAGAAGACTAAAGTTGCAACGATTAGATGTGGTCGCTGTAAGGGTGTGGGTCACAACAGGACACGTTGTCAGAATCCGATATGAGTGTGCTAAAGGATCATATTTGTTGATGTTCCACGGTAGTCTGTTTGTTGTTTTTAATTATGCATGGGTACACAGTCGTGGTGAGGATGTGTTGCAGTCGTGTTACCCTTTCATTTTCACTTGGTGTTTTTTTTTGGTGGCAAGCGGAACCAGGTGTTAGGATCTTTTTTGGAGGCGCAATGTTTTTTTTTTTTGGGCAAGCAAGAACACGAAGACTTCGAAGTCTTATATGTATTGTTACTTTTTCATGGGTTAATCGTATTGTATTTGGCTGAACAAGTTGGGTTATAAATTTTCAAAACAGCCACCCTCTGTTTCATGGGTGAATCGATTAGAAGTTTATTTAATGATCTGTGTGGTATTTGATCTGGCGAGAAGAAAAAAATTCCCAATCCTGGTGGGTAGATTTGTGTATCATGTGGTTGATGAAGTGTGGTATGAGTTTTGGGGGCGTCATTAACCATGAGGGTGTTGTATGCTCTTAACATATATAGTTTTGATAGTTTTTTTTTTCTGGTGTATAGTATGATTTGTGTGGTCATGCATGATTATGGATTGATTTGTGGAATAAACAGTAGTATAGCCTTTGATGGGTTTTGGTTTATTCCGTGTAGTCTTTGGTGTTTTGGGGGGAAAGTAGTTTTTATCCAATCAAATTTGAATTTTGAACTTTAAATGAAACGACCGGTGGTGGATGTCGTTTTAGTAGGAGGTGGGATTTTTTCTCTTTTTATATGTAATTGGGATTTGTTTGTTTTATTCTAAGATTTGGCGTAGTGAGTTTTGTGAGGAGAATGAGCTGCACGACTGCATCGTCATCGATGAAACCCGGGTTGTGTGGTGTTCCGAAAAAATGTTGGTGTAGTAAGAATGTGGACTTGCTAGTGTCGAAGACAAACGAGAATCCATATCGGCGCTTCTATAGGTGTGAGGTTGCGTTGAAGGTGAGTACTGTTAGAATCGCCGATTTTTTTTTTTTTTTTTGAAATCTTATTGTGGGGTAATTTTGCAGAGGAAGCATGAGTCCCACCTTTTCAAATGGTTCGAAGTAGCGATGGCGGAGGAGTTGGAGAATGTGGTAGCTGCGATTGAAGTTGTGGGAGATGAAGCGAGATCTACTGCAGTGGAGATGAAGGACATGTGTAATAGACTTAGAGAAAGGCTGGAGGAACAGGAAGCAGAAATTGAAAAATTACAGGAGGCGAGGAGAGTTAGGTTGGGGCATTCTGATGGAAATGTGTCATGGTGGACATGGAGGGGGGTTGAACACATATTGTTAGGCGTAGTAGTCGTTGGTGGCCTATCATTGATGTACCAAAAGCTAGGGTGATAGGTTTGTGGTAGTTGGTGCTTATTTGTTGTTTAGCTTTGATTTGTGGCCAAGTTGTGTAAGGGAATATTTAACCTATTGTTGTTGCGTTGTCTTTGAACTTGAAGTTATGAAATTTGTTTTCATATGAATGGGTTTGAGTTTGTTTTCTTAAAAGTGAAGGGGAAAATGACTTATAAATTTTGGTGGTTATCATTATGTGGTTGCCTCGGGGATATGCGTTGAGTGGGCTAGTGATTGTGGGTTGATGTGCTACTTTATTTGTGTGGTTATGTTTTTGTGGTATCAAATGCCGGATTATGGAGATAATTAAGAGATTCAGTACTTTCAGCATACCATAAAGAGTTTTTAAGTAGATGTTACATAGGTTATAGATTGTTACAAAAAGATTACCCCTACAAATGAAGATCAAGTCTAATGAAAGAAAACTAGAGAATGCAATCAAGGGCTTTGTGGTGTGGTTGTTGTTGGTGGAGGTAGATAGAGTGGTAGTATAATGGACTTGTAGATGTTGAGCGCATATTGTTTGCGCAGAGCGTCTACTAGTGGGTTAGTCAGTCCTGACATGTGTGGTGCCGGATCGCCGTTGGCATGCATTTCCATGAATTTGACGCTCAAGGGACCATAATCACCCCCGCGTTTGTTGATGTAGAGGTCCCTCCTGCGTGACCATGTGAAAGGACGAGACCCGTCAAACTGTGACGCCGTGTTCGTGGTCAGCTGAGTGATAACTAAGGGTAGCATCTCCAGAACATGTTCTAAGATAAAGTGGACTTTTTTATCGTTGAATAGTGTTGGCAATGGGTCTAGCACTTCGACAAGGCTCAGAGGGAGGTTGATTGCTAGACCAACCCAGTGTTTGCCGCCCCAAATCATGGGAGCATAGATGGTGTGGATGTTGCTGACCCACGTCTGACCAGGTTGTAGAACTAGGTTGCGTAGCTGGTTGTCCAACCGGAATTTGTCTTTATCGGACGCTGCTTTGAACTGTCTCCACTACTTCTGGATGTAGGATGTGAGCCACGGCGAAACAAAAATACTGTGCTCAGCTTATAGCATGGGTTTGTTTGCTGCGCCAACAACATGCATCAGAAGCTCCATATCCTGCAATATTTTGGGTGATAGTTGTGTAAGAGTAAGGCATCAAATATCGAGAAAATAAGAAGCTCACATTCGCCCATAAGTATAACTTGTCTATGTACATATAAACATACTTTCTGATATCAAGTGTGTTGATAGTAATGAAATGAGGTTTATCGTGCTTGTAACCCATTTCTGTGGGGTAGCTAGCTTGAGCAGGGAGACGTTACTATAAGCGGCGGTTACGGAGTTGATGTGGATGCTGTGTACACAAGTAGCGGATGCAATTAGAATGAAGATATGGACGTTGATGAGTGATAATGTAGGACTTACATGTGTTTGTTGTCCCGAAGAGTCGTGGACAAAAGCTCCCCGAGCAGAGGGTCAATGGAAGTGATTAGCTAGGTAGCTGGGACAGATGTGCATTTCTGTAAGGTGTGTGCGAGTTTAATTTCCGGGGCCATTGGTACGTGCTTGGTGGAAGGTGTAGCTGGTGAAGAGTCGCTAATGTAGATGGGTGTAGAATCGTCTTTGTCATTTGAATGAAGCTACATGTAAAGTTAGAATCGTCTTTGGGCATAAGAATGGGTAATGTAAGTATGGGTAATAAAGTATTGAAATAGATGAGGCAGTAGTTGAGTTTACCTCGACAGCTAAAGTAGGGACGATTTGAGAGCACCTTGTGGCGGTGTCTGCGAAAGCGTCGATGGCTGTCGCGTGGGATGTGAAGCCTAGGGGTGTAGTTCGTGGGGTTACTTCTGGTTGCCTAACGTCACCAATTCACTTTGGTTTAGGAGTTATGGGTAGTGAAGAGAGGTTTCCGCAGCATAGTCGTGGAGGTGCTGAGGAGACCTCTGGTAGGTGATCTTGTTTGGTAGGAGGAAGGTTAGTCGGGGTATGCTGCGGTGTTTGTGGGTTGGGTAGTGGGGATGTTTTTGTGGTTGGAGAAGCGTGGGCAATGATGCAGTGAGCAGGCGATGTGTGGTCAACCAAATTGTGTTGTGTTGTGGTCAAGGTGGTGGGTGACTCGCTTGTGTGTGGACTACCAACAGGGGTTCGCGGAGGACTGAGGCCGTGGGTTTCATTCACTGTCAGTATAACTTTTTGGATGATGGTGTTGGGGCTGTCTGTCATGGGAGGATGGGTGGTTAGGGGGTTAGATGTAGGGGAGTGAGCGAATAGATGGTCTTTGTACTGACTGCATATTGGAGAAGTTTGGACGGAGGTGGGAGTTTGCGCAGTGGTGTGGTCGTGTTCTTGTGGTTTGGGGACTTCGTTCTCCAGAGGCTTGTTTAAAATTAAGAGTAAGCGTTAGTGGAAGTAATGCATGAGATGGTGGAGAATGTGGGGACGGATGGTACCTGAGAACCAGGCCGGTGCTTAGGGGTATGTAATGTCTTCTTGAAAGAGGAGAATTTAGCACGATTTTTAGCATGGCGACGCGAGAGTTTCATCTTAAGCCGACGGGTCTCAGCTTGTAGCTCAGCAACCTGTAAGTCGAGTTTTTCAACACGTGCTAATAAGACCTCGTTAGTAGGACGTGGAGCGTCTACTTTCGCTTTGAAGTAGTTGGAGATCCTCCTTTGTTTGCGCGAGGTGGAGTCGTTTTTTTTTTATGTCTTTCGTTGGTCTGAGAATTTTTTTTTTGGGGACGGTGTGCTTTCGGTGGACTGTTTTGGGAGGTGGTTTGACGATGAACTCTGGTAGTGATGAATCACCGCCTGGCCAATCGTTCATGTGAAATTCATGGTTCTGAGCAATCAATCCCTGCATATAGCAACAAGCTGCGTCATCCGCCTCTTCACCCCATGAGCTGGCGTTAGCAGCTAGTGGTATCAGAGGAGTGACATGTAACTGCAATGTAAAGCAATGTTATGGAAATTGAGATGAAGTTAAAGTCATAACTGAAGCTTATAAGTACGTACCTGCGGGTCAGCTTCTGTGAGAAGGAAATCCATGATGGTCACAGAGTTATGGAGTGGGAGATGGGGTTCTTGAAGCTGCAAAAGTGTTGCCGAGGAGTGAGGAGCAGGAATCTTAGTGAGAAGCAGTGGAATTGCTTTGAAGGCGACAAGTTGTAACGCAAGAGGGAACCCTTGCAATCTGTAGGTTGTCTGTTGTAGTTGTTCCCTAAGTGTTCCTATCGGGTCTTCCTTATCATGCGGAGGTATCATACAGTTGATGGTCTTAAGATAAGATTCACGCCCCCATGGAAAGTTTAAAAATGCGTCGACGTTGTCAACCATTTGAACATATTGCAGTGTAGGGCTGGGCATTTGCTTGTGAGCAATTAGTACTCCGTCGAATCATAATGAGCGCAAATCGCAACTTCTTATCTGAAGGCATGGAGTCTTCGGTCTGCAGCATATGTCCAATGTCGGCGACTGTGATGAGAGAATCATGGCCAAGCAGTTTCTGCCATAGAGGATCCTTAGACGAATTCCTTATGTTGAAGGAAGAGGTTTGATATTGCTCAGGAAAAGGACCACATGGGAGACCGGTAACAGTTTGAAACTCAGCTAGGGAGAAACGGAAAGGATGCCCAGCAACAACTGGCCACAGAGTATGCTGACTAGAAACCACGATTTGTCTAGTCAGTAGACTATGGATCAACTTGTGAGAAACAGGACACTGACGAGCAGGAAGATTGAAGAGACCGCCAAAACAAGAGCCCCTAATAACTTCGAACTCTGGAGAACCGCGAAGAGTATGGTTGATGAAACAGAGTATATCCGGCTTGGAGTAGATGTTCAACCGTTTCATTGGAAACCTATGATTTGCGAAGAGGCGCTCTGGTAACCGCTAATCAGGACGGGAACTTTGACTTGTTTCTGCATGACCATGGAAAGCGAAAAAACGATTTGAAGAGAGAAGTAACAGACGATACGTTGATGATGAAAACGAGAAGCAAAGACGATATTTTTACCTTTCATTGTGGATTGGTGAAAGTATTACAGTTGTGATAATTTAGATACAGAATTGCACATAGAGCCGTGAGTGAAATCGAAGACAGGAGGCGATTTCAAGGGAGGAGGAATCTTTCGGTGAAATCGAAGAGAGGCGGCGAGTGTAAATCGAGAGTGAAACCGAAGAGGTTGGAGATTTCTAGGGTTAGGATAAAAGGAAATTGGGGGAAATTAGAACAAAAGTAAGAAGTAGTGTCTCAGAACGTTGATTAATCTAGGAGAGCCATGGAAATCAAAAGTGAAATCGAAAGAGGGAGAAGAAAGAACTCGAGAAGAAACAATGCAGCGTCTAGGGTTCGGGTTCGAGGTAAATTTGGAGGAAAGTAATATTAAAATAATATTTTTCTATTTTTAATTTTACATAAGTAACTATGCTCTTTCTCTTTTTAAAGGGCAATTTAGACTTAATAGCAAGGAAAAGTACACCAAGTGTAGTAAGTACTCCCTCCGTTTCAAAATGTTACATGTTTAGGTTTTTCACACATATTAATAAAACATATTAAATCTTAGCATTAAATGTATATTTTTTTGTGATTAACTATTTCCCATAACTTTTAACCAATCAAAATTCAATAAGTACAATTAATTTTCTTGAAGTTTACAATTTATCATTATTAACTACTAAAAATTGCATTGAAAAAGTAAAAAATGTAACTTTTTGAAACAAAATTTTTTGCTAGAAAATGGATTATTTAGAAACGGAAGGAGTATGTCATAGTGTTATAGGACTTAGAGAAAGTATGCCATAGTGTAAATTTTTTTATAAAAATTTGTGTATTAAAATAAAAAAATAATTAATAAAAATTGAATAACAAAAAAGGTTTTAGTATTAAAAAGTTTATAAAAATTTAGTTGATATATTTTTGTTGAATTTCCCCTTTTTATATTTTTATTTTTTTCATATTCCCGCGGTGTCGGTACGAGACAGAGCGCGTAAACGGAAAAATCCCCAAATTTCTACAAAACCCTAAAATCGTTTTAGTCAAATCTCCAAAAAAAAGTTGATTCCATGGCGGAAGAAGAAGAGCCGATTCGACCGGAGTTTCCGATCACAAGAGTGAAGAAGATAATGAAAGTCGACAAGGACATCAACAAAATCAACTCGGAAGCTCTTCACCTCGTCACTTACTCCACCGAGCTCTTCCTCCGCTTCCTCGCTGAGAAATCTTCCGTAGTTGCAGCGGAGAAGAAGCGAAAAACGGTTAACATCGATCACCTGAGAATCGCCGTGAAGAGGCACCAACCGACGAGCGATTTCCTCCTCGACTCACTCCCTCTCCCTTCCGCTCAGCCCGTCCGAGTCACTAAAACGTTGTTGGAGAAGAAGCCGCCGCCTGTTGGGACTCGTCGCATCGACGCTTTCTTCAGTAAAGGCAAGGCGAAAGTTGATTCCCCGTAAAACCCAAACTTCCTTGCTCAAAATCATTATTGATTTTAATATTTTTTAGTGTGAACCTGAATCGAGAGGATTCTCCACTTTATGATTCTTGTTCTGTTAAGTAGTAAATGTTTTGTTTTAATCTTCTCTAGTCTCTTGTTCTGACAAGCTTTATCAAAGTAACACAAGTGTGTCTGATTGGTGAAGTTAAACAAAAACAGTGTCTTACAACTGTACTTTCATAAATATTAACAAGAAACTAAAGAATTGTTTTCATCAAAACATATTTATAGCCAAAAAATGGAGAAGAGTCATTGTACTCAATCTACATAATCTTTCTCTAAGGAGTTGATAGTCTTTCTGCGTCCATATCCTTCATGCACTGGCTGTTCCATTGGTAGAGGTTTTAGAGTTAATGGATGTATCTAAGTCGTCAAGCTCATCATCACTTGTGTACTATTTCTTATATACCCGTTGCCCAGTTTCTGATAAAGATGGATTGTTTAACTCTTATGAAGCGTTTTATGGATTCTGTAGATGGCATTAAGTAGACTGCGGATGACAAGGGAAGACTGTGATACATTACATCCGTTGCCTTCCTCTGTTAAACCCTGAGTTTCAGACAAAAGGGTCAAAACACACACACACACACTTGAGAGGGTCTTTCGAACCTTCAGAACATCAAATAGCCTTCTAGGGAATCTGTGCGGGCTAAACTCATCTGGGACAAAATTTCAAAGAACTCTCTTTATAATTGGTGGACCACGTGTTGGACAAACCTTCAGGAACAAATAAGCCAAAAGTGTTTTTGAACAAGAAGTTCTGAGTATGCTAATTAATTATATCTATTCTTGTGTATTTGTCTGCAAGCATTTTGTCTGCAAGCATCATTAAACCCCCCAACTAGTTAATAGATGGAACAATCTGAATTTTTCACATTCCTGCTTCTCCTTATTATTACTATCAGAGATGTCCTACTTTTGCTCGAATGTATTCTCAAGCCATCTAGACCAAGTTCCAATCTGCCAAGGCAAATTATATACCAAAAAGTAATGTTTTTTGTGTGTGTGTGTGCGGTTGTTGTGAACATTCTTCATGTAAGCTTAAGTTATTGCGTTCCTTAGGTATCAAATGCTGAAAATGCTGTTAACTGAAAAAAAAAAATCTCAGATATTCTTGTCTTTCTATCAATTTAATTAAACTTTATTTAAATTAAACTAAATGGTAAAGACAATGAAACCAATGATTTGTCCAAAAAAAAAAAGACAATGAAACCAATAAAAACTTAGGTAATTACAATTCTATCAAATAATATACAGATCCGAACTCAACCGACCTATTAACCTATTAAATTCGGATCCACTTTCTAAATTTTTCTCAAAATCTTCTAAGTGCTTTAAGATTTCACTGTATTCATCTCACTCTTTTTTAATCGACCGTTATCACTTTCTGATGTGCTCAAATTAACCTCAACCAACTCTCTCAAATAAGAGATCGATTGTAATACTTAATGATTATATCCACATAGACTTGATATTTCATACAATAAACTTGTAGCTATCAGATTAAGCTAGACAATAAATATTATAAAGCAGTAAATAAGGAAGCAATAAATAAATAGAGGAGTTAAAGTTGGAAGGAGGATGCTAGATTTAGGGTTTCATTCACGTTATCAGAACTTAAATCTATAGATTCTAAGGGGTTTGATCCTAGAACTCGAATACAGTGATAAGATATTCAGCTCTCGCCATGAGTCTTCTAATGCTTAAATCTATATGTTGTTCTCACATGAATATGAAACGAGTGTCAATCGATACACTACTAGTGGTGTTGATCGATACGTCTTGTAAACAAGCATTAATGTTCAGTTTGATAGGTTCACTAGGTTAACTAAACCAGCGTGTCACTGCAGCTAACAACATAGTTCAATAAGATTTAATTGTAATTGACCGGCTCTCGCATGCAGCTAACTATCTATGATCACGTTCCTAGTTAATTACTCTAGAAAAAAGCAATAAGAACAATCATGTGATAGATGCAATAAACTACCCTAGCAATTCTATAAATCACAAGTTTATCAAAATCCTAAAAATCCCTAAACCTAACATGTGATCTACTCAGACATGATTAGAGAAGATATAATCAGAAAAAGAATATAAATCATATATAAAACCAAAGTTAAATGAGTTCCATGAGGACTCTAAAGGAGTTCCTCTCTTCTCTCATAACCTAAGAGAAAACCTAAAACAAAACAATAGAATCAAGCATAGCTGTCAACAATGGCTTAGAAAGTATAAAAACTATGTATCAAGTCGGCCATGGGCAATTCTGTAATTTGTGGTGACTTATGGGTCCATGTCGGTTATGAAACAGACTCGGAACATCTTCTGAAATCATTAGTGTTGATCGACACTTCTTCATATCTTCGACAGCTTTCTCGTGCGAGTTAGACAGACAACTCTATAGTAAAACGAGCATGAAATTAGATCTAACGATCAGATGGACCTAAAATGGTGGCATTGGAAAGCTAACTCAAAACTCTATCATGTATCAAAAGATGAGCTCAATTTCACCATGGGAAGGTCTCCATCCATAACTAAACTCCTGACGTGTCTGCGCAGTTCCGCACCTCAAAAAGCTACAAAATCTACAAAGCTCTTCAAAACGCACATGAACCTTAAAGTACTCTAAAACAGACTCCAAACACATGAAATATACTCAATAAAAGACTTATACCAAGGTCTTAAAAGTGGTAAAAACCATGGTATATCAACTATCCCAGACTTATCATTTGTTTGCCGTCAAGGAAAACATAGAATAAACCTAGGTTTAAAAACGCAGGGACTCACACAATTTTTTTAAAATTACTATCTTCACCTTTGTAATCTTTACAAGCCATATCAGATCAGTACCAACCCTAGAGACACTTCCATGTACTAAACCTTAGCTTAGCAAACAAACCATCTTAGCCCACAACTCATCTGATGCCGCCTGACATATCTTTCTACTGACCTCATTTCTGTAAATAAATGTGTAGGCTAAATCTTGGGAGTATCGATCAAAGGACACATGGACTCTTACCCCTACATGCATTTGAGTACACATGTAGTCTTATTCTGGTTTCTTTTCTTCCTATATCTCTCTTCTCTGAATCCTTTTCTTTTGTTTTTATTATTCCATTGAACATTGACGCTGCTGCAATCTGTCTTGTTCATCTTCTCTTTTTCTTAATTTGACAAAGTATAGATGAATAGTGGTGTCATAGGAAAATTTTCTACCCCTCGCTTCTAATAATATGTGATCATTCATTTGAATTATAATAATGAGGTCATATAAATTTTTCTTACCCTTCTGCATCTTAGGAAATTATTTCAATCTTTTTTTCTCTCTTTCTGGATGTCGAAGAGAGGAGAGAAGGAAACTAAAAACACACAAACTTTTACCTTTCAGACCTGAAAGAATAATTTGATCTAGTGTATACCAAGTCCCAAAAAACAAGTTATGTTGATTAAGGTTGAAAGTCAGTTTTGGTTGATTCATTATTTCTCAGCTAGCATGGATATTATTGGCAAGTGATCAACTTTGGTGTTTCCAGTCAGCATACCTTGCAGTCAATAACCTAAAAGAATAGTGCTAGAGAGTGGTTAGATAATAAGTAAAATTGAAAAGTTCATTATCCCTTTCTCGACTCAGTAAAACTCCATAAGACTCAAAACTAAAAATCAAAATAAAACTCAACATTAGTAACTACCTCTCCCAGACTTAAACAACACCATCCTTAGTGTTATAGAGTCCGAGATTAGTGAGATTAGTAAATCATATCTAAAAATTCAACAAAGAAAAATGAGTTATACATGCCGTCTGTGATGAGCGTCGATCAACATTGATCAAGTGTCGCACGATGCTCTTGTTAAGTGGTGTCGACTGATATTGATCGAGTATCAGTCGATGATGGTATATTAACTATTCTTCCTCGGATCATTTTTTTCCTGATGAACAGTATCACTCAATGCTGTTACAATGTCCTCACTGTTCATCATCTTTTTCCGAAATAAGTATATGCGAATAATTAGTATAAAATAAAAATAAAATAAAATAAAATTAAAACTTACCTAACAATGTGTTGCTCCCACTCAGTGCTTGTTTTCAGTCATTAAGCTTGACTTATGGAGATCAGATGTGGTATATACGAGAATGAGAACTTGCACCCAAACAAGTCTCAATGTCTACTCTCTTTAGCTTCATCACAATTTTTGTGAAAGCCTCCATAAATTCTTCTCCTTTTTCTATCATCTCAGCAATAAGGAGTGCTCGAACCTTTGTAAATAGATGTGAGAAGCATCTGCTGCACACTCAATATTTCCTAACACCATCTGAGAAGTGAGGAGTCAATAACAACTGAGAACCACCCTTGGTCATTTGTCTCTTCTTCATGTTCTTCATCTTCTTTCCCCCAGACTTTTCTAATCTCGCGGTGGTGCCTCAATCAAAAAGATTTTGACACACTTCAAACTCCTCGTGCTCTGATACGCGATAAGTGTTGATCAATATCGGGCTGTGTCGTTCACACTTCTACTAATGGGCCTCGGTCGACATTGCTTTTGAATCTTAATCCTCTATGAGAAGCTACTGAATACATATGATCATAAAATAACCCAGTGTAGGGACCCATATGCACACTTCTATCTGGTGGGATAGGAAATTCAACTTCAGAAACAACGCTAGGAACCACAAACTTCACATGAACTCTGTTGTGAAAACTAGCAGCCTCCTCTGTGCAAATAAGTGGTGACTTGTGCATTCTCTCCTCAACTAGTTCAAGCTCAACTATGTATCCTGGCAGCTCGTCCAACTGCAAGTGTCAATCGAGATCAGGTGGTTGTTGATCGATATCAGGTGGGTGTCGATTGATGCTAGCCTTTGGTGAAGTCTCATGATTTTTTCCCGTAGTTTGCCGATCATCCACGTCATGATCCAAATCTCCAGGCTGTTCTTCATCCTCTAACTCCAAGAAATATTCCATAGTGATCTTTCCATTAAAATCCAAAATATCAGGGATTTCAAGAGGTGTCGAACAATAACATGGGTTTGTGTCGATTGATGCTGAGATCAGGAAACCAATATCAGCTTCGTTCACTCGGCTCAGCTCTCCAGATCCATGATGTTCATCACTCTTTGTTAATCTCTCTTTCTTTAGGTGTTTTAGTATCATCAAGAAATTCATAGAGGAATGCTCTTCGAACATCCTCCAAGCAGGTTAGAGATCCTGGCTACAGTTGACTGGGCCAGCTACATGCATTCCCATAAAGAGTTTGGGGGTGGGGAAATCTTGTAGTGTGTGTAGTCTTCAGAGTACTCACCCTTCCCAGTATTCGCAATTTCATCCATAAAAACTTTGATGTGATTTATGGGATCTTCGCGAGGAAGACTTTGAAAAAGGTGCTGATCTAACTAATTAGATCCAATCAGAGTGCAGCTCAAAGTTATCCTCCTCAGCAACAACAATCGCATCATAGATTACAGCCTCCTGTGTGTAAATCAGTTGTCTTGCACTATTGCGAGCGTGACCTTCTTAATATTGTAAGATCACTTTTTTATCAACCTCAAGTATGAGCACTTTGACTTTTGCCGCTTTTCCATGAGCGGTCTCGATCGACACTGGATAAGTCTTGCTTGATACTTGGTTTTCTGCGGTGTTGATCGCTGCTTGGAGGATGTCGATCGAGACTAACCTCATAGACTTATGGATCACATGTAAATCAGCAGGTTCCTGGTCCAAAAGACCCAAAAAGCCTCTTATCTTTGTTCATGGTACCTATAGTAAGTAAACTAAAAAGAAAAACCTAGACGCTACACATAGTCCAATGGTGATCAGAGTCTCTGACAAAATTGACTCAAAAAGACATGTTTGCTTTGGGTCGGGTCCAAGACAAAGTACATATTGGGTATTTTTGGACATGTGGCCTCAGTTTGGATCCGGTTCCAATCTAAGATCTGATTAGATACCACATATGTTTTATGTATATTAGGTATATTTTGATATTTTATATGTTTTTGCTATTATGGATTTATTTTTTAAAAAGTTATGGGTTCAGGTTTTCGGTTATAGTTTCAGGTTTTAGATAAAATTTAAATTTCAAATTAAATTTCAGATAATATATTTTAGGTATTCAAATAAAGTTGTGGTGTTTTACGGTTTATCTGACCAGATTTTGGGTAAAAGTTAAGGTCTTTTTCTTGTATTTGAATATTTTTGGGTATTTGTTTGGGTTTTTGGGTTTTTGGGTTTTTTGCCTAAATATCATAACCGATCCGGACCCACTATGTATCCAAAAATTACAGGTATTTGAATTATAAACCCAACCGACCCAGATTTGAAAGGAACCAGCCCGAACCTGAACCAAAAAAAATTCAAAGATTTAGTTGGTTGTTTTGATTTGTAATTTGGCATGTTAGTTATTGAAAATACTAGGATTCATAGCCTCCGCACAAACGCATAGTCCAAAATATTAATATTCTGCTATATAACTTTGTTGTTCTTTTTTTAGAAACGCCGTATAGAGTAAATATATATAAGACTTAGGGAAGATGGTTAGTAACAATTTGTTTCGATTTAAAGTGTGTTTAATTATTTAATTTAATTTAGTCACATTTGATTGAATTTGAATATAGTAATTTAACTGAAATTGGTTGAACCGGAAGTTAATTTAACTAAATATGGTTGGTCTTGAATGGTTTTCTAATAAATTAAATGTAATTAGTCCTGTCAAACCAACCTTCCGGACTAATAATTTCAAACGGATAGAAAGTTATAAATTTATCATCAACTATCATGGAGGTATTAAAAAGTTTGATTTGTTAAACAATCCGAACTTAATCAATGTTTTTTTATCACCTCCTCTGGTTGAAGTAAATATTGGGCCGTATAGAGTTTAGGCCTAAAGGCGTAACTCCACGCAAGTGCGGGGTTTTAGATATTAGTGTTGCTCTATACAATTTTTTTGTTGTATGTTGTTTGTTTAGGTTTTGATTTTCAAATGGTTGAAGTTTGCTAATAAGTTGTTGGTAGTAAGTGCGTTTCGAGTTGTCTAGGTTGTATTTAAAATATTTGTGAATTTTTTGGTAATGTGTATGTTCTTCTACATAATTTGTTTTGATAACAAAAAATTGAGAGAATACGTCTTTTAATCGTAGAGTACTAATTGTAAATAATTTTTTTTAGTATTTTATAGGCTTTAAAAGTCTTTAAATGTAGTGAACTAATCATCTGACAAAAATATAATTTTTTCTAGCATGTAACAATTATAGCCTTTAAGGTCAGTTCATAAGAAAACGTTGACGAAGAGATTTTGTCGAAGTTGCCGCCAATTTGTAGACTGGTGGAGTCTCTGAATCTTCACACGGTGTATGTGTTTGATTCAGTCAATTAATTGGAGTAATACATATATTAAGTTTGGGTTTAGGTGTATTGGTGAAGAGTGAATACCTAGTCTCAGCTGGGTTTCGGCGAAGTCACATTTGTTCTGCAAAGTCACTTGTGTAATTAAGTCAAAAATTTGTTAAAACTGCTGTATGTGTTGGTTAGTGTAAGTTAGAGTGATTTTTTGGAGTGTGTCGTTGAGTTATATTTGTGGTGATTGTTATTTGTATGTTTCTTTTACTGTTTTTTAACTGATAGCGATAAAAGAATGATGGTCTTTTTAATTTTGATCAGCTTCTATATCTCCCTCAAAAGTTTGGCGAAACCCTATTCATACCATTGCAAGGTACTTCTTCGTCGAATGAGTCAAGTGGGCCTATTAAACGAATTGTAACTAAGACCATTGAAAAATACGAGATTTAAAAACAATATCAGTCATGAGGAAAAGCATGGAAGTTAGAGCTGAGAATTTGAGTCATTACCCATTGGTCCCGCATTGAGTCGATTTTAAGCGGAATGAATGCGAGTTGGAAAAATTTGAGTCGCATGTACCCATCAAACCGCAAAAAAAAGTAAGGAGTGAAATAAATTTTAAGAACATATAAAATTATGTAATTTTAATTATAAATATTACTTTAATTATTTTTATTAAAATAATTAATATATAATAAAATAATTATTTTATTAAATTTAATATTATTTGCGCGTCTTGTGGCTTATCCGTAAATTTTAGTGGGTGAATCCAAGTTTAACACTTTTTATTGGTGGATTAGGCAAGTCAGAATTTTGAACAAAAAAAAGAATCGATCCACGGGTTGGCGGATCAAGATCGACCCACGGGTTGGCGGATCAAGATCGACCCACGATCCCAGCAATAATGGATGCATGTGCTTCCGGCCTCTTAAAGAATAAGTAAAAATTGGATTGTCCATTCTACAAAATCTCTTGTAGCTCAGTAGGTTATGTCAATCAAATAAACAGTGAGGTGCATGGTTCGACTCACATATCATGCAAATAATCATTTTTACAAAAAAAATATACGTGAGACCCACCATATATTGATATGGCAGCATCAAGAGAGACTAAATTGTCCCATTATTGACGTGGCAGCATCATGAAAGACTAAACTGTCTCATTATATTATAGATTAATTAATAGTGGAGTTGATTGTGTAAAGATTTTTCCACGAGTAGTTTTGGTTCATTTTTAATAGGTTGTTAAAAATATGGAAAGTTTGATTGGAATGTAATCTTGAAATTATGGCTATACATAAATTTAAATTATAAATGTTACACATAAACTCTAATGCTCATTATATACTCTAAGAAGAAAAAATCATATTTCGATTTTATTGTGTCTGCTATAAGTATTTTATTTCATATATTTATTTTATTATATAAAATGAAACATATAAATTTTTATTTCATATATGGTGAATATACTATTAGAACTATATTTTATATATTTAAACTGATATTTAAATATTTAAATATTTACAGAAATAATATATATTTATTATATGTTGTTAGTTACAATTTCATTATTTATACTATAAGGATTACATAGTTACTATTAGATGAAATATAAAAGTGATATAGCATAATTCAAAGTATGTTTAAATAATACAATTATTTAGGCGGAAAATGTCATTTAAATCATCAACTTTTAAATTTGGTTGAAATAAAGCACAAAATTTTAGGTAAACAAAAAAACACTTAACTCTTACTAATAAACTGTTATGAATATTGTGTGATGTCTATTATGGAATTTTCTAGATTTATTTGATTCTTAAGTTTATTTGTTCACCAAGTTTTACTTGGTTTCCAAATTATTGTATATCTATATATGTAATTCATTATCAATAGAATAAGACACACCAATTTCCTTTTTTCTCTTATTTACTTATAATACGTTATCAACACGAAACGTTAGCCATCTGAGTAAAAACCTAATCGTCACGTATTCAGTTTTTCCAAATCCGTTACCAACAGCCGTAACTCATTATGCCTCCATTCTCAAGAGTAAGATAAGTATTTAACGTGCCCATGCTTTATGATTGAATTCACGTTTGTCTTTCTTGTCATGTGGTATATCTTTCAGTTATGAAAGATAGTTTGGTTTTTGCATTCGTTTGATAGTGCCATCGTTTTTGTTATTATAAAGCCAGTCTTGTTGATTTTAAAATTGTTAACCTTAACGAAACAATTTGATAATATATCTTATATATTAAAACAGAAGTCACAACCTTGATTCATGTGTGATTTTTTTAAAAAATGGACCCTTACTAGAAATCAATTATTTTCATTTATTACTAATAATATAGTTTAATAATATCATTCATAATATCTTTTGATATCTTTTGATCACAATATCTTTTGATATCTTTTCATTTTAAATATAAATATATATTTTTAAAAATTCTAACAAACCTTTTTAAAATAATATAATAAGATCTTAATTTTCAAACTTATATGTAAATATTTTTCACTAATTTCGAAATTAGTTATGAAATAATATTATACATTTATATATTTTAAAAAAATAAAAATATAAACAATATTCTATTTTATTTATTATATAATCACAATCAATTCATATTAGAAAAATATTTTAACAATATATATATAGTAAAAAATCTAACTAATCTTTTGAAAAATATTTTAACATTATCTTAATTTTAAAAAAGTTTATGTAAATATTTAAACTAATTTTGTAATTAGAAATCAACTATTATTATGCATAAATATATATTCAGTTATCGTTTATAAAATGAAAAATAAAAAATCTTTTGAATTTTTATATATTTTATAATAATAACAATTCATGTTAAAATAAAATTATTATATTGAACTAAATATGATAAAATTATATTAAATTGATAAATTTATTAAAAAAATTCATAAATATAAAATATTTATTCTAAAATATAATACGATGACAAAACAGCTTAACATTCACAAACTATATAATACATGTATAGAAATTGACATATCTTAGACTTTTGTATATATAATAATATATTATCTAAAATGAATAAACGTAAAAAATATTTCTAAAATAAAATTTGGCTTGAAAATCGGCGGGTCAGAATTGAGCATAAATTTAATACAAACTAATTTCAAATATATTATTTCATGCATATATTAATTTTTTCAATAACTAAATGCAAATATAATAAGATAAATATATAAGAAAAATGATAAATAAATATATAATATATATATATATGTTATTTGTCAAATACTTAGATAGTTCATTTTTTGAAACAAAAAAACAAAAACAATATTAATGTTTAATTAATACTTTATATTTATAATCTAAGATATATAAGTTTAATTTTTTGTTAATTTAGATTTTTTTGAAATGTTATAATATATTTAGAAGTGATAATATTTTTATATTTTACCAAATTAGATTTAAAAAGTTCATGAGTTTAATAATAAAATACTTTTCAACAAATAAAAATATATAAAAGAAGATACATATATATGTTACATTTTGAAATTATTAATTTGATGAAAACCAATAAAATTGAATCACATACTAATGTTTGAATAATCGATATACATATTTGAATATATCTCATTCTTGAAATAAAAACAAAATGTCTATTTAAATAAAAATGAAAGTTACCACCCGCGCGGTTGCGCGGGTCCAAATCTAGTTCATTGTTAAATTTGTCTAATATCTAGTTAGTAGTTATGATCTGATTGACTTACTAGTGTTTGCAATTTATATTATAATATTTTATCGATCTAAATATATAGGTAACAAGATCATATTTAATTGCAAAAGTTTTACTAGTTACTACATTTCATTTATTTAATTAATATATTTACAACTGATATATCTAATTCCTGAAAAAGAAAGTTTTATTTACTTATATGATTTATAAAAAGATCATTGTTTCTAATTCGTCATGTCAGGTATATATTGATAGTATTGACTTTGTTTATTAGAACTTCTATGTTACGATTCGACCAGCTTGCTTTTGATAAATAAAATCATGTTTCTAAAATTACAAATGACTTTTAATATTGAATTGAAACAAGATAGTTCGATGTATGTCTTTCTCAGTAACTTGTTTTATACTGAATTTATAATAGCTCATGCATATAATTAAGAAAGTCAAGTTGATCGCTATACTTGTATAAATTTGGTATACATGTTTTTATATAAACATGTAAAAAGGTAATTGAGTAGTTTGAGTTATCGGTTTGATATAATTCTTGCTATAGTGAATGCCTTACTATGATTCAGTCTCTTTGATTAATATCAATCATTATTTTTTTATTAGTATAGTTAATGGCAAATTATTGTTCTATTTGATATGGTATTACATATTTTGTTGGTTTAATGTAACCTATATTGAATCACATGGTTTATTAATCAGATTTATATAATGTTGTTTACTAATGTAATAGCCATATTTATATGAGCAAATTTTAAGTATTTCAGAAATATTTATTTTTGTAAAATAAAAAATTCCATGTGAAATGTCGAAAAACATGAAGAGTGGAACTCTCATCGATGACACACTACTTTTATAAGATAAGTATTTTTTTCTATGTTTTATATATAAGCTTAATTAAAACTTGATTATATAAAGTAAATTTCATAAAAGTTAGTATCAGTATCATATTTCATTACCATTTTTATATGAGAGTTTTAAGTTTAAGGTTTGCCCTTACAAGATCCATAAGTTTTGGAAAACAATTCAAAAAAAAAAAGTATAATCACTTGAATATGATTACCTAAAGCTCATTATTATGTCTTTTGCATTAAAAAAGTTACAAGACCTGAAGTCTGTAAATAGAATCCAATGTAGTTGAATTCTAATGATGCAAAGATGAGAATACATTTTTCAAACAAGTAATGTTGTCCTTGAGAAAAAGATTAAAAAGTTTTATAACTTAATTTTATCTCCTTGAGACTGAGAAAAACAATGAGCTATTGATGTAAAATGATAAATCACGTTTAGTTGATTATGAATCATTCTCCTGAAAAGAATATAATATTTTATATTAAAAAGAAAATCCACATAAATAGTATTGGCCAAGAAAGTAAACATAAAAGTGGTTATAGACGTGAGTGTGGATATAAATAATGTCAAGAGCCAAAGAGTTTCTTTTTAGAACTCATACTCTCACTTGGAGTTGAGAAAATAAAGATGGTAATAAAGAAGAGATGTGACTGAATCATCTAAAGATGAAAGAAAACTAGTATGAGTACAATACAAGGTAGTATAAAGTGAACTGAATGTTTAAGAAGAGGATATATATGATGCTCCAGAAGAATACATAATATTATTATACATAAGAATACAATTTAAAATCTTTATTGCATCATATTCTTATAAGTCTCAAAGGTAAGAAGGATCTAGAAAGAATACATGGTCCATGTAAGGCATGTAGTTGATTCTAATATGAGATTCAATCGAGATTGATAAAGTTATAGTGTTATCATCTCGAGGGAAAGAGTTAAAGAATCTCACATTTTATATTAAGTGAAACATCTAGAAGATTATGTTTACACCAAACTGAGATTGATGAATCTTTCATATAGTAAACCCATAGAAATTTGAGACAAATAATACTGAGACACTAAGCAAAAGAAATGATATATATATTTCAAAACAGAAATATTTCTCAAGGTAGTAAAAGTATTCTAGAGAAAGTATCTACATCCTCTTATAGATTGTACTACACAGAGATTAGTATATAGTAAACCAGAAGTTTACAAAATATTTGACATGAACAAGTTAGACCATTTTGTTCATTAATGATGTGAAATAATATTTAAAGTTTATGTGAATAATCATTGAAGAACCAGAAGATTCTTCTGAATGATTTAACATATGTTGCTTGCTCACAAGATAAAATGGTAATACGGTTTTCACCAGCCAAAGAAAGCCATTGGCATGAATAAAGGAGATGTTGGTGGACTGATCACCCAATATGCATCTTTATAATATTGGTGAATTCAAATCTAAAAGTCTTCGAAGACTATAACAACTTCATTGGGATAATTGTTAAACATTTTTGAGCAACACAGTTCGCATCAAGCCAACAAATAATTACTAGTTCTCCCCATCATTGGTATTGGATCAAAAACCAACCATTTTCATCTAAGGATTTTGGATGTGCAATATACATTCCAATTGCTCCACACAGAGCTTAATTAAGATGTGTTTTCAAATGAGGTTGGAAATATTTGTTGGATATGAATCTTCATTGATACTTAAGAATCTAGAGCCATCCCGGAAAGATATCAATAAGACTCTATATGAATGCTAAAAGAGAATTAGTATTTCCAACATAAGGGGAAGAAAATAAACAGCTGAAAAGAATATAAGTTGAAATGAATTATCGTTGATCCTCGAACTAAACATAATGTAAAGTCCAAAAGATAATCCAATTATAAAGCTTAGAAAATCAATTGCCAGACAAATTTATTGACCCAAATAAATAGAGTGATCAAGTCACAATACCAACTGTAAATGCTCCAATAAGAATTGGTGTTCCAGAAGAACAATATCAAACTGCTAGTAAGTCTAAGTCACGCCTGAAGCGTGGTAGACATGTTGGTTCCAAAGATAAGAATCCTCGCAAATGAAAAGGAGCATAAATTAATAATGATCAAGAGGAAATAAAGTTTTTGAATAATCTCCATAAGAGACACTAAACATGATCTCCAGAAAAGAAATAAACATTTTAATCATCAATTTTTATTGACCATATCATTTTAGGCCTATCGTTAGTCAACAATTATAGTTGACTAACCGTAGGCCTAAAATGGCTTTTAAAGTTTATGTTTTTTTTTGGCACAAATATAAATCAACAATTTTTTTCTCAAAATAATTTGAAGTGAAGTTTTAAAATAAATAATTTAGTAACTATAAAATTTTGATAAATTAGATAATTGTCATTTATCTTCTAAAATAGTTATAATTATAAAAAAAACTTTTACAGTTATTTACGATAATTATGTCACTTTTGTAACTATTTATATAGTCGTAATTGGATTATAGTTCATAATTGTTGATTTTTTGTTAAAAAATAATATATTTTTGGGCAATTCTCTCAAATAACCCTTTTTAAGTTTTTGGTCACAAAATAGCATGCGAAAAATAAAACGACCAAAATAGCCTTTTTTATTTTTTGAAATTTTAAATATACTTTTTAAAAAAATTTGAAACCCCATCCCCAAACCGACCCTTTAACTCTAAACCCTAAGTCTAGATTACCTAACCCTAAGGATATAAATGCATTTTTACCCTTTAAAAAAAACTTAGTTTGGTCATTTTCTTCCTTAAAAACTATTTTAGTGAAAAATAAACTAAAAAGGCTATCTATAATTTCTCTATATATTTTGATTCTCACAATAATAAGATTAATGGAATATAGATTCTTCATGATTTTAATGATGTAGAAACATTTTGGATCTTAACATTTTTGGTAAAACTTTTTTTTCATTACAATGTAGAATGAATCTTGTAACATAAGAAATTATATAATTTTTGTTTTGGATAATTATTCTCATTTGAGAATAAAAAGTTGAATTAATTTTTTACTTACACATTTTTTGATGGTAAAATTATAAACATAATTCAAATAAAATTATATATATAGTTACATAAATTAATCGTTAATAATTATAAAAGTTCTTCATAATCATCTTACAATTAAATACTCAAATAGTGATATGTTAATTAATTATTTTAAAATATAAAGGAAAATTATAAAAAAATTTGCTTTGAAAAATGAAAAACTTTTTTATCTTTGGTTTGAATTATTTCTTATTTATAATTTTACTATTAGTATTATAGTTATTAAAAATATATTTTCAACTTTTAATATTCAATATTTTGAAAAAGTGTTAATTTATATTTATGCGAAAATACATCAATTTTAAAAGTCATTTCAAGCTAAAATGGTATGATCAACAAAAATTTATGATTAAAATGGTTTGTTAACAAAAGTTGAATGTTTTTTTTTGTTTACCAGAAAATTGAAGTTTATTTCAACCAATTTTGAAAGTTGATGATGTAAATGATATTTTTCCAAATTATTTAGTAACTGATGTGATGGGTTTAAAATGACAATAGTAGAATGTCAAAGTGTCTCGTAAATTCTCGGTTGAACATTTTATATGGGGGTAAGAATATTACGGATTTGAAATGGCATAATAGAATGTCCAAATAATGTCAAACTTTTCTGGTTATACATTTCTGGTTCATCATTTTATATTGAAATAATATTAATGGAGTATATTCTAATATGTTAATGAATATGAATTTATATCAGAGAAGAAAAAGGAACACACGCTTTATTGTTCTAATTGTATTAATTAACTAGATCGATCCGCGCTACGCGTGGAATTTTAACTTTATGTTATTTTATTTTAAACTTGACTGTAAAGTCATTGTTTGTTATAAGATTGTTTTTCCTAGTGATTTTATTGTTTTATTTTATGGGACATTACAAATTCATTTCACATTGTTAGATATTTTAGTTGGAACATATTTTGTGAATGTGTTCAATAATAAAATGAAGTCATCATGATTGCATACTAATTTTGAAAGAAGATACAATAGTCTTAAGTATGAGACAACCTTGGTTACCTTATGATTGAAGGACTATGTAGGATTTATATAATCGTGTTGAGGAGAGTGTAAATATTTTGCACCCACGGGTTGTGTCAATGCTTATTAAGAAGCGACCACCAATTAAGAGTTATTTACCTATTTGTTATTTGTCTTAAATTATCTATTGTAAGCTACATTTGTTTGGGTTTGTGAATCCTGTGTGGACTTTTTGCCGTGGAAAGTTGGATGTTTTTTTTTGTTATGTTTGTGTGTTTGTAGTAATAACTTATTTGTCAAGCAATCTTTAATTTTTTATTGTACTTGCTGCATATCAGCATATGCTTCCAATATGAATATGTTTTGTTAGTGTATTATATATCATTGTATATGTGGTAAATATTAGTTGTTTTTAATATATATTTTTTTCTTTGATAATGTTTTTCACTTAAGCTTCTAATGGCTAAGTAGGCAACTAATGCAAAAAGAGATTAATTATTGAAACAGGAAAATTTGAAACAGAGCTTAGCTAACTAAAAAATCATGGAAAATGTTAATCATGCATCGTGAAGATCTGCAGCAATAGTCTTAATCAGTTGTCCTGGTCTTCTTCTTGATCATGGCATCAAACCCAGCCGCTCCACCTCCACATCAGCGAAGCACGACTTGTTCTTTGCTAATTCTTCTCGGAGCCCTCCTCCACTCTCTAGTTCAGTTAAATTTCCAGTAATAATTAGCGGGTTAGCAACTGAATTTATTGGTGAAGAAGAAGCCATTGTCGTGGTCATGTTCCCAATTTGCCGATTACTGGTTTCCCCGAAGATTCTCTGACGCTTTTGTGACTCTAGGCACTTTAGAAGTTGCTCCAGCTCTCTCACAAACTTTTTTTTTCTCACAAACTCTATTGCTCCGTCTATTATCGACGGTTGATCTCCCTGTTATATACATGTGTATTAAACAATGTTTTAAGATATATGAATTCAAAAAAGAAGTATATGCGTTATTATGATGCCCTTTAAACGTAGGATCCAGGCATAAGAGACCTGAGGACACGAAGATGCTCGTTCATTTTCTGCATATGGTTCCTTTAACGAACGCGATATGAGTCGTTCGTTGGCTTTTACTTCTTCCTCTTGCTAGTTCTTGCTCTCTTCCTCTTGCTCTTCAACTCCTTTGTCAAATCATTCTTGTTCTCTGTCTCCTTCTTCTTCTCCTCCAGTAAAAAAGAGTTGCACGGAGTTGTTATCGTTTTCATCGTCTTGATTCTCCTTTTCTTCAAGAAACACGTTGACTATGTTTCCTTCACACTCACCTCCTGCTTGAGACATGAGATTATGGGTTTGGTTATGATCCTCTATCTTATCATTTAAGACTGGTAACTTGAAGAAATAAACTGGGTTCATCGCGGTTTCTTGATCATCTTGGTTTCTGGTCTGGTTCACCGCCAGTTTCGGACCAAAGTCCGCAAACTGCATCACGCCTGCGAGGCTAGGTGTTGCTCCAAATCCTGACGGAGACAGTTGATCCTGCTACTGCATCGTTTGCTTTTGTTGTTGAATGCTTCTTTTGAACATATAGTCTATCATATCGGAGTTGTTGTCATTGTTAACGCCTGAGGATTCACCTAAGAAGTTCGCTTCCTGAAAGAAACCGGATTATATATATATATAGGTGAAATAATTATTAACATATGGAGAAAACTTACATACCGAGTAATCCTTATCCATGGATTCGTACTTGATTATAAAGCTTTTTGGCCTGATAACAACAATCCATGAATTTCACAGTGACTTTGAATCAACTTTTCCACACTGCAAGTTGATTCAATGGTTTCTTACTAATGTGTTACACCTAGAGCAAAATACAGAATTTTGGGTTTTAATGATTGTTACTTGATAAATGAGGCATTATACCAATAGAACGGGCACGGAGGAGCGATCCAGTTAGCAAAGGCTTATGCACAAAGTTATCAATGACCTTTTTATATGTGTATATCCACCACCTCCAGAGAGATAAGAAGCATTGAATGATTGTTTGTGGGTTGAAGAAGTAAAGATGATTGTTAATGGCGTTTTCAATGGATCCCGTTACGTTTCAGAGGAGAAGAACCTAATACGAAACGACGCCAATGAAGCTCGACCCAGAGATTCTTCATGACGATTCGGCTAACCCACCATCCTGGAACACCATTGTCAGAGATTGTAGAAGGATGATGAACCCTAGATACTAAAGTTGCTATTAGTCGTGAGTTGAGGGCGAGAAGGCGAAGGTGAAAAGGTTTAACTTTTATAGATTTTAATCTAAACCACATCGTAAAAGCCCATAACAAACCAAACGAAATCAGCAATATTTTGTTTAGACTTGCAACATGTGTCCCTCCCTCATGCATTTAACTGATGACGTGTCACACCCTCTGAAGAGTCTTCTACTTTATAGATATAGATTTGTTTTGGATAATTATTCTCATTTGAGAATAAAAAGTTGAATTAATTTTTTACTTACAAATTTTTTGATGGTAAAATTATAAACATAATTCAAATAAGATTATATATATAGTTACATAAATTAATCGTTAATAATTATAAAATTTCTTCATAATCATCTTACAATTAAATACTCAATTAGTGATATGTTAATTAATTATTTTAAATTATAAACATGTATGCATGACACGTTAAGTTCGGCTAATCAGAGTTGTGATGAAATTGGTAGTCGCGGGATACCTGAAGGAAACATTCCATTCCGTATGTAATATATGTCAACGTTGTCAAGTGCTAGGCTCGTCCATGTCTATTGACTACGAGGGATCCCATTAAACCGACATTCAAGGTCCATAACTTGGAGCTCCTTCGAAGCTCAACTTGTACATTAAACCATTTTTATCTAAATTTCTGACGAACAAGATTGAGAAAGATGATAATACATTTTCTATTACAAGAGCATATTGCTTGGGTGTCTTGTTTTTATGAGTCGCCCGATCATGCTCAAGTTTCAAGAGAGCCCAGAAATAGCAAATGTCCAAACTTCTGTAAAAAAATATAGGAAAACACTAAACATAGACCTTTAAACAAACACATGATATCATAAAGATATACGGTGAGAAACGGTTGATGTGTTGTCATTTTTTCTCATCTCCGAAAAGGAAGCTCGGGAGATGGGAAGAAAAATATGGTGGTTCTTCATGAACAACGAGATAAGACCCATAAAATCTTTTACACGGTACGAAGTTAAAGAAGAAGAAACTGCATTGATCTTCCCGAAAGATCCTCCATGGTTCAAGCCATGGATGGTTCCTGTGATGATGCTTTTTATTTGCTTTATCGTTGTTGTTATATTAATTTGTCGACGTTGTCAAAATTGTCGCCGTGGCGAAAATTCTCCCAGCATCCATCCTATCTCCCAGACCACCTAATTTGTATAGATTTCTTCTTTCTGTCATTTTGTAAATTATACATGGTGCAATATATATTCTACAGTTTTGCCATATATTTCTGACCAAATTGATCTAATAAAGACTATTAAAGCAGTATTCAATAAAATAAGACTAAACGATGCGGAAAGAGAACAGTCAAAATGAAATAAGAACAACAATGTAAAACTGGAAAAAAATCAATTTCATTTAAATTTAGAGCAGTGCAGAAGAAATAGTAATAAGGAATTCTTGTATAATCCATATCTCAAATACATACAAAAATCAAATATGACCAATTAAGAATTGCAAATACCCCATTTGTTGTTTTTAGGAAAATTTGTTAGTTATTAATTTCGGAAAATGTTAGTGTAACCTCCAAACCGAACACGGCTAATTGGCTTTCCACGTCCATTCACTCGGTCTGTGGATCAATTTCATGCGATGGGCGATGCGTTAACTTTTTCGGAGGTTCGAAGTCTTGTTTACTGATTCTGAAATCACCATATGACATTTTCCGTGTTTTGACCTCACTCGTACGATATCACGAATCACTTTCTAATATATCGCCCATCCTTTCACTACTCAAGCCCAAACACGTTTAACTATTGAGTTCTAAATGAATGTGTGACCAAAGAGTTAAGTACACTTTGGTGACAAGTAGCCATATCAATTCTATTAAGTCTTTCATCATATACCAGAAATTAGGATGCTACAATTCACCCCACTCACAGAACGCAATGTCCTCGCTGGACACCACAACATGTTTCAAGATGCCTCTCGGATCAGAACCGAGATTGCTAACCAGCTACGATGCCACTTGTAACACATGTCTCCTCCTTTCTCGAGAACAGTGTGCTATTTACGGTAAAATATATAATTAAACCCAATATATAAAAACTGAATAAAATACTAAAAAATATTAAAATAAAAGTGAGATAATTCATTTTTAAATTTAGTAACCAAAATAAAAGGTATAAAAAATTTGTATAAAATCATTATAAACCAAAAATAAAATACAATTATACCAAAATACCAAACCGTCTAGATATCCAACTAATCGTCATGCTCACCTGCAAGAGAAAAGAAGGGAGGGGTGAATAACAAGGAAGTCACTCACTAAAGTATAGGATGCTGAACCATAAACCACTGACTTAGTATATAACACTATGACTATGGGGGAGCCTAGCTCTAGCTTGTACAAACACAATGCCTAATGCACCTCAAAAAACAACCAATGTGCCTATAGCACCCGACAACAACAAAAAATGCGCTAATAGTACATAAACATTCTTAGCACCCCACATTCTCCTCATAGAGATATATTTATATAACTATATGTGTCGTTAGTACAAGAGTCCATCTTTATACCCTGCAATCTACTATGCACCGCTAGTACAAACGTCTTTGTACCCCGCCATCCCCACACAATGCGCCACTAGCATAAACGTCTCTAGTCCCCACAATCTACACACTACATGTGCCGCTAATATAGAAACACCTCTGTCACATCCTTGATCCGGGAACTTGACATAGTGCCTAGACGTTTCAATGAATGTGAAAGCCTTGGTTCAAATCATAGGAATTGATCATGAACAAGGTATGGTGATGGGAATGATCAGAATTGATCATGGAAGTTAGTCTAGGTTGGGAAACGAACCAAGAGACTTAGACTAATGGGACAGGCTAAGGAGAAAGAATTGTTCAAGCTGGAGTAGCTGATCTAACCATTGACCCAGCTGAACACTAGCTGAACAGCTAACACAAGCTGGACTACTAGCTGGACGACCTAGCAGTCAGCTCATCCTAGCTGTCCAAACTGGTTAGGTACTGACCTAGCTAGATAGAATGACACTCCAGGTAGGCAGTGGGGGCAGGTCAGGAGCGGTTGGTAACTGTCATGGCCAAGAGGTGAAATCTGGACATTGACTGTGAATGAGTGCACCCCTTGGGAAGAAAACTGCCCTTCTTCCTATAAAAGGAAGGGCAACCTGTGGGTTTGCAGGCACGCCCAAGACTTCCTTTTACAGCCTGAAACACAGAAAAATACACATAGAGAAGGAGAAGTCCGTGAATCAGATAGTCCAAGGCTGAGACCCATAGGAGTCAAGGCAATACAGTTCATGAGGATGAAGAGCGGATGATGTGTGGTATGTTGATGGTTGTGATTGTGATGGTCATAAGACATCTTCAGACCATGCGTGCATATGAGGAGCAAGACCAGGCAGGATAAAAGAGAGAAAACCCACGGACTGGACAGTGCATATCGGAGACTTGCCCAAGACTGAAGAGAGGCCGCTTCATAGAAATCAAGGGAAAGTGATGCATGTTCTAGTTTTGGTTGTGTTCGTGACTGACTCAATACATCGCTGGGATATGTATGTGTATGAGGAACAAGTACGAACAGTAAGGAGTCAAGGAGCATTGTCTATAGGCGGTAAGCAAGATCTTGAAACCAACTCAAAGGACATCAAAGGAAAGAGGTGACAACCCATGAATGGGTGTGATCCTTTCTGACAATACTAGTATGGTCATGGCGTGAAATACTTAGAGCCGGTTTGATAGTGTTATGATCACCCAATGGATGCGAATCATCAAAGAGGTGTGAACCACCAAACTGGTGTGATTGATGACAAGGTGCTACTTTCATTGTGTAGGCGTGGGCATGATGCTAGGTGATAACTTTGGTTGTAGTCTAAGCACAAGATCAACAAGGAAGATCGAGTATGGTCTGATTAGGATTGAGTACTATTGGCCATGATCCAAGGATAATGGGTCGAGTTGTTTGTATTAACTTGAGCAGAGAATGCATCGGATGGAAGAACAAGACTGGTCTGGCTTGATTGGGATATAGTTCCATGGTCGGTAAAGTACGTAAGAAGACGCATTTGATCCAAGTCATGTGGGGGGGGTGGGGGGTGGGGTTGGTCGTTTGGATTAGGGCACAAAGACTATGTCAGTCCAGAAAATGGACTGATGATGTTGATCGCCGATAAGGCAAAGGATGTTGGGATGATGTATAAGTCAGTAAGGACTATATGCACATCACCACTGGTTATGAAGACTTCTCCAAATGTTACTTAGTCTGTGAGAATTTTTGGTTGAATGACTAAGTACCGAAGGAAATGGTTCAGTACAGGATGCAAGGGACAAGCTAAGGTGATTCGCTTCACTGGAGGACCAATGAGCTAACAAGCTCCTTGGGTGTGGAAAAGGTAAGATCTAAACAATATTTGCATATATATATATATATATATATATATATATATATATATATATATATAATGGTATAGGGGAATGGAACCTCATAATTTTGTGACTTGAACCGATATGAGGATTGATCTGTAAGGCGAATGGTAGTTATGAGAACTAACCAAAGCATGGACAAGTAGACCGGATAAGTGTTGAATAGATTTAGATCAAGGGTTAATAAAGAATATTCAGTTGCGTATAAGTATTAATGATCTGAGCTATGAAACAACTAAGGAAGTCTTTAGCTAAGATCTGAGATAAGCCTCGTCCAAAGAGAGAAATTAAATAAGAAAGGCAAAAAATAAAGAGTATGCTTAATCCTGTACAGGACGGGTGCTCAAAGATGTTAAGTGTCAAACCGAAATTATTTCTGAAAAACTAAGATGACTATGAAACCTTAGTTTGGTTGATCCAAGTGAGAGTTGAGGTAAGTCAGGTATCATGCTTGAAAATGGGAAAGTTTCAAGAAGAACCGGCTTAGACAATATACACTCTCCAAGGGCTAGCGCCTTATGCTAGAAGGTTAGTCAATCTATTTAGTAAGAAGTAATGAACGGTCTTGAAGAACATGATGTTAAGTATCCTAGTATGATATGGATTGCGGTATATTACAAACGTTTTTGTGAATGGTTTGGAACGTTTGACACTTTGGAGAATGATATGGGACGTTTTCCAAATGTGTGATCAAATCGAGATCCTACTCATCTAGGTACCCAATAGAAGTAGAAGTATTAAGTGACTGACAATTCCATGAGGGATGTTATGGGACTTTCCTTGTGGTGGTCATGAACTGAGATATTTTTCAGTGAGATGACAATATTGTATGATTACAACAAGATATTTTGAATCAGTCTAAGGTAGGCTATGCTTATGGTTGAGCGGCCTGGGGGATGAGGCAAATCCGCTAAGGAAGATTAACTTAGGGATTGTAGGATCCAAACAGGACTTGACCAAAATAAGGCATTACTCCTTAGGGATCCAGATGAATCATTTGAGGCTCGGCCAGTATGGCAAGTGATCTAGAGAGTGGACCAGGTTTGGTAATGCAGTCGAGTCCAGAAAGGGACCATGGTTGGCTTACACGAACGTGTCCAAGTGAGATTTAGTCATGATTGACTATGAACAGGAATTGTTTAGGCATAGTAGATACGGATGGAAGCCAAGTGATGCATTTGCTAGGGCTGCTTGAAAACATCCCAGTGGTGATCGAAGACATCAGTATGCATGTGGATCTTGTTGGTGTAAGCCTAAATAATCATGAAGTGATATTAGGTACGGACTGGCTTGGAAAGTATTTGGCCACTTTAGATTGTCACCGGGGTCAGATGCGGTTTGAGAGCGTGGTTAGGCAGATCGATTTCCAAGGGATTTAACCGACTCCAAGGAGTTTAGTGGTATCAGCGATCCATGCAGGAAGAACGCTTGAGCGGGGTTGTAAAGCTTATTTTTCCACAATCACCACTACGGATTTTGGGAAGGTTGATGACATGGTACGGATTCTGCTGGTGTGAGAGTTTGAGGATGTGTTTCGAATGCTAGAGGGCATACCCCTTGATAGGTCGGACCCATTTACACTAGAACTAGAACCAGAGACAAACCCATTGTCCAAAGCACCATACTGCATGACTCTTACCAAGATGGCCGAGCTAAAGAAGAAATTTGAAGAATTGCTTGAGAAATGTTTTAGACGACCAAGTCTGGGAAGGGACAAGGGTCGCATCACAACCAAGTCAGAGATTGACCTAGAGTTGGGATAAGGATGATCAAGTCCAGAAAGTGACAGGGATCACATGAAGACCAAATCGAAGATAGATCTATGGTCGGTGTAAGACGGTCGAGTCCTGGAGTGGACCAGGACTGCAAAACAATCACGTCCGAGAATGGACCAGGATATCAATATGATTGAGTCCATGAGTGGACCAGGATCAGTTTATCACAATATACTCCATGAGGGACCACAATCACATTATGACATAGTCCGATGATGGACATAAGTCAAGTATAAGATGGTTTAGTCTACTAAGGACTAAGACCGCAATATGGCCAAGCTGAGAAAGGCTGTGGTTGGTTAAGGGATACATTCTGGCTGGGATCATGAACCTTAGTGTCCATGATGGACTAAGGGATCAGAACAATCTGTTAGGACTTTTGGTAATACAAGTAGCCTAAAGGTTGGAATAACTTCACTAAGACTTGTATGGTACATCAAGTGGCTTGGGGATTGGAATAAATCAACCAAGACTCGAGTGGTGTATCAAGCGGCTTAGGAACTGGAATAAGTTGTTAGACTATGATGTATGATCTGGTCAGGATTGACTAGGATCATGAGATGTTAGGCTGCATTGAGAATGGGACAAAGTCGGAATGTTATGACTAAGTCTAAATGAGATTAAGGTATATATTGTAAGACCTAGTCGTGAAGGACTATGATCAAAGAAAGAATAAATTCTAAAGCAGACAATATTCAAAAGAAAGACATAGACTTGGTGGATACTAGGACCGCAACCTAGAAAGTTGGGTCTCATGAAACAAGGTATGTTTCACGAAGGAATTACATGTATCACTCGAATGTATTTTCAATGTATCCTTGACTACGGACGATAGTCAAGTATGGTTGCAATGAACATGAACAAGAAAGATCACTTGATTGGGACTTCGGGATAAATACCTTTCAAGCGAAGGAGACTTGTATAATGATGATCAAGGAGATGTGATCAGTGGAAAGATCATGGAAAAAGATGAAGATGATTTTGTTATGAAGAACCAATCTAGCTTGTTCCATGTTAAAGATGAGACTGAGTTTGGTTGGAACATTTTGTCATAAGATAAAGTATAACCACCACCATATTTGAGGACGAATTCGTCATAAGTGGGGGAGACTTGTCACCTCCCCGATCCAGGAACTTGACATAAGGCCTAGACATTTCAGTGGAAACGTGAATGTCTTGGTTCATATCAGGAGAACTGATCACAAACAAGGTATGATGATGAGAACTGATCATGGGGTTCTAGTCTAGATATGGAAACAAACCAAGAGACTTAGAAAATTGGGACGGGATAAGAAGAAGGAGTTGGTCGATCTGGAGTAGTGAGCTAACCACTAACCCAGCTAAACACTAGCTGAACATCTAACACGAGCTAGACTACTAGCTGAACGAGCTGGGCGAGCTAGCAGTCAGCTAAACTAGCTGACCGAGCTGGTTAGGTATTGACCTAGCTGAATATACTGACTGTAACACCTTTGAACCAATCTAGGTCGAATTACACCCGATCAATCACCTAGCAATCAAAAAATAATTTGAACGACCAACCGAGCTTCGATGATTGGCCGTGCAACATTCAAACAAGAACATGCACGACCAATATCTCAACCTAAATCGATCCAAAGATACAACAATTTAGTTAACCAAAATAGATAGGCTAAGATACTAAACGAATTCAGACCTTTAGCATCCCGTTGTGGATGCCTAGTTCCTCGAGACCATTGCCTAAGTCTTTGCAACCTGTTCTACGATCACGAGTTATGTTAACCTGGACAAAGTAAATATCAGACGGAACCCAAATTATATATAAAAGTAATTTTATTAATATAACAACTTGGATTAAAACATTATTATACAAATACAAAGGATTTTTGGGACTGGCCAAAATATTAAAATATAAACGTTTAACCGAAAATCAACATTTTACAAACGGCAACAAAAACTCCACCGGCTTCAACGCATCCAAATTCTTCTTAGATTTACCGGATTCTCAATTTTCTTATCCAAATTCCTATCTTATTCCGAGCTTTTTAATGTTTAACTTTGCTTGTATTCTGAAACTTTACCTTTCAACTTATCTCACTAGTTGAAGGTATGAAATTGTTTTTTTCCAGATATGTTCATCAAAAGACTCCCGTGTAAGTCTTTTGGTCGTAGAAGACTTATACGGAAGTCTTATGGACAATACAAAGGTTACTTTTGCAATTGAATTTTTGTGTATTTTTTAGAGACGACTTCTCTGGAAGTCTTCCAACTTTTCTTTGTTAACAAAAAAATCTCAAAAAATACTAGAGAAGACTTTCCGGTAAGTCGTCTAGAATAAACATGTTAGTTTTGTAAATGACAGGATTGTATCAGAAATTTGACTTTCTCTAAAGGACTTACACAAAAGTCTTCCGCCAGAAGACTTCCATGTAATCTTTTGAAACCTCGGTGGAAGTCTTGTAACTGTCGGTGAAAATCATCTTAGATTACTTTTGCAATTGAAAAATAAAACTTAAATATTTAATTTTAATTAGACGACTTCCATGTAAGTTTTCTGGAAGACGGCTTACACAAAAATCTTCTAGAATTTTATTCTGAGATTATGGTCAAACCTTGGTTATCACAGAAGACTTCCATGTAAGTCGTCTGCTGGAAGGCTTACATGGAAGTCATCTGCTGGAAGACATATATGGAAGTCGTCTAATTAAAATTAAGTATTTAAGTTTAAATTTTTAATACAAAAGTAAGCTGAGACTTACACATAAGTCATCTAATTAAATGTAATATTAAATCTTGTGGAAGACTTCAATGTAAGTCTTCTAGAAAAAGTCAAATTTCTGACACGACAAATTTCTGCAAAACTAACATGTTTATCCTAAAAGACTTACTTGGACGTATCCTCTGGTATTTTCGACATTTTTTTCAAAAAAAAGTAAGCCAATATTTACAAAGAAAGACTTTCATGTAACTCTGTTGTAAAGTAGACTTCTCTGAAAATCTTCTTTTGAAAATTTTCAATTGCAAAAATGACCTGAATGGAAGACTTCAAAAGAAGTCTTCTATACGACTTCCATGGAAGTCTTCTACGTTAATGTTTAATAAACTTTAATTTCCTCTAATACTATAAATATTCTTTTAATATTTTCTTGTTAATTCATGTATATTAGTTGATATTAGGATTCGTGAATGAAATTCATAAATTAATTGGTTTTAATTATGAGGTTACCAACATTCATGTTTATTAATATTTCTAGCTAATTTGAGAAGACTTCCGTAGAAGTCTTCTACGTTAGTTTTGTAAACTTGTTAAGTAACTTTAGAATATGTTTTTAACTTTCAAAAGTGTTAAGTAAGTTCAAGAAAACCGAGTCATATGGTTTAATATGTCTTCGTAGATCAAAAGATATAATTTTTAACTTTCATGAGATTTAAATTTTTTAATATTATTTAAAATTCAAGTTTCCTGCTTAAATTTTTCACTTATATTTTATTTTTCTGCTAAAATTTCACGCTTAAAAATTAAGTTTTCCGAGAAGTCTTCTGAGAAGTCTTCCGAAAAAGTATTATATGTTTGAACTTATGTAATGTTTGATATTTTGTGAATTTGACTAAGTTTTCTTGAAAAGTCTTCTCTCAAATTTTTAGTAAATTTGACAAAAAATTTGGGTTATTGTGTTTTACTATTGAAGTTATATCAATAAATTCAATAAAGTCAAGTATTTTTGCAAGATAATATTGTAGATATAAAAATATTTACCAAATTTTTTTGATTAATATCTCTTCAAATTTACAAAAGAATTCACAGTTACAAGAGTATACATACAAATCACAAAATATACCATAAACAAAACTATTACATATAGAGTTAAAGATCATACCTCCACAAAAATTAGCTTGGAATCCATCAGAAGACTTCCAAGAAGTCAGTAGGCTTTTCAGAAGTCTTCCGAAAAGTCTTCCAAAAGTCTTCCTAAAAGTCTTCCAAAATCTTTCCAAAGTCTGACTAAGATCTGAAAAACTTGCATATCCAAAAACGTTCAAATAGCTTCAAAACAGAGAAAATGGGTGGAAGATTAAGTAGATATACTTTTATAGAACACACAAAACTACATATCCAAAATTTATAGATCTATTTTTAAAGGAGTGGAAGATAAGAACCATCTGATTAAAAACCTGCAAAAAAAAAATAGATGAGAAAGACATGAGACAAAAAAATGAAAAATTCATATAAAATTTGGTGTTTTCAAGTTCAAAGAAATTAGAAAGAGGTTGAAGATTTTTAGTTTAGGGAAAAGGTAAGAGCTTTATACAATAAGAGGTTACCAAAATGAAGAAAAATTAGACATAAAAACTTACCAAAACGCTCAGATATGTTATGAAAGAGGAGACATATGAGAAGAATCAAACAGAAGACTTCTAGAAAGTCTTCAAGCTTATTTACTTTTAGAAGGCTTCTAGAAGATTTTCCAAAAGTCTTCCAAAGTCTGATCCAGATCTAACAAACATGCATATCCAAGCTCAGATATGGAAAAACTGCACATCCAAAAATGTTTAAATGGCTTCAAAACAGAGAGAATGAATGGGAGATTAGATAAATCTACTTTTATAGAACATACAAAAATACATATCCAAGTTGAAGATGAGAACGATCTGATTAAAAACCTACAAAAAAAAAATTGTGAGAAAGACATGAAAAAAAAAATTAAGATTCCCAGAAGTCTTCTAAAGTCTTCTAAAGTCTTCTAGCGTATTATATTTTAGAAGACTTCTGAGAAGACTTTCCAGAAGTCTTCTAAAGTCTGATCCAGATCTGAAAAATCTGCATATCCAAATTCAGATCTGAAAAATATGCATATCCAAAAACGTTCAAATAGGTTAAAAATAGAGAAAATGAGTGGAAGATTAGATATATCTACCTTTATAGAACACACAAAAATAAATATTTAAAATTTATAGATCTACTTTTGAAGAAATGGAAGATGAGAATCATGTGATTTAAAACTTGCAAAAACAAGATAAATTAGTGAGAAAAACATGTGACAAAAATGAGAAATTGATATAAAGTTTAGTATTTTCAAGTTCAAAGAGATTAGAGAGATGTTAGAGAGTTTTAGAGTGAGAAACATTATATTTTGTTGCAGCCATTTGAAAGGAAGAGAAAGAATATATAAATTTTTCTTATATATGGAGACAAAAGTTTCTATTTAGTTCAAATATTTTTGATTCAAAAGATTTTCAGGGAAATCTTTTAACCCGTAAACATTTTTCATTAAAAGACTTTTTGAAAGACGTCTAGCCCGTAAATACTATTCATCAGAAGACTTCCTAGAAGTTGTTTAGCCCATAAATATTATTCATCAGAAGACTTCCTGGAAGTCGTCTAGACCTTAAATATAAACCATAAAACTAATTAACTAACTAAACACTTCATTAAACTTAAATTCAACTTTAAAAGTGTTTAATATACACAAAAGTAAACACATATATGTCAAAATTTAATTTTCAGAAAAAATGTTAAGCTTCCAAAATCTAACCCTAGAAAACTTACTAAACCTAAACCAAAGAATACTATGACTCACTATATTCACTCATCTATGTTAAAAACAATTCAGCTTTATTATATCTTAATTTGTATCATTTACAAATGTTTTTAATTACATGATTTCAGTTTTCTCCTAGCAAAATATTTTTTATAACATTTATAAATTATTTTTAAGATCTACTATACGAGAAGACTTTCTGGAATTCTTCGAGAAGACTTAGAAAACCTCCAAAGACTTTATAGAACCTCTGAAGACTTTACGTGTTATATTCATAAAATATTTTATATTTTTTTTTGTTTGGTTATAAAGGGCTTGTTGTAATTTTACTAGCCTTTTAAGTTACTTTTGCATTTGATTCAAGTTTTGAGTATAGTTTTGGGGTTAAAATCAAGTTTTTGGTCATATTTGGCAAATTCCCCATGAAATTATAATATTTTTACTTGTGTTTTAATTAATAACTAGATTTTTACCTGCGTTAAAACGAGGGTTATGCTTATTTTTTATAAAACCGATTTTTTAAAAAACAATCATATAAATTATAGGAATTTTTCTATCAAAGTTCCTAGAGCTTGGAAATATATCTGAAACCGAAGAACTGAACCGAGTCCAATCCCAAAAATTATACCAAACCTAAACTGAAAATGGTAAGATATTTAAATAGATCCAAAAAATTCCACCTCATAAATCTAGTTCCTGGTATTTTTTTTTGTTTGTTTGTTGTTTTTGGTTCGATTAATTCGGTTCTTATTTTCTTCGTTCATAGATATAAGATATGTTAGGTTGTATATAAAATTTGGTTTAGTTTAGGTTCAATTATTTTGTTTTTTGATTCATTTCGGATAACAAAGTTGGAAACCAACTAATATCTGAGAAAAAAATTGAGTTAAATTCGGTTCCTCCTTAGTTTCGAGTTTTGGATAATTTCGGTTAATTTGGGTAAATTTTACAAATACTTCATTTTCTAGAAAACAAAATCGGGTAATTTATTTTTGGGAAAATTGCCAAAACCAACCTAAAACTTGAATTCAAATGCAAAAGTGTACCCAAACATCAATCAAATGCAAAAGTAACCTAAAAGGGTAGTGAAATTACAACAAGCCCCTTATGACAAAAAAAAAACTGTATGCGTTTTTAGCTTCATAGCCTATTTAAGTCTTCCGTGTTTTTTAAGTCTTCTACAATTTTGTAAGTCTTCTGAGAAGACTTACATGTAAATCTTCTCGTTTAGTAAATCTTAAAAATAATTAATAAATTACATAAAAAATATTTTGATGTGGGAAAAATCTAAATCATGTAATAATAAACATTTGTAAATGATATAAAATAAAATCTAGTAAAATTGGATTGTTTTTAACATAGATGAGTGAATGTATCATCTCATGATATTCTTTAGTCTAGGGTTTGGAAACATATGTTCTAGTATTGTATGTATCTTTAGGGTTAGATTTTGGAAGCCTAACTTTTTTTTTTGAAAATTTGTTTTTTACATATATTTGTTTAGTTTTGTGTATATTAAACAATTTTGGAGTTGATTTTAAGTTTAGTGTAGTGTTTACTGATATTTAGTTTATCTTTTTGTTTAGGGTATTGGAAGACTTAAGTCTCTTAAACATATTACGCTAAAAGACTTAAATGTAAGTCTTCTCGACGTATTAGGGTGTAAGAGACTTCCCTGTAAGTCTTCTCGCTTGTTTTTTGCCAGAAGACTTACCCGTAAGTCTTCTATGCCGAACCGGTTGTAAATTTTACCAATTTACAGTTAACCTAACCGGATGTTTTACCGGACATATAAGTACAAAATTTTTACTTTCTTTTTTTAATTAATTCACTATTTGCTGGTAAACCACGGAACCCTAACCGTTTCTCTCTAAAGGCGATACCGAAGACGATTTCTGTCGTTTCTCATTTTCCATCGTTTTCACCGCGCTAATCTCTTTCTTTCATCGAATCTCTATTATCTTTCATGTCGGAATAGTTTTTCTGGAGATTAAACTAACCCGCTTCCTTTTTTTCAGATCCGAAACCGTTCGTGTTCCGTTATTGTTATCGTTGAGCTCCGCTGCCGGTAATTTCTTACTCTTTGGTGTCGAGTCCAGGTTTTGACTTAAGGCGAACCTTTACGAAGTTTCGCCGCCGTTAAACCATAAACGTGATAGTCTGACTTCTTATTTTACTTCGAGTTTTGCAGATCTGCTAACCGTTGTTGTTGTTGCCGACCCTAAATTTACCGCTGTAGCTTCCGACTGTAAGTTCTTCAATATGTTCGTCTAGACTTTGTGAAAGTCTTCGAGTAGGCTTCTCGGAGAAGATTACAGGAAGACTTCGTAGAAGACTTTCAGTTATTATTATCCGGGAAGCCTAGTGGAAGACTTACTGGAAGACTTCCAGAAGTCTTCCAGTAAGTCTTCCCGGATAATAATAACTGGAAGACTTCTACGAAGTCTTCCAGTAATTGTGTTTGGTTTGTGATTGAGAGGTTGGTTTTTAATTGTTTTTGGTTCCAGAAGTCTTCCAGTAAGTCTTCCAGTAAGTCTTCCAGTAAGTCTTCCCGGATAATAATAACTAGAAGACTTCGTAGAAGTCTTCCAGTAATTGTGTTTGGTTTGTGATTGAGATGTTGGTTTTTAATTGTTTTGCAGACTGAAAAATAGATTCACTAGAACTCCCGAAGAGGATATTTACCTTAGGGGAAGAGCCCTTTCCAATCAAAAGCATAGAATACCATACAGATGACTCCAAGTTGTTTTCTGTTGTAAGGGATGTTCTACATGATGATGAATACAAGGAGCTTAAGGAATCAAGATTGAGAGTCTTCCTAAAGTTCAAGGAGATGGATTTTGGTTGGGCATCAAGGCTGGTTCATTACATGCTCTGTTTCCAGCTCAACATCAAGAAAAAGTATGAGCTTTGGAGTCTGGTTGGTGCAGATCCGGTGAGGTTTTCACTGATAGAGTTTGAACAACTCACTAGTCTCAACTGCGAGTACATCGAGCACCTTGAAAATCCGAGATGTGAGGTTACAAATGAGATGGCCATTTTCTGGGAGCAGATTGGTGTTTCTGTCGATGCTGGTCCAAGTTCGGAGCATATAATAAGAGCACTTAAGAGATGCCAAGAGTGGTCTCGGGATGATCGCATGCGTCTGGGATACCTAGCTATCTTCTCTGGATTCATTGAAGGGAGGAAGTACTCAAGCACAACACGAGCTAGTCTTGCAAGGCTCGTCATGGATTTGGAGAAATTCGAGAATTATCCATGGGGGAGAGTGGCTTTGAAGGTGCTGATGGACTCTTTGAGGGCAAAAGATTTCACGAAGTCGTATACTGTCGATGGATTCATACAAGTTCTCCAGGTGTGGATCTACCATGCTCTACCCGAATTGGGTGCTAATTATGGGAATCGCTTACCAAACAGACCGTCTCCACCGTTGATGGCATTCAAGGGTGGCAAAGGACGCAAATATTTTAAAGACGTTATCAGCAGACATGTAATTTCCCAAAATAGTACGACTTCTATGTAAGTCATCTAAAAAAATTGACCAGAAGACTTACCAGAAGACTTAACTTAGTCTTTCCGTAAGTCTTCTGCCTAGAAGACTTTCGAGTTAAGTCTTTCTTATGTGAAGGACTTAGTTAAGTCTTCCAGAAGACTTAACTCGAAAGTCTTCTAGCCAGAAGACTTACGGGAAGACTTAGTTAAGTCTTCTGGTAAGTCTTCTGGTCAATTTTTTTTTATAAATGACTTACATATAAGTCTTCTATTGTTCTAATCCGTCAAATATCTAACTTGATATCTTTATATAATGCAGACTCGCGTGATCAACTATGTTGAGAAGAACATCGAAGAAATGTTTCCAAAATGGGATAATGATAGAGAAGATGTGTATGTCGAGAACATTATTCAAGTCATGTTTAATACTCCGCCTAATTGGAAGTGGACCATGAATTGCTGGGAAGACGAGGGTATCTACCCGTGGACCAATCCAAAGACGCACGTTGTGTACGTGAAGGACGAGAGTTCTGTGAAGAGTCTTGTTGTGAGAGAAGAACATATTGAGAGACCTTCAAAGAGAACTCGTATAGAGGCACCTGCAGAGCCTCGTTCGGAAGATATTCCAGATGCTCGTTCGGGGGCTATTCCAGATGCTCGTTCAGAGGCTTCTATTCCGGTGAGTGGGGTTGACAAAGCATACATTGAAAAATGTTCAAGGACCTCACAGATGTCATGAGGGATGGGTTTGGGACGTGCCTTAAGGAGATGAAGCTTCTTGGGAATAGGATGGATGTTGTGGAGAAGAAGCTGGAAATCACCGGAAAAGAGAGCTTTATGCAGGTATAGTACCGACATTTTGCGCTACTAATAAGACTTGGGGTGTAGATATTGATGAGCTATATGCGCCTGTGAACTTCCAAAACGATCATTGGATTGCTATCTGGATATCGATCCCTAAGAGGCACATAGTTGTCTGGGACAGCATTGTGAAACATATATCAAAAGCACAACTGGATGAGATAATGGAGCCTTTTCTCACAATGGTCCCTTATTTACTTGTTGAGTGCGTTTCCACCGACGAAGAGCGTATCAAGTACTCACTGGAGCCATTCACGTATGAGAGACCGACAGTTGGAGTACCACAGTGCATAGCTGGTGATTGTGGTGTGTACGCCTTGAAGTGCATGGAGTGTCATGCTCTTGGGTACATTTTGTTTCATGCTGCCTTTTGTGAGAAAAACGTGAAGCATATCCGGGAGAAGATGGCGCATGATATATTTCACGAGACCCCTGACATCGAAGGCATCGAAGATAAGACGTCCTATTATAACGACTTGGATACGTATGGATAACTTTGTATTAGTATGTATGTAATTATTTGTTCCCTTATTTGTTTGTAATGATGTAGGGTTAGATTTATATGTAATTATTTGTTTGTAATGACTTTGTTGTAATGAACAATTTATGTTGAATAGAAGACTTAACAGAAGACTTAATAGAATAGAAGACTTAACAGAAGACTTAATAGAATAGAAGACTTAACATAAGACTTAATAGAAAACTTAATAGAATAGAAGACTTAACAGAAGACTTAATAGAAGACTTAACAAAAGAGTTTCACTGAATACTTAATAAATAACAGAAGACTTAATAGAATAAAAGACTTAACAAAAGACTTTCACAAGTCTTCTCACCAGAAGACTTAACAGAAAACTTAATAGAAGACTTAACAAAAGAGTTTCACCGAAGACTTAATAAATAACAGAAGACTTAATAGAATAGAAGACTTAACAAAACACTTTCACGAGTCTTCTCACCAGAAGACTTAACATAAGACTTTCACAATAGTCTTCTCACCAGAAGACTTAACAGAAGACTTTCACGGAAGTCTTCTCACCCGATCAGTTGGTGCAATGTGGGCGCTTATGACCAGTTTCTTGGCAGTTTGAGCACCTATGCTCCATGTGTAGCTTTCGGGGTTTGCGTCCTTTAAACCTGGATAGCTCCAACCAAGATTGCCATCTAGACTTTTTTTGCCTTCCTGGACCACGATTTTGTTCTGGAGGAAGGCATTTCCGTGCCTCAACTTCTCCAACACAAGGATATATATTCTTTGAGTATCCTGAGAACAAAAATTCCTTTGAGTAATACTCCCTCTGTTTCGAATTACTTGTCGTTGTTGGGAAAAATTTTCGTTTCAAAATAAGTGTCGTTTTAGAGTTTCAATGCAAAATTCATTAATAAGATTCATAGGTAATTGTGTTTTTATTTTTCTATTGGTTGAAATATGGTTAGGTGTATAGGTAATTGTGTTTTTATTTTGGAAATATACAAAATTATATGTTTTCTTAATATGTGTGAATAAACCTAGAACGACAAGTAATATGAAACGGAGGGAGTACAGACTAACGAGGGTGGCGACATCCACACCAGAAAATGTTGCAGCTGCTATAGCATGAGGCCAAGGTATTTGTTCAATTGCAAAGACACCACAATCACATGTTCCATGTTCTAAATCAACAACACAGTCCCGTTTACCACCTTTCACAACGAACCGCCATCTATCAATTGGTTGGACACTCATCGGAGCCGTTGTTTCCGAACGAACCGCCAATAAGACGTCAACTCCCCGACTATATTGGGTTGTGAGGGTCAAAGCATCTTCTCTCCTTTTCCAATACCACCTTATTAGCTTCTCCCTTATAAACTCCAAAAGGAATGGTATTGGAAATCTTCTAGCTCGTTTGAGTGCGGAATTAATTGACTCAGCAATGTTGCTCGTTTTTATGTTGTACCTTTCTCCTACACAATGAACCCGTGACCATAAAGACGCGTGAGCTTTCTCCAAATATGTTGCAAGATCAGGGTTTGCACTCCGTATCTCCTCCATGTACCGGTTAAAATCATAATGAGTATGAGCATATGCATCACCTTTAACCAAATACAAGAGATGCTTATCCTTATACTTTTGGACAATATTCTGTTGCAAGTGATAATAACAGATGCCTCGAGTCACCCAAGAAAACACCTTATCACATGCATATTGAATTGATGTGTGCCGGTCCGAGACTATCACCATGGGATATTCATCAGTAATACACTCCTCAATTTTTTGAAAAACCATTCCCAAGATTCATTGTTTTCAGCATCAACGATTCCAAACGCCAATGAAAATATCTGAAAATTACCATCTTGTGCAGCTGCAACTAACATAACACCTCCATACTTTCCACTTAGGTGAGTTCCATCCACCACGATTACCCTTCTCTGATACTGATACCCAACTATAGAAGCTCCAAAGGATATAAATAGATACTTAAATCTACTCTTAGAATCAAGCTCTATACTTGTGATAGAACCCGGATTTGCTAACGAGAGTTGCTCCAAATATGAAGGAAGCCGCTCATACCCATCTTCTACTGAACCTCTCACCAATTCTTGAGCCTGTAACAATGCTCGGTATGAAGTGGTGTAATCTAGATTCATGCCAAACATCTTTTTCATTGCATCTTTGATATGCAGCGGAGTTAACCCATCAATGATTCCAACGCGATCTAAGAAAAGACTAGCAATATACTTCGGAGCACTTCGTTTCCGCTGAGCTATCCGGTCTGTCACAGAACATGTATGGTCTTTCACATACTTGGTTACCCAAAAAGTGTTTGCTCCATGTTTCACACTTTCTCTAAGCTTTCATGCACACTCATTAACACGACATTTTGCCACAAGTAGAGTTTTTGTTGTCTTGTATATTCTGTAGGAGAACCTCTTCTTCACCGCTGTCAACCGCAACTCTGAAACCAGTGCATCCTTACTAACAAAACTCTGGTTGACATAGATATTGTCGTTGATACCAGTGCATCCTTCCCTATCATATGCCTCTTTCAATTCCTCCAAACCCATATCATCTTCTTCTACCTCTTCCTCGTCTTTAACTTTTCCAAAAACACTGTAATCTTCAGCATCGTCAACTTCTTCATCAAAATAAGGGATATCAGCATTCTTCCCCGGCTTCATATTCTTCCATGGCTTCATATTCTTCCCTTTCATTACTCTCTTCAGCTTCAGCTTCGGCTTCACGCTCAGCTTCAGATTCAGCTTCATTACTATCTTCAGCTTCTTTGTTTCCAAATTTGTCTCGGCTTGATACAAAAAGACGTACACAATGCGTTTTAGTTATCTCGATCAAGTTCCGAACTTGTAAGATGAATAGGAGGGAAGGATGCTGGAGCCATCTGTTGCATCATTGCTTCTGGTAATGAGTAGGTCAACTCCACAACCTCTCTGTTCATGTCTAGGTTATAATCTTCTTGAGCCATTTGAACAAGTTCCTCATGTGTAGAACCTTCGGTCAAAAAGAACATTCTCGCTCCTTTGACATAATCAACCATAAATTCCCAAGAATGATCTTTCACCAACCACTCTCCATAGACTACCGGTAACTGGCGCATCATCTGAAAAAAATATAATTAAAACACATTAGATAACATAGAACATCAATATAACCTTCTATCATTAGCTAAAAACCATAATGTTGATAGGGAACCTCATAATTACCACATATTAAGGTACAAATTTCAGTCAGTAGCCTTAGTATTTGGTTAATATAAGAAGAAAATATTTAAAAGTCTATATGTTTAGAGAAAATGAAAATTTATTAAAAATCGACTTAGAAGACTAACGGGTATGTCTTCCGGAGAGGTCACTTTTGCAATTGGAAATTTACAATGGAAGACTTCCAGATAAGTCTTCTACAGCAGACCTCTCGGGACGTCTCTCTTTGATTTTAAAAAAAAAAATCGCAATGCCGGAGAAGTCTTCTAGGAAAAAAAAGTTTGTTTTGCAATTGACCGAATTGTGTCAAAAAGTGGACTTTCTTCTGGGTACTATTCAACGAAAGTCTTCTCAACTTTCAAAATTAAGTCTTCCAACCGTTGGTGTAAGTCTGCTTAGGTTACTCTTACAATTAACAATAAAAACTTAAAATAAGTCATTTCAACCAGAAGACTTACAGGAAGTCTTCCAGGGAATTCTTCCGACAGAAGATTTACGAATAAGTCTTCTGTCGTAAGTCTTTCTTGACCAGAATCCCGGAATAAAACTCCAGAAGACTTATTAGTAAGTCTTCTGTCGGAAGACTTCCCTGTAAGTCTTTTGGTTGAAATGACTTATTTTAAGTTTTTATTGTTAATTGCAAAAGTAACCTAAGCAGACTTACACCAACGGTTCGAAAACTTAATTTTGAAAGTTGAGAAGACTTGTAAGTCTTCTGAGAAAGTCAAATTTCTGACACAATTTGGTCAATTGCAAAAACAAACCTGTTTTTCTAGAAGACTTACTTGTAAGTCTTCGCATTTTTTTTTGTTAACAAAGAAATGTTGGGAGACTTCCAGGAAGTCTTCCCACTTCCATATGACTCGTTTGAAAAAGACACCAAGAAAGTCAATTGCAAAAACTAACCTGTTCTTTGACCAGAAGACTTTCATATAAGTCTTCTCCAACTAGAAGACTTATATGGAGGTCTTCAGGACAAACAAATCTGGGTAAAAAATCGATTTCATACCTTTACAACTGAGATAACTTGTGTAGCTTCTCCAATACCACAGAAAACGATCAACTTGAGCGACCCACTCGTTAATGACCAATAACCATGGGCGACCCACTCGTTAAATGCCTCTATGAACCTTACAAAATTTTGAATCAAAATCTTGTGTATTTTTGGATGAATAAAGAGAGAAAGTGAAAGAGATAAAGTTTTTTAAGCATTACATACGAAAAAGGAAAGTCAAAATCTATTTCTAGAAGCATTAAAAGCTTCAAATTGGTTGTTCATGGTGGTTGGTGTATTGAAGCCAATGACAATATTGTAAATACTTGATAAAGATGAGGCTGATATGGTAATACACACATTTTCGAGAAAAAAAAATACTAAAGTAATGGCATTTTCGTAAATTATCCGAAATTCTAGGGTGAAAAGGAAAAATCAAAATTTTAAAAAATCAAGGGTTAGTTTTGCAATTGACTTCAAGTTTTGAATCACTTTTGCAAAAAATCCTTTATTTTTTGGATAAATTATCGGATAGTTCAAAAAAATTTAAATATATTAGATAAAAAAGGTTAAGGTAATTACTTTTCAAATAATTTAATTCATAAATAGGGTTTTTTCTTTGGTTTCATTCAATTTTTAGTTTTTGGGCCTGAAAACATAAGATATATGCGGATATTTATGAAATTAATGTGAGTTCAGCTTAAATTTTTAGATTTAATATGTTTCAGTTTCAGGTAAATGTGCACAGACCAAAATACACATATCGAGTTACTTGAAAGATGTGGGTGTCACAATAAATATTAAGTATGCATATGATGCTATATGTTTATGAATTGTTGATGGTAGGTATTTAATAAAAATTATTCAATAACTACCATTTTTACATTTTTAGGTCAATAGGGATTTATCTAATTCGTTTATTTGTAAAGTTTCCTCATTGTATGTTGATCAAAATCTAAAAATCCTAGTTGAAGAAATAGTCTAATTATTTTTTATATAATAATATCATATTAGATATACTACAATATTTTGATCAATATTTCTTATGAGAAATTGATCTTGTGAATAACCTAGGTCTTGCCGGCTTAAAAAAAATTCAAATTAAAAAAAATGTTCCCACATTTTCATGTTTATAATATATTGTACATAATGTTGAAAGTTTCAATTTCAAACTATTTGTCGAGTTTCCAGATTTCGTGGTGATAACTGATAACAAATGGATATGATTAACATATGTATTTTGAATAATACTCAAACCAAGCAAATATTCTTAAGATATTAATACTCGAAAGAATATATATATATACTACTTAAATGTATTATATCGTATTCAATAATGGCTTTTTATAGTACTAATATAGTCAAGTAAACTCGTTATGATTCTTGTTTATGTAAGGGATTATATTTAGTATATTTACAATTTAGTTAGATGTTTTGAATTAAATATTTTCATCAAAAATGGAATAATTTGAGGTCAACATATTTTGAAGTAAAAAACATTCAATGAATCAGTAAATATAATGACGTCTAATAAAATTTGATTATGAAGCTGTTAAAATGAATGCCTGCAAGAAAACATACTTTCCTATACATGATTTTTGAAGCCCTCATAGAAACAATAGTTTTTTCCATGGTGGTTAGAAATGATATTTGAAGATGATATGTTTTTCATGTCTCAGATCTCATGTTATTGTAATAGGAACTAGAACTTATATTATAATGTTGGAGCAATAATTGTAATCTATAAACACCAAATGGAGCCTAAAGGATTACGTTTTTGTATATGGAAAACATATTATGTCCATCAATATTAGTGGATCTCGTAAGTATCAGCTAGTAAAATGATAGTTATGTGTTAGGGATAGAATTAAATGAGTAGGACATAATTATGTAACATAACCAAATTAAATTGGACGAAAATATCTTTACTGAAGGATTAATCATGTTTTTTCAATCAGTGGCAATTTATGTAATATACTAACAATGGAGTAAGATTAATAAATAGCAATTATCTTATTTTAATAGTATTGATGTTACAAATACTGTTACATATTTTGTAAGACCATTTCAAATTTAAATAACAGCTTTTAAACAGTAAATAAAAATAAGACCCTAAATTAATAGATTAGATTTAATGTATGATAATTGTAAAAAAATATTAAAATGATTGGTTAGATAATACACGAGTATGGTTGTTGGATTTTCAAATCTATGTACATTCATCAATCCAATAAAATCATCTTAAAATGAGAGTTTGAGATTTCTACTCTCGTTATAGCAGATTCGATTATATAAGTATAACTTTTATTATGAGAAAAGTGTTGTCCACCTCTAATCCACCATATATCTCTATACAGCCGACCATTTTAGTGGATTTTGGAGATTTATTGGTCATTTCTGTCATTTGATAATAATAACTTAACGATTTGTCATGTACCTAAACAGAAAATTTGAGAATCAAGAAATAATTAATAGTTCTGCGTTGCTTGCATGCATTTCATTGTCCTAACATATTTGATTTATGATATTTAAATTGTTCGTCAGTTTTACTTGTTTACAATATTTTGAATTCGGCTCATACGCAACACGATTCACCCATATATTTTCGTAATAAAGTATTATTGCTTATTTCTCAGTATATAGTGTGTTATAGTGGTTGTTAGTGTCTAAAGTGAGTGTATAGTCAGATGTTGAAAATTTTGTATTAGAATAAGTTTCATATACGTCCAAATAACACGGGCAAACACATGGAGAGATGTCCACCATATGTTTGTTTGATATCTGACTATGAATCCCATTTGGGCACTAACTTTTGATCTTTATATATACATATTCCTTTGCCAATGCAAATTAGACTTCAGTATAAGTTCGTACTGAACATAATAAGGAGAAAACGAGAATGAAAGTGGACACAGACAGTGTTTTAGTGCCCTTGAGTGTGTTCATAGCAGTGGGATATCATGTCTTCCTCTGGAACACCTTCAAGCACAGTCCTTCTCGTACTTCTCTTGGCATCGATTCCTCCAAACGCAAATCTTGGTTCCGTGACATCAAAGAGGTTATCTCTTGTTTTTCCCAGTTTTTATGTTTGCAAACCCGTTAGTATTATTTTATTTACCTTTCAGAAAAATCAAAGTTTTATACTCGTAAAAAAAAACAAAGTTCTACGCCTACATTCTTTTTTGGTCGAAAAACTATTTTTTAAAGTTTTTCAAATTTTCTGTTTAGATACATGACAAACTAGATATGATAAACTACTTCCCGTGGATAAATTATTTAAATATTATTTGTAGTAAGTAAGTTTTGTATATATTTAAAATTTATAATAATTTTGATAAATTAAATTTATTGATAAAAATCGATATAGAATTTATGATTGTTTAATAAAGTAAGAATGACATTAAACTGTATTATATTATATTAATCATTTTAACGCATGTATTTCATAATTATAAAAAGGTAAAAATTGAAAATAGAAATTATCATATATGAGTTGTGATATATATATCTAGTATTCATATCAATTTTTTTAAAAGTAATAAGTTTGATATATATATATATATATATATATATATATATATATATATATATATATATATATATATATATATATGTACTAAGGATACAATACATGTTATACTTATAATATATCAAAATTAACCTAACGCCACATATAAATAAAACTTAGCTGATTGATATTATTTGTTTGAGAATTATGAAAATTTTAATGTTTTAGTCAATACAGTGACATTTTTTCTTTGAGAAATACTGAAACACAATAATTAAATTACGAATAATACATAGTATTTATATATGATAGTTTTTTACTAATTAAAACCTCTTACAAATTGATTGAAACATATTACGTTATGTATCATATAACAAATATGATTTTAAAGTTTTGATCGAGCAAAATATTTAATTAATTTCTATCATAATTCTTATTTTTATTTATTTATTTAATTTCAAATAATAGAATAAATTTAAATTGATGACTCCTTATTAAAAAACATAAGAACATGAAATAAGCAAAAATATTTAAAAATAAGGAGATTATTTAAATAATATAATAAATTTAAATTGATGACTCCTTGGTTAAAACCATAAGAACATGACAAATAAAAATATTTAAAATTATAAAATATGATAAATAATCAAAATCTACTTATTTCATTAAGTTTAAATAATATGATAAATTTAAATTGATGATTCATTAGTCAAAATCATAAAAACATGAAAATCAGTAAAATTACCTAAACCCATGAAAATTGTGACAAATAAGCAAAATTACTTCTCAAATAATATATATCATTTCTACGCCTACATTTGTTTATGTACACTTGTACTTCAAATTTACAAAAGACAGTTAAAATATTATAACTTGTAAAAGATAAGGCAAAAATAATTGCATTTTTATATATAAAACAAATTTTGATCTCATCAAGTTTAACTCAGTCTCTAGATGAGTAACTCGCTTCTCCAACTCTCTTGATGATGTAGGTTTGTTTCGTGATAGCTTTAGTAGTTTCTCCCTCTCGTATCCCTCGTAGTCTTATTGTTAAGACATTATTGTTTAGCCGGATATTCTAAATTAGGTCAAGTGACTGTCTTTTTTTCTTCTTGTTACTAAATAGTTTTTCTCTAACTTATTGATCATATAACGAAAACGCAGGGTGACGATAAGACTGGGATGTTGGCAGTGCAAAGCTTGAGGAACAAAAAAATGGTTACAATTCTCACTGCTACAGTCTCCATCCTTATCTTGCTTTCTCTAGCTGCGGTTACTAACAACGCATTCAAAGCAAGCCATCTCTTTACAACCGCGAACGACATAGTTCTAGGCTCCAAAAACCCTACAATCTTCGTCCTCAAGTATGCATCTACCTCTCTGCTTCTTGCAGTGAGCTTTTTCTTCAGCTCACTTGCCGTGAGTTACTTGATGGATGCCAATTTTCTCATAAACGCGATTGCTAAAAAGCAGGAAGGAGACTGCGATTGCGATTATGATTTAACGGGGACTGGATCGTTTAGGGAATACACAAGATTAGTATTGGAGAGAGGTTTTTTTATGGCTATGATTGGAAACAGAGTTATGTGCGTTTCTGTACCACTATTGCTATGGATGTTTGGGCCGTTACCAGTGTTTGTGTCTTCACTAGTCCTTGTTTGGGTATTGTACCAGATTGATTTTCCGGCAGTCGCCACAATTTCCGTTTGTAAATGATAAAATGAAAAGAAAAAGATATCAAACTGGTTGATTGTTTATATTCGAAATAACAATAATGAATGAAAACAACAAAGAGTTTTAGATTAATATAGTTATAGCTGTATGAAAATCTTGCATTTTTTATTAATTATTAATTTTGATTGGTATTTTTATGCTAATTTTTGAAAAATATATTATATATTAAATTAACTTATATACGAAGTATAATATATTTTACTTTTGTAAGTTTAAGTTATTTGATAGTGATTTCTATTTTATTTTAAAATAAACAATTTTTGGTAATATTGACATTTTTAGAAATATCAAAATAAAAAAATTATTTGGCATAATTTTCTTAGTACTTTAAAATAATGTGTAGACATTCTCAATGATTTATAATATCAAGTTATTATAATATATTTTATTTGTGAATATTTCAATAGCATAAAACCTAAACTTTGAAAGTCACATGTTTTAATTTATATTAGTTATAACTGTTTGAAAGTCTTGCACTTTTAAATTAATAATTACTTTAGTTAGTTATTTTTATGTTAATTTTCAAAGAAATCTGTTATACATTATGTTAATTCATATATAAGGTTTCTACTTTTTCAAATTAACTTTATTTGATATTGATTTAATTTTTTTGAAATAAATAATTATAGAAATATTGACAACTTTAAAAATAGGAAAAACGATTAGTCATATTTTAATGGGAGTTTTGCAAATATGACGTAAAATCTGACGTCAAATATAAAAGTAACTTGTCATTTTTAGAATTTTCATTTGTTCTATTCACCCAAGAAATTCAAGTTATTCACGAAAATATCATTATTATTTTTTTGCAAAAAAAAATGATTGTTTTATTTTATTATCCTCATTTTCGTTGTTTATTTACAACATTGCTAATATCATCAATACACCAACCACTATAACAACAAATTTCAAACTCTAAATGCACATAAAATCGACATCGACATCTATATTTTTATACATTTATTTCTTACACGCACAAACTATTTCTCTTTCACTTTCTCTCTCATTTCATTCCAAAATCCCGACTTTTTATTTTAAAACTTATAAGTTTATTGGAGTTACTCAAGTTCATGTTTCTTGGTCAATAACGAGTGAGTAACTTTCATTAAGAAATTATGTGTATTTGGAGAAGCTAAACATGAATCTTACCGGATCTAGAATGATATTTAAATTGTTCTAGATCTGTTTCGTGAAGAATACAAGACTTTTAGAAAAGTATTTTGGTCATATGTTAGTTTTGCAATTGACTATTTTATGTGTTTTTTGTAGAAGACTTTTAGAGAAATCTTCTAACTTTTTTTGTAACAAAAAAATAGATAAGACTTTTATAGAAGTCTTCTCTATTAAACATGTAAGTTATGCAATTGATTAAAAATTTACAAATATTTGAGTTTCAAAAGAAAATTTCTATAAAAAAATTTTACTGTCACATGAAACCTTTGAAAGATCGTAAGTATGTGTAAGTTAGTTTTCCAATTTATAATAAAAATGAAACATTTAATATTACTTTTAAAACGTATCTTTTTGTAAATTTTGAAATTTTATAAATAATAATTTGTCATATTAAAGTTAGTGGTTTAAAATTACATGTGGACAGTTGGATTCAAATGTCAACTCTCAACTAATCATAACTAGAGTTGAGAGCCGACTTGTGTGTCTTTTATTTGATCACGAAACGTGCCAAAATTGTATTCCAGTCTTTACCAAAATTCGTAAATAGTATTTTATTCATAAACTGTACTTTCGTTAACTGCAACTTACACAACTTGCTTGCTCCGCACATTTATCGTTTCAATTTGGCCACCCACTCTCACTCCTTTTAACAACTCTTTCTCACCTCTTCATTCTCACGCAACACTTTCAAGATTCCTCTCTTCACTCAACCTTCTATAAAGACATCTCTGTACGCACTCCTTTCTTTTAGTTATCTCTCTGCTGTCGAGTAAGGTCTGATAAAGATGGCGCTTGAAGCTCTCAATTCACCGAGGATAGCTTCTCCAGCCCCGACTCTGTTCGAGGATTCAACAAGATTCCATGGCGTTGAGCACTGGAGCAAAGGTAAGCGATCCAAAAGATCCAGATCTGATCATCACCACCGTCTATCTGAGGAAGAGTACCTCGCTTTCTGCCTCATGCTTCTCGCCCGCCACGGCGATCGCCATCACGTGGAGGAGGAAAAGACGGTTTACAAGTGCGGCGTTTGTGACAAGGTGTTTCTCTCTTACCAAGCTCTCGGTGGTCACAAAGCGAGTCACCGGAATCTAATCAGCGGCGGAGAAGTTAAGCAGACGTCACCGTCAGCCGTGAAATCTCACGTTTGCTCGATATGTCATAAATCTTTCGCCACCGGTCAAGCTCTCGGCGGCCACAAGCGGTCCCACTATGAAGGGAGTAGTAGCCACCGTGGATTTGACCTTAACATCACGCCGATAAATGAATTCTCGCCGGACGATGAAGTAATGAGCCCGTTGCCGTCGAAGAAGATCCGCCTCAAGTAAGGCCTATTGGATTCTTATAGGACTATGTATATACTAAATTTTCAACTTTTATACAGATTCAAAATTTTCTTATTATATAGCTTTTGTTAATTCTTTTATCCAAACAAATACTTGTAAGAGCCTTCCACTTTTCATACAGTATTAAATCTATAAAAGAAAAAAATAGCAATGGCAATAAGAAAGAACAAATATTTACAAACTGGTTTCTTATGGTTCAAAGGGTACTGGCCTCTCTCTATTCGAATTAGATGATCAAGCTCCTCACATTCTCTTAGCATACCGAGGTAGCTTTCTTACTTAAACTTGGTTTTGTTCAGTAACTTTGACAGCTAAGTACTGTAGTTGTATAGCCTGCGTTTGGAAACTGGTTTCCCTTACCTGCGGATTCCAAGAATAAAATCACCAAAATAGCTTATTTTGATAACGGTTCATATAGCTGGATTGAAATTGATAGTGTCACCTGTAGAGCTAAGATTCTGTTAAGGAGTTCGCTGCAAATGTCGAGCATCTCTTGCTCCTTAATATTCACAAGAGCAAGTTCTGCTGCCAAGCAACTTATTTTCCCTACCTGAGAAAATGGCTCTCAGTTTTTAGTATACAAATACGGATAAAACCGAATAAATGGCAAAAGGTTCCTACAAACTAAACAAATACGAAGAGAAAAGAAAATGGGCCACCTTTGGCAGCAACAAGCATATGGAAGAAGCCATTGCCTGCATAACATCAACTGCTGAAGAAATGGCATCTTTAACACTTTGTCCATTTACCTGCAAATGATAGAGAGTCAGTCATCAGCACGCATCATCACATACGCTTAATATAGTATTTAGGAGAAAATGCGTTTTGAGCACAGAAGCCAAACCTTTGCCATGCAATCAACAGGTAGACAAAGCGTGCTGCCTTTCAGCCCTTCTGCAGCTCCTACTAAAGAACTCACATAATCCCTCTCCACAACAAGCCACTCTTCTAGATTTTCCATCTTCACACATTAAAAAAAAAAAAGAGACATAAGCTTCTTGTCAATTTCAAGAAACTTCAAAGAGGTCCCAAAAGAAACAAGAAAATAGAAACAATTAAGGCGGCTCAAAATTAAAGCGGATTAACTTACCTGCCTATTGATAATAAATATCAATTTCAAATTCAGCTTTAGGCGCTGCATTTTGATTCTTTTCGCTCTGACGGAATCATACAGCTTAGAGATGCTTATCCATGAGTTGTACAATCTTTTCTGCAATAACATTAAACATGGCACCATCAGTATCCATGCATCGGAAACACTTTTTTTAGAAGGATTTGCCAACCTCTGTTGTCATCTTTTGTGCAGAGATAACAGCACTTGCTCGTGCATTAGCAAATCGCCACTGCAGCAAGCTATTATGCAAGAGCTTTAACACGTGAGCATCATCTGCAACACCATTCTCTCTGCTCTTCTCTTTTTTACCATCCACAGCAAAAGTCAGAGTCAAAGACGTGTTATTACTCTGCGAGCTTCTCACTCTTATTGGGCTCATAATCCTCCCTGAAGGACTAATCCCTCTAGGATGAACCAATCCTCTCGAAGGGCTTAGTCCCCTAGCAATGCTGGCTCCTCTAGTACCCGAAGCAGTTGGAGTCATACCTAACATCGTAGGTGAAGCAGGTCGAGTAATCTGCTCACGCTTTGGAATCATCTGGCTTCTCGTTGTGGATACTCCTTTTGAAGGCAATGCAAGACTATCCATAGAGATCTTCCTCGTTTTATTAGGGATCATTGAATTGGATGAATTCTGCAGAGCTCTAGCTACACTATTGCAAGATCCTTTTGGTTTCTTTAACGTATCGGTGAAGTCTACGCTTCTACTGAGACAATTAGGTTGCAGAGACCTAGGCCATTGATCAGAGAGCTTCGAAGCCACACCACTTACAGTTTTCGCAGTCAAAGTCGTCTTCCTCTTCTCAACTGTTCCTCTCGGCGGCGATGGATATAGCTTTGATCTGCTCCCATTCCCTGTGTACGAATCCGCTTGAAACGAGGCGAACAAGCTTCTCTCTGCTGCAGGAACTTCTCCACCTCCTCGTCGATCTAACGTGTCACGACGTGAAGGTGTCACCGGCTGCCTCCGCCCCGTAGATTGCGGCCGGTTTACAGTGCAGGTATCGCGATGCTACATCTCGTCTATGAGGGCGGCGATGAGCAGCGGCGCATGGTAATTCCGACGACGGTGGCCTCGTAGCTTTGCTCTGCTTAGGTCTGGCGTTGAAAGAAGGAGAAGTTGAAGCTGTCGTCATCTCCGACATTGGTAAAGCTAAGTCGCATAATGTGAGGAAGGAGATTTGTATAGGGAAGATTTTCTCAACGGGTTTTTGATTGTATTAGGAAAGTGAGTTGATTGTGGAGAGTTAACTATAAATCTCGGGCGAGAGAATAGAGTGTGGGAAAGGTGGAAGGAGATTATTACGTCAGTTTCCTGTGAGAGGGCATAACTGTCGTCGACTCCTCCTCGTACCTCGCTTTTTGCCTTCCATATTCGGACTCATTGATTTACTTTTTTTTTTTTTTTTTTTTTTTTAATTATAGGGACAAAACCCAAAATAGGAGAAGGGAAATAAAATACAACAGGACATGATGTCAAAAAAAGAAAAAAAATACAACAGCACATAATGGACAAAGCCCATCATACCCATCCAAGCATACAACCCGAAAACATTAAAATAATTACAAAGGAGGCCATCGGTTGGAAAACCCCTCCTAGAGGATAGATTAAATGTAACTACAGTGTTTCCCATCGTATTGGATCAGCAGTCTCAGGTACATGTTGGATAATACGAAACCATCATAGAACTTTACTAGAAGCAGGTATGGGAAAATTTGAAGGACGCCTAACAGTGATGAAATCTGAACTATCAGCACTTTTTTGGTCAATGCAGATGTGTTATTCACTAGATACATGAATGTAATATTTGAAGGTGATAATATCTTTATCTAGAAGTATCTAACTCAAAAAACTTATAATTTTCGACTACAATATTTGGTGTCGACAATAGCTGCTTGAAAGACAAACTTTCATAATTTACAGTTCAACATGTTAAACATCATAATAATAGTTGTGCAGATCTATTGGCTAAAAAAGCAATTGTTTCTGAGATAAATTGGAGTTTGTTCCATTCTTGTCTCAATTTCTTATACAAGAATATATGTCTGGATAGTAATCAATAAATATTTAGTCGGAAAAAGGAGGCCCAAATATAAAGCACAACCGAGAAAAGCCTAAGAGAGCCCGACAAACGATCCTACTCGACACCACGTGTACAGAAGAGTAAACATGCATCGAGAAATGATAATGTCAACTCTAATTATTGATTTGAAAGTAGTCGCTAGAAATTAAAACGACAACCACCATAAAACCAACCATAAACATAATGCACAGAGGAAAATACTAGAGACAACACAATCAAATAAAAGGGCGAGATCCACCATCACTTGAAAGAGAAAAAATCCAGCCATAAGCAGTTGATCAGATTCAGTGGATACTCCTAATCACAACATGTCAATCATCCCAATCAAGGGGAAGGAAGGGAAAATCCGGATGAAGATAAAGACCCAATTGAAGATCATGGGATCAAGGAACGGAGGAGAAAATGAAGGAGAATAATCTTTAAAACAATAAAACAAAACTAAAAAAACTATAAAAGCTAGATTAACCGGAGAGAAGCTAGCTGCCAGCACCAGAGGTGAAAGTGTGACGCCGGACACCAAAGCTCGATTACATGGGAGTGCTAACGCCGACCAAACATGGCAGTTGAAAGTGAACCAACTCTCTCTCAAAAAAAAAAAAATTGAGAGAGATAAGAGAGAAAAAGAGTTATGCCACACAAAAAATGAGTTTTGTATTCATTGTTTTACTAATATATATATGGACTTTTTTCAAAACCAACCTAAAATTTCAATTCGACCCCAAAACCAACTTCATTTTTTCTCATTACTATTTACCATTGAAAGTTCCAAATCCTCCTTATGTTTTTGAATTATTTACAAAATTACAATTATTAATTAATTATTTAATTATTTTAAAAATGGGAAAAAATTATTACACCCTAAACATTTTTTCTTATTTAGGACAATGCCATTATTATCAATTTTTCAACCACCGTGAACCACCACTTTTGAGCTCTTAAAAACTTTAGAATTCAATTTGTAACCACTTTTTGCTCTTTCTAAACCAACCAATCTTCATTTTCTTTCATTTTCTCTTTATTTTCATCTAAAATTCACATAACTTCCACTGTTATAAGCTAAACTTTCATATTTTCTTGTTTATTAAGTTGTGAGTCGACAAAGATAGTTTCTTTTGCTCATATTTGGAGTTTGGACGGTGGTAAAAGGTGGAAACGAGCTTTACACCGGAAAAGGTAACTATTTATATGGTTTTCGTTATTTTTCAGATATGTATCGCGATAGTAGATTGTTTTGTATATATACGCATATGTGTAGACTTACGGTGCGATCTACTTTTCAACACACATGTTACTTTTGCAATTAACCAAAATATTTTTTGTAAAGAAGACTTTAGCTTTGAAAATAAAAACAAAAAAGTAGGTAGACTTACTAAGAAGTCTACGTAAAAGAGACTAGTTTTGTATTTGACCGAACTTTGAGCAATTTTTGACTTTTCATAGTAGATTTCATCGAAAATCTACATTATGTAGACTGCTATGGAAGTCTACAAATGTCAGTTTTGCATTTGACCAAAACTTTGACTACGTTGAATAGGTTAGTTTTGTATTTGACTAAAATGTTATAAAGTTGACCTGAAAACAGTGTAGACTTCATATTCAGTCTACTAATCTCAGAAAAAACATAGGCTGCATATGAAGTCTACTATTTTATTTTGGTCAAATACAAAACTAACCCATCAGATTTGAGAGTAGACTTCAGGTGAAGTTTACACATTTGTAGGCGTTCATCTCAGTCTATTTGTAGAAAGTCAAACTTTTTCAATTGCAAAAACTAACATTTTCCAAAAAAATAAGAAAATGTAGACTGTATATGAAGTCTGCTTTTTGAAAGTCATATCATGAGTGAATTCTGGTCAATTGCAAAAACTAACATCTTGAAAATATAGACTGAAAAGAAAGTCTACATGTATAAAATCACAACTTTTTCTTAAATACATATAATAATCCATGGATTTTACATTTACAAAAACTAACCCAAATTGTAGACCTACGTACGCAACAGTCTACAAACGTACACGGAATAGAAAGTCTATTACGTAGACTGGATATGAAGTCTAGATAGAAAAAATCTATAAAAAGTGGATTTGTGTATTAGTCATAATGTATTTTCAAGATTTTTGAGTTTGACAGTGTGTTTTAGTTAATCCTAATGTTCTTCAACTATTTTCAAAAGATAATCTTTTATAGTTAAGAAATTATCACATTTTGGTTTCACTATCTAGCTAGCTAATAAGTGTACACGTCTTTGTAAGTCTACTTTTGTAATATTATCAAACATGAATTTTTTGTTCGCTAATTTTGTAAACTGTATTCTTTGCAGGGAATGGTGTGTTTGATATTGAGAAGATACCTTGTTCACATGTCATTGCAGCTGCAAATGATATAAACATTCATGTCTTTACGCTTGTATGTCAATCTTATTCAAAGAAGTATCTTTATACACCATACGCACCAAATATATATCCCAAAAGCGAAGACACATCGCCTACCGATAAAGATTTGGAAGCTCCCAAAACTAAAGAGACATCACCAACCGATGAAGATTTAGAAACTCCCAGTGAGGACAAAGAAGCTTCGAACAGACATAAATGCCTTCTTCCACCTGTCAAGCATGGTCCGGGTAGGCACACTTGTCCAAATTGTCCCGGCTAAACTTGTCTTAGTGTTATGGGTTGAACTTATGATTTGTCTTATTGCTTTGGATGTTGTGTTATGCCGTATGTATTGAACTAATGAGTTGTCTCATTGCTTTTGAGTTATCTTATGTATTGAACTTATGTTGAATTTGTGGGTCTTTAGTCAGTGCTAAACTTATGTTAAATTTGTGGGTCTTTAGTCAGTGCTGAACTTATGAGTTTTATTGTTGATTTGGATGTTGTCTTATGTGATAAATATTTAATTTTTAAGTCTTTAGTCAGATTTATTACACGTATGCTTTATAATGTATAGACCTACATTGTAGTCTACTGGAAATGTAGATGAATACATAAGTATCTGAAATATTCATTGAAATTGTGTTGAAAATCTTTAAATTAAGACCAATACAGAAAATCTCTGATAAAAAAAAGATACATAAGTATGGTACTGAAGCAAACTAATACTTAAGTCTGCTGCAAGGACATTACATAAGTTTACAGCCACAAGTCTGGTATTGAAGCCTACTACATTAGTCTAATGATTGTTCTTGACAAATAATGACAAAATCTCTAAAGTAAGACCAATACTGAAATCTCTGATAAAAAGGAAGATGCCTAAATCTGGTACTGAAGCAGACTAATACTTAAGTCTGCTGCAAGCACATTACATAAGTTTATTACAGCCACAAGTCTGGTACTGAAGCCTACTACATTAGTCTAATGATTGGTCTTTCTTTTATTTTATGGTGAATCTCTGAAGGCTTATCTTGTGATGTTTGTTTCTTTGTTGCTAAGGAATCCAACATTTGTTTCCTATTGTTGTTGTTGTTTAGGTTATCCCGGGAAGTATGGATTTGTTATTCATCTTAACGAGGGTAGTCCCCTGAAGAAGAGGTCCACCGAGTTTCGTGGGTGCTGGAGATTGATGATATATATTTACCATTATTTGTCAATAACAATCATTAGACTTATGTAGTAGGCTTCAATACCAGACTTGTGGCTATAACAAACTTATGTAATGTGCTTGTAGCAGACTTATGTAATGTGCTTGTAGCAGACTTAAGTACTAGTTTGCTTTTACAGAAGACTTCTACAGAAGTCTGATTATAGATTATAAGACATCTTCCTTTCTATCAGAGATTTTAAATATTGGTCTTACTTTAAAGATTTTAAACACAATTTCAATGAATATTTCAAATACTTACGTATTAGTCTACATTTTCAGTAGACTACAATGTAGGCATGTACGTTATAAAGCAGTCATGTAATAAACCTGACTAAAGACCTACAAATTAAACATTCATCACATAAAACAACATCCAAAGCAACAATAAAACTCATAAATTCAGCACTGACTAAAGACCCACAAATTCAACATAAGTTCAACACATAAGACAACTAGAAAGCAATGAGACAACTCATTATTTCAACACATAAGACATAAGACAACATCCAAAGCAATAAGACAAATCATAAATTCAACCCATAACAGTAACATGGGTTTAGCCGGGATAATTTGGACGAGTGTGCCTACCGAACCACGCTTGACAGGTGGAGGAAGGCATTTATGTTTGTTCGAAGCTTCTTTATCCTCACTGGGAGCTTCCAAATCTTCATCGGTTGGTGATGTCTCTTCCCTTTTGGGAGCTTCAAAATCTTCATCGGTAGGCGATGTTTCTTCGTTTTTGGGATATATATTTACTGCATATGCTGCATAAAGATACTTCTTTGAATATGATTGGCATACAAGCGTAGAGACATGAATGTTTATATCCTTTGCAGCTGCAATGGCATGTGAACAATGTATCTTCTCAATATCAAACACACCATTCCCTGCAAAAAGAATACAATTTACAAATTTAGCGTACAAAAAAAAATTTGCTTGATAATATTACAAAAGTAGACTTACAAAGACATCTACACTTATTAGCTATCTTGATAGTAAAACTAAAATGTTGATCATTTCATAATTATAAAAAGATATCTTTTGAAAATAGTTCAAGACTAGTAGGATTAACTAAGACACACTCTCAAACTAAAATATCTTGAAAATACATTATGAGTAATACACAAATTCACTTTTTATAGATATTTTTTGTCTACGTTTGTAGATTGTTGCGTAGGTCAACAATTTAGGTTAGTTTTTGCAATTGCAAAATCTACGGATTATTATTTTATTTAAGAAAAAGTTGAATTTTTATACGTGTATACTTCCTTTTTAGTCTACATTTTCAAAAGGTTAGTTTTTGTAATTAACCATAATTCACTCAAGATTTGACTTTCAAAAGCAGACTTCATATACAATCTACATTTTTTTATTTTTTTGAAAACGTTAGTTTTTGCAATTGACCAAGTTTGACTTTCTACAAATAGACTGAGATGAACGTCTACAAATGTGTAGACTTCACATGATGTCTACTTACTCTCAAATCTGATGGGTTAGTTTTGCATTTGACCAAAATAAAATAGTAAACTTCATATGCATTGTATGTTTTTTTCTGAGATTAGTATACTAAATATGAAGTCTACACTTTTTTCTTTTGGTCAATTTTATAATATTTTAGTCAAATACAAAACTAACTTATTCAACATAGTCAAAGTTTTGGTCAAATATAAAACTAATCTTTTGTAGACTTCCCTAGCAGTTTACATAATGTAGACTCTCGAAGAAATCTACTATAAAAAGTCAAAAGTTGCTTAAATTTTAGTCAAATACAAAAACTAACTTCTTTTACATAGACTTCTTAGTAAGTCTACCTACTTTTTGTTTTTGTTTTCAAAGGTTAAGAGACAGACTTCTAATGAAGTCTTATTTACAAAAAGTTATTTTAGTCAATTGTAAAAGTAACATGTTGTTGAAAAGTAGACTGCATCGTAAGTCTACACATATGCGTAGACATACAAAACAATCTACTATCGCGATACATATATGAAGAATGACAAAAACCATGTAAAAAGTTATTTTTCCGGTATAAAGCTTGTTTCCACCCTTTACCACCGTCCAAGCTCCAAATATGAGCAAAAGAACTATCTTTGTCGCCTCACAACTGAATAAACTCGAAAATATGAAAGTTTAGCGTATAAAAATGGAAGTTATGTGAGTTTTTATATGAAAATGAAGAGGAAATGAGAAAAAATGAAGATTTGTTTTTTTAGAAAGAGAAAAAAGTGGTTATAAATTGAATTCTAAAGCTTTTAAGAGCTCATAAATGGTGGTTCATTGTGGTTGAAGAATTGATGATAATAACATTGTCGTAAATAAAAAAATGTTTAGGGTGTAATAGGTTTTTTCCTATTTTTGAAATAAGTAAATAATTAATTAATTATGGTAATTTTGTAAATAATTCAAAAACATAAGGAGGGTTTTGAACTTTCAAAGGTGAATAGTAATGACAAAAAAGAGGTTGGTTTTGGGGTTGATTTAAATTGAGGTTGTTTTTGAAAAAAAAAACCATATATTTAATTTGAATATCTATTAAATGAGACTTCATATACATATGATTTTATAATCTATGTTGTTATAACAAAAAAAATAAACTATTAATCACAAAATATTATATGCGGAATTTTTAAATTTTTAGTAATATATAGTTGTTGCTTTTAAGTTTCAAAATATAATATATATATATATATATATATATGTTTTAAAATTATATATATTTTAACCACATTAGATAATTTTATAGCTTTTATTTAAGAAAAAAATGAAAATTTTAATAATAGTTTGATGATTAGTTTAAACATAATAATATATCTATAAAGATCAATCTATTTCTCTAAGGATTCTAAGAATCATTCTAATGATGATATGCATCATATCACAAAGGTTGTAATGTTTCTCAAATAATATATAATGGATTTTAGTGTTGGGGAATAACAATTACAACAATACAAGATTTGATAGATCTTATGCTTATGGATATATATAGAATAAAGTAAAATTAAATTTAAACCATTAATTTCTTTCTTTAACCGAACTAGCAAATTTATAAGGAAAATTTGCTAAAAAAGTCAACTTATTTTAGCTACTGTCCCCTTAGAACAAAACAAACTTTTGACAGTTTTTTGGACAATGATTACTCTTATACTTTGTAAAAATTCATATCAATTGAATGAGAAGCTATAAAAATAAGAAAATATACAAAACATGATCTTAACATTCATAAGCACTTAGGAAAAAAAAAAATATATATATATATATATATATGTGAAGAAAATATTTTTAGAAGACCAATTTCTATAATAGTCTAAAGTGTTAGAAGATATGATCTTCCATCTATAGTGAATTAGAAAGAGGAATCCTCTGAAAAAACAACAATCTACTAGAGGTAGAAAACGTAATATGCTACATTTTCTTCCATCTACCATAGTAAAATATTCATTATGAAATTTGTACTATTTTCTGAAAGATGGTAGATCAAGTCCTCTTCAATTTAACATAACCTTTACTACTGGAATTGTTTACGTTCTATCATTTTCTCTTTCAACTAGTCTAAACAGAAAATTTATGTATATAGTGTAACTATTGATAATTTCATTTTTAGACATTTAGATACTTGAATATTTGTGATTTGTCTTATTAGGTTTATACTTCATCTTTTGGCACAAAGTTCTTAACACTTGAATTCTTTTTTTTTGGATTTGTTTTAAGAAGATTCTTTTGTTTAACTTGGATTTGAACTAACATTTTATGCTGCTTGTGGAGTAGTAAGATATATTTTTGAATTGCCTTAACCTCAAACATTTGATAACACTCTGTTTTCCTTTAACTGTGTAATCTAGTTAGACATAGTTTCTGAATTTTTAAATCAGCTATAGTTTTGTGTACATACTCTCCCAAAGTCTCATGCTTTATATAAACACTAGTATTAAGTCCATGTTACGCATGGAAATATTTTTGCTTATAGATAAAATTAAATTATATTTATTTATAATACAGTTAAAAATAAGATATAGTACTTAATTTTGATTTATCAGAAAGATATATATATATATATAAGAAAATATTAACACACTTATCATTGAACAGCCACAAACATACTATAAAATGAAGTTAGATTTGTTTAAATATTTTTATATTGATCTTAAGTAGCTTGTTTGATAGAAATATAAGTATGAAGCTTTTCTGTTTTTTGCTTTCAGTATTTTTCCGTAACTTTTTATTTGTAATTTAAGTTGCTTTGGTTAAAGACATTTAATATACTTAATGTATGGTACTAAAATTTTAAAATCTATATATCCGTGGATAAAGAAGAAGAATTATGGGTAGTGTAGTGGGTTTAGAAAAACATTTATATAGTTGTTGATTTTTTTTATTTCTAAATTATTATTTTTGGTATAATTTTGATTTTTTTTAACAATTACACATGTTAATTATTTATTGCTTGAGTGACTTGTGCTTTAGTATATAAAAGATTTTGTTTGATAAAATTACAAAAGTAGACTTACAAAGATGTCTACACTTATTTGCTATCTAGATAGTGGAACCAAAATGTTGATCATTTCATAATTATAAAAGATTATCTTTTGAAAATAGTTCAAGACCATTAGGATTAACTAAGACACACTGTCAAACTAAAAAAATCTTGAAAATACATAATGACTAATACACAAATCCACTTTTTATACATCTTTTCCGTCTACGTTTGTGGACTATCGCATAGGTCTACAATTTGGGTTAGTTTTTGCAATTGCAAAATCTACAGGTTATTATTTGTATTTAAGAAAAAGTTGTGATTTTATACGTGTGTACTTCCTTTTCAGTCTACATTTTCAAAAAGTTAGATTTTGTAATTAACCATAATTCACACAAGATTTGACTTTCAAAAGCAAACTTCATATACAGTCTACATTTTTTTTTATTTTTCTGAAAATGTTAGTTTTTGCAATTGACCAAGTTTGACTTTCTACAAATCAACTCAGATGAATGTCTACAAATGTGTAGACTTTACATGAAGTCTACTTACTCTCAAATCCGATGGGTTAATTTTGCATTTGACCAAAATAAAATAGTAGATTTCATAAGCAGTCTATGTTTTTTTCCTGAGATTAGTATACTAAATATGAAGTCTACACTTTTTTCTTTTGGTCAATTTTATAATATTTTAGTCAAATATAAAACTGACTTTTTGTAGAGTTCCCTAGCAGTTTACATAATATAGACTCTCAAAGAAATCTACTATGAAAAGTTAAATTGCTCAAATTTCAGTCAAATACAAAAACTAACTTCTTTTACATAGACTTCTTAGTAAGTCTACCTACTTTTTGCTTTTGTTTTCAAAGGTTAAGAGGTAGACTTCTAACGAAGTCTTGTTTACAAAAAGTTATTTTAGTCAATTGTAAAAGTAACATGTGTGTTGAAAAGTAGACCGCATCGTAAGTCTATACATATGCGTAGACATATAAAACAATCTATTATCGCGATACATATCTGACAAATAACAAAAACCATGTAAAAAGTTATTTTTCAGTGTAAAGCTTGTTTCCACCCTTTACCACCGTCCAAACTCCAAATATGAGCAAAAAGAACTACCTTTGTTGTCTCACAACTGAATAAACTCGAAAATATGAAAGTTTAGCGTATAAAAATGGAAGTTATGTGAGTTTTTTAGATGAAAATGAAGAGGAAATGAGAAAAAATGAAGATTTGGTTGTTTAGAAAGAGGAAAAAGTGGTTATAAATTGAATTTTAAAGCTTTTAAGAGCTCAAAAATAGTGGTTCATGATGGTTGAAAAATTGATGATAATAACATTGTCGTAAATAAGAAGAAATGTTTTGGGTGTAATAGGTTTTTTCCTATTTTAAAAATAATTAAATAATTAATTAATTATGGTAATTTTGTAAATAATTCAAAAATATAAGGAGGGTTTAAAACTTTCAAGGGTGAATAATAATGACAAAAAATGTTGGTTTTGGTGTTGAATTGAAATTTTAGGTTGTTTTTGAAAAAAAACTATATTTAATTTGAATATCTATTAAATGAGACTTCATATACAAATGATTTTATAATCTATCTTGTTATAACATAAAAAATTAAACTATTAATTACAAAATATTATATGCAGAATTTTAAAGGTTTTAGTAATTATAGTTGCTTTTTAAGTTTCAAAATATAATATATAGACAAAAAAGTCTTGTTTTCATATATTAGTTAGTGTGATTGGTTAATTTATCTTTACAATATAAAATTAAACAAAAAGAATAGAGACTACACAAAATTTTATCAAAACTTTCTTATTTAAAATCATATGTATTTTAACTATATTAGATAATTTTATAGCTTTTATTTAAGAAAAGAATGAAAATTTTAATAATAGTTTTATGATTAGTTTAAACACAATTATATATCTATAAAGATCAATCTATCTCTCTAAGGATTCTAAGAATCATTCTAATGATTACATGCATCATATCACAAAGGTTGTAATATTTCCCAAATAATATATAAGGGATTTTAGTGCTGGGGAATAACAATTACAACAATAAATTATTTGATAGGTCTTATGCTTATGGATATATATAGAATAAAGTAAATTCAAATTTAAACCATTAATTTTTTTCTTTAACCGAACCAGCAAATTTATAAGGAAAATTTGCTTAAAATGTCAACTTATTTTAGCTATTGTCCCCTTAGAACAAAACAAACTTTTGACAGTTTTGGACAATGATTACTCTTATACTATGTAAAAAATTATATCAATTGAATGAGAAGCTATAAAAATAAGAAAAGATACAAAACATGATCTTAACATTCATAAGCACCTAGGAAAAAAAAAAAATTTGTGAAGAAGTTATTTTTGGAAGACCAATTCCTATAATAGTCTAAAGTGTTAGAAGATATGATATTCCATCTATAGTGAATTAGAAAGAGGAATCCTCTAAAAAAAACAATCTACTGGAGGTAGAAAACGTAATATGCTACATTTTTTTTCATCTACCATCGTAGAATATTCATTATGAAATTTGTACTATTTTTTGAAAGCTGGTAGATCAAGTCCTCTTCAATTTAACGTAACCTCTACTACTGGTAATGTTTACATTCTATCATTTTTTCTTTCAACTAGTTCAAACAGAAAATTTATGTATGTAGTGTAACTATTGATAATTTCATTTTTAGACATTTAGATACTTGAATATTTGTGATTTGTCTTATTAGGTTTATACTTCATTTTTGGGCACAAAGTTCTTAACACTTGAATACTTTTTTTTTTTGGTTTTGTTTTTAGAAGATTCTTTTGTTTAACTTGGATTTGAACTAACATTTTATGCTGCTTTTGGAGTAGTAAGATATATTTTTGACTTGCCTTAACCTCAAACATTAGATAACACTCTGTTTTCCTTTAATTGTGTAATCTAGTTAGACATAATTTCTGAATTTTTAAATCAGCTATAGTTTTGTGTACATACTCTTCCAAAGTCTCATGCTTTATATAAACACTAGTATTGAGCCCATGCTACGCATGGAAATATTTTTGCTTATAGATAAAATTAAATTATATTTATTTATAATACAACTAAAAATAAGATGTAGTACTTAATTTTGATTTATTAGAAGGATATATAAATAAAAGAAAATATTAATACATTTATTATTAAACAACCACAAACATACTATAAAATGAAGTTAGATTTGTTTAAATATTTTTATATTAATCTTAAATAGTTTGTTTGATAGAAATATTAGTTTGAAGCTTTTCTGTTTTAGTTCTTTATGTTTTTGGCTTTCAGGATTTTTCCTTAATTTTTTACTTGTAATTTAAGTTTCTTTGATTAAAGACATTTAATATACTTAATGTATGATATTAAAATTTTAAATTATATATGTTCGTGGAAAAAGAAGAATAATTATGGGTAGTGGGTTTAGAAAAACAGTTATATGATTGTTGTTTTTTCTTTTTCTAAATTATTATTTTTGGTATAATTTTGATTTTTATTTTTTTTTAATAATTACACATGTCAATTTTTTATTGCTTGAGTGACTTGTGCTTTAGTATATAAGAGATATCTGCACCAAATTTTAATGTTAAAACTCCCGTTTCTAAACTGCCTTACTTCTCTTTTTTAAACACTTTTGACTTCTATTTTTAAGTTTTTACTATACACAACAACAATCTAAAATAAACCAAAAATAATATGCCCACACTTTTATCAATAAATACAGAAGAATAATACACTGGAAATTAATAAAGTAAACATTTTGTCTACTTCAAAAATAGTTGTGATTTTATCTCTGGTCGCTACATATATTAAGTTAAATTTTACAAGGTTAATGCATTCAAAATAAGGTTTGAGTGATACAAAATTGATCCGCTCTTCTTTTTTCAACAAATCAATTGTGTAATTGAGTTTAAATTATAATTCTCATCTAGATGTATAAGTCACCAAAAGACTTTTTTAGATATTTTTAAAATGCTTTTGTTTTCTTTTCTTATTTTGTTAAATTTGAATTGGTCATCTCACTTGTTTATCTTGTCCTATGTTAATATATGTAAAATATTAAAAATAAAAACTAATGAAAGATTAAGCTATTACTTCCATGTATTACTTTGGGGATTATGTCATGTTTCACATATCTCAAATTTGCTATCTAGACTGAAAGAACATCATCAACAGAATCTGATATTATTTAATAGAAGAATTTTCTTAATGCTTTTGAATTATTTACATCTCCATTTCTATCTCATGTATAGTTAGTGGTCATAAATCAAAACTCCATCGATGTTATGATGATGAAGACAATTATATTGTTTTCAAATTGTTCCTCATTCTCCAAATCACATTCACTTTTTTGTTTTTGTTTTCGTCTATAAAGGTAGAAATGTTTCACCATGATGGATTCAATGACTTTGATCACCTAACTTTATACGATTATCAATCCTTTCAAACCTCGGTCATCTTTGCATTGAGTCAAGAAATGGGTTCATATCTGCTATGCAGTCACCTTCACTCGAGTTAGAAGAAACTAAAAAATTTAACTTACGTATTAAAAAGTCATGAGAAAATCACCACGAATTTTTTCATGCATCTAAAGTGACGATTGTTTTACTAATTTTTTTATTTTGGTTTCTAGTTTTTGTTTTTTTGTTTTTTTGTTTTTGGTTTTTAGATTTTTGGTTTTTGATTTTGCAATAGATTTTAGTTTTTTTGAAAAAAACATGATTGGTTGTTTTAGATTTTGGTTTTAACTTTTGGTTTTTCCTTTTAAAGTTAATAAAATAAGAAAACTAATATTTTTTATTTTAGAATAAGAAAAAATATTATCATCAAAACACATCTAATATTTTTTTTTTAAATTATCTTTATGCAATATAAATACAAAACAAAACTATCATAGGTCCTACATAGATACATAAATTTGATAATTAATATATTTATGCCATAAATCTATTTTAAAAATAAAAAATAATAATTCTTTCTGTAGACATAATTTTTATGTGAGTATATTTTTATATTTTATTCAACTATTTAATGTTAACAGCTAACTTTTTTGGTCCTAGGATAAAACCTAAAGAAGTTAGATTTTAGTTTTTAATAAAAACGATTATCAATAAGGCATATAAACTTTATATAAAATAAATTTAAATAACTTATTTTATTTTATTGACAAGTTTTAAAAATGTTTGTAATAGATTTTAGTTTTTCAAAAAGCTTGAATGGTGATTCTAGATTTTGGTTGTTGATTTTGTTTTTTTAATTTTTTAATTTTCTGTATATTTTGGTTCCTCTAAAGTTTGATTAATAATTTGTTTATTTTTAAATTATTTATTATTAATAAGAACTTCACTTATAAGTTAATTTATTTTTAAACAAACTTAAAATTACTAAAATAAATATTAGTTTTAATAAATACTATCAATAAATCTCTCAATATAAGTAAATTTTACATAAAAATAATTTTAAATAGTTAAATTTTGTTTGTGATAATTTTTTGAAAATCTTCTTATATAATATTTTCATATTATATATGTTAAACATATTATTTTTACTTAACCTTCTTAAACAGTATATAATTGATAAATATTGTAAAAACTATTTTTGAAAGAAAAAAGTGAAAATCTACCGTAAGTTTGAAAAACCATCAAAAGTTAACTTTTGGTTTTTGTGGTGAAAAACAGTTATTTTCAAAATCTGGTTTCCCTACATTTTAGGGAATTTTTTTTTTTAATTTTGATTGGATGAAAAATAGTTTTTGGAAAATCAAAAATCAAAAACTAATCCAAAAACTACAAACAATCATCCTCTAAATGTTTTGAGATATTGATATTCATGTGAATGTAGTAGACTTGTGAGATGAAGATCTAAGACTAGGCCTGGGCATTCGGGTCTTCGGGTCGGGTTTGGGTCGGGTCCTTTCGGGTTCGGGTTTTTCGGGTCTTAGAGTTTAGGACCCATTCGGGTATTTAAAATTTTCGGTTCGGGTTCGGTTCGGGTCTTGTCGGGTCCGGGTCGGGTCGGATCTTAAATAGTTAGACCCAATAGGGTAATTAAAAAAAATCGGTTCGGGTTCGGGTCGGTTCCGGGTCGGGTTTTGTTCGGGTCCAGCCCAAAAAAACCTCAAAACATAAAAATATACATAAAAATATTAAAATATTCAAAAACAAATCTAAAATTTTATCTAAAATATGAACAAAATAAATGAAAAATACCCGAAAACATAAATATAAAAGTTAAAAAATATTTACAATACCAAAAATATATTAAAACACCCATATATACCGTATATATACTAAAAAATTCGGGTATTTCGGGTACCCGTCAAATTTCGGGTTCGGGTCGGGTCGGGTCCAAGACCCACGGGTCCTCTCCAACAAGACCCAATAGGGTAAAATGATCGGTTCGGGTCCTACCCGGACCCGAATTTTTCGGGTCGGTTCCGGGTCGGGTCTTCGGGTCCGGGTAAAATGCCCAGGCCTATCTAAGACTATTTACAATAGAGGTGTTGAATAAAAGATTTAACAGTTGAATCATGATAACAGGGGTGTTGAAAAATAAAATTTGATGATGTGGATTATTTGGGGTTGAATAGATTCAACATGTTGAATAAGAAGAAATTGAGCCACCGACGGCACATGTCATTTTCTAAGGATTTTTTGATATTTTCATATTCTCTTAATTAATTATTTAAAACTAATAAATTTATTATATATTAAATAGTTTATTTTTATTTCTTATACAAAAATTTATCATTATACCCTTAATTTAATCTGAATTAAATTAAATTTAAATATATAGTATTTGTTATTAAATTTAATTTATACATTTTTACATTTAAAAAAAACAAATACTAATTCCTTTTAACCCTAGACAAATCCCCAATTCTCTTCTTCGTTGTAGGCTTCTAACTTTCTCCTTCTTCTATGATGAAATCACTCTTCTATGCCTTTTAGCTTCTTTCTCTCTCTTCATCCACCACTTTCATAGATTTGCAGGAATTTACTTCTAAGATCCAGGACAATGTTCTCTTGTTTCTCTCTTTTCAGATTGTTTAGGTAAGTAACCTTTCTTGTAGTCAATCAGCTCATGTATGAAACTTTTGTGTTTAGACGAGAAATCGTTCTCATGTTGCTTTCTTTTATATAAGTATGTGGGATTCTGTTTTTTCGTTGTGTTTAAAAACCTCCGATTTGGTTTGTTACTGAGCTGTTTCTGCGATGAAGAGTACGAGATCCTTGCTAATGTTAGAAGTTGGTAATTTCCACGTTCAGATCCTGTAGGTTTGGATGCAAGTTCAGCACTATCAAAGAGTGTTACGCTAAAAAGTTATTTGGTTATTTGGCTATGTAAATCTTTAATCTTTGAGCTTGTTTGATTTTTAAATTGATCCTTGTTCTGTGACCAGGTTTGCTAGCTCCTCACATGGCGTATATCAAGAACATTGATCCTGGTTTGACGTTGTTCCTGTTCAACTACATGATAGATCACTTCATGGTATCTTTGAGGCTGCTAGTGAAGGACAGCTCAACATTGATCCCAAAGCTTGGTCTCAGTGGTGGTGGTGCAAGGTGTGGTCGTAGTGGTGGTGGTGCGTCGGAGAGAACATGACGTTTAGAGTTTAGATGTGGCAGTGGTTTAAATTTTGGTTTAGGATTAAATTTGTTTGTAAAATTTGGTTTCCAATCATGTAGAGACAGTTCCAAGCAAAACCAAACAAAAAGCTCGTACATACACTTCTTCTTGTTTTTAGTTAAATCTATTAACAGTAATACCAAACAACAACGTTACAACATTCTTTGAGAAAAATTATTTGTTCTTGTACATTGTGTATACACTGCTGCATCTGTATATTACAACATTCTCTGAGGAAATACACAAAGAGTCTTTATGTTATGTGGTTAAATGTCTTGTGAAGTCATGGGTGGTGGTGGCTTCGAACAAAAAAATTGTATTTTTTTACTTTTTTTTTGAAATTAAATTAATGAGATACAATAGATATTATGAAAGATTTATGGTAGATTTAATGTATATTAAGGAAATATATTAACCAAAATATTTTCGTAATTTGACTATAATATGTATCCTATATTGGGTAGAACACTGCAAAGTGGGTGGAAAATCTATTTTTCCCTAGGCGTAACATAAGATAAAAGGCATAATAGATTATGACACATAAACAAGAAAGCGTATATCGTAGACTTGTGGCTATAAATTGTAATCAAGCTATAGGTAGATTAACGACATCTACCTAGAATATAACCTAGTAAATTATAGCTAAGATAGAATATATAAGAAAGTTTTGTTTGTGTCATATACCCAAGATATATTTATGTATAATATTTAGTATATGATTTTTAGACTAAGTAGATTGCCAAAATGAGTTATCTTCAGTTAGGACATAAAATAAAATGTGATTCCACTATTTTTTAAAAAAAATAAACATATAAATAGTCATACTTATGATTTCTATAGTTTTTATATTTTTTAATATTTTTAAAATTTAGTTTACTATTTTTCCCATGACACAAGGGTAAAATCTGTCCAAAATGACCAAAAATATCAAAAGTCTTAAATAGAAAAACAAAAGTTGAGAGTGTCTCTTTTTCAATTCTCTCTTTATTTAATCTAGATATAAAATTAATAGTTATTAATTAGTGAAATATGATGTTAATTTTTATTAAACAGAACCATTTTAGAGTATAAAAGTTAAATGTGTTTTGAATGATGAGGTGAAAGAAAGAAAATATGATATAAAGTGTTAGAAAAATGAGATGAAAGATATTAACCTTAAAACCATTGTGGATAGTCTAAGTAATAAATAAAAGAGAAATTTGTCACACCAGCAAAATGTAAGCTGTAAATAAAAATAAAATAAGATATGAACAAATTAAAATATGGATTGTAGATTAACTCTTTAATCACGTACAAGGCCCCCTTTTGATACATCGTTGTCTCGCTATCCTAATAAATGGAGAACTTTAACTTCATTGGAGACTTAATCTCCTTTTATCAACCTAAATAACTCTTCCTCTTAGTCCTTCAATTTATTCTCAAGAAAGCTTGTAAGTCGAGATTTCTGTACCTGGTTGTTAAAACGAGACATGACAACTAGGTATGTTACAGGAAGGTTTTTATGTATTTCAATACAAATTTTATCAAATTAACCCTACGAACTACTCTTGCCAAGAGAAGTCAAATTGTAGTATTTAGGGATTAAATCCACATGGAGCAAGAACACACAATAAACTCAATACAGTCGCGATTAAACTAGGCAAATAAATTAATAAGCAATAAATAAACTATAGGAGATAATTGATTGATTGGTAAGTAAACAATAATAATAAATAGTTTGATCTAAGGTTTCAGGCAAGTGGATTATAGAGGATAGAAGCTAAAGGTATTAATCATAGAATTCGGTGTCCGATGTCTCAGCTCTCGCTTGTTGACACGGAATGACAGTCGATTGTTGGCAATGATTCTGCGTCGATTGATAGTCTTTCGAGTTCACTAAATTAACTAAATCAACTCTCGTTTGTTTCTAACAACCTAGTTCAACATGATTAATACTTGTAGTAGACCATGCTCTCTCTTGCGTGTAATTATCCTATGATCATGGTTCTAGTTAGCTAGTCTAGAACACAAGCAATAAACACAATTCTATTGACAGATCTAATAATCAACCTAGCAATTCTATTGTTTGACTAATCCATCAATACCATTAATAAACCCTAAACCTAACAAGAGATCTTTGGCACATAAATCATAGATGAATAGAATAAATATAATATAAAGAACCAAAAGAGTTCTTAAAGAACTCTGAAGGAGTTCCAGGAGGACTCTGAAGGAGTTCCAGGAGGACTCTGAAGGAGTTCCAGGAGGACTCTGAAGGAGTTCCAGGAGGACTCTGAAAGAGTTCCAGGAGGACTCTGAAAGAGTTCCTCCCTTCTCTCCTAACCCTAGAACATCGTCGATCGACGCCAAGGCTATGTCGTCGATCGACACTCATTCATCTTCTCAACAGTTTTCTCTCGCGAGGCAGACAGACCACTCTCCAGTAAATCAGGCATAACTTTAGATCTAACCGTTAGAAGGACCTCAAACCAGTGGAATTGGACAGATAACTCAATGATATATATTTTGTCACAAGATCAGCTCAATCTCACCGTTTAAAGATCTCCATCCATAGCAAAACATCTGACGCATCTCGCAGTTCTACATCTCTAAAAGGTCCAGAATCACCAAAGTTCTCCAGAACATACCTGAACCTGAAAATACTCTAAAACATACTCCAAACACATATAAACGATTCTAAATAGGGCTTATATCATGGCACATTAGTGGTAAATATTAGGCCTATCAACTTCCCCAGACTTAACCTTTTGCTTGTCCTCAAGCAAACAAATATGTGAAAGAGGTTTTAAAAAATGGGGACTCACATAATATCTAAGTATAACTATCATCCTACTTTGTTGCAACCACATCCTATCAAGTCAATCACAGAGAAACTCTCTATACCTTATCCTAGTATAGCAACCAAATCCATTCAACCAACAACTTAGCAAATACTAGTCTGACTCGCCCCTCTATTGATCTCATTTCTTTGCATAAAATAAAAGTGCATGCTTTACCTTGGGAGTATCGATCAAAAGATACATGGATTCTTACTTCTGCAAGTATTTGAACAACTAGACACAAAGTCTTCTATGATTCCTTCTTCCCTCTTTTTCTCTATTCTCTGAATCTTTTTAGATCTCTTCTTCTTTTAATTAGTTTTTTTTTTCCTTTTTCTTTTGGACAAAATTGTAGGCAAATAATGGGGTCATAGGTAATTTACCTACCCCTCGCTTCCAGCAATGTGTGATCATTCCTTTGAATTAGAATAATGGGGTCATAGGTAATTTACCTACCCCTCTGCATCTCGGGAAATCATCTCAATCTTTTAAGCTTTTAAGTATATGCTGAAGAGAGAGAGAAGAGAACCAAAAGTGCAATTACTAGTACCTACAAACTTGCAGAAGGAACCCGATCTAGTGGATACCAAGCCTCAAAGCAACCTGATAATATCAGGATTAGTGTTGAAAGTCAGTTTCGGTCCCTTCAAACTTTCTAAGGAAGTGTGAAATAGTGGCAGGATGATCCACTTTAGTATCTCTAGTAATCTCTGCAAATAACCTTCTAAAAATGGTGCTAAAGTGTGGTTAATCAATAATAAATCTTGATCATAATCCCCTTTTTGATTCAATAAAACTTTTTGAAAAACTTATATATATATATATATATAGCAAATAAAACTCAAAACAAATCAAATAGCATTAGCGAACGTCCCCCAGACTTAAATTACACTGTCCCCAGTGTAATCCGTCCGGTTCGGTTAGGGAAAATTTAAATCATAAGTAAATAGTTAAGAGAGAAACTCGATACCAGACTCTGAAATAGAGTGTCGATCGATGTCATGGTGTTGATGTCGAGCAATGGTCATGATCCATGGTCGATCGATGTGGATGCTTCAAACTCGATCGATGATACACATGTAGGTTTCTAGTCTTTTTTTTATAAGTATACAACTCAAAATAGAAAACAATATTAGTAAACCTCTCCCAAACTTAAACAACACTATCACGAGTGTTATTCAGTCCGAGATTGGTGAGGAAAATAAATAATAAGGACAAAATTTAATCAAGGAAACGGTATACATGCTCGTTTGATGTGATCGTCGATCGATACAGTTAAGCGGTGATCGATCGATACTGGGGTTGCTCTGTCGATCTATGTTGGCCAGCCATTGATCGATGCTTGTGCAAACTCATGTTCCTTGATCTGAAATAAATAAAACACAAATAGACAGTAATAAACAAAAATAATTTTTTTTTTTCGATAAACAGTATTGTGCTACGGTAGGGTTGCTACAGTGTCACAGCTACAATAACGCAGCTACAGTTGATCGCCGGTTCTGCTACAGTGTCAATCGATGTTTATACTACAGTGTTGATCGACGCTACAATGTCTCTGCTATAGTGTCCCTGCTACAGTGTCGACATTGTTCATTTTTTTTTAAACTGAAATCAATAAAAATGAAAAATCAGTAATAAATAAAATAAAACCAAATTTAAAACAAACCTAACAGTGGGTTGCCTCCCACTCAACGCTTATTTTTAGTCATTAGCTTGACTTTTGGAGATGTGATTCAGTTTAGATGAGATTGAGAACAACTCTCAAAGTCTACTCTCTGAAGCTTCATCACCCTTTTTGTAAACGCCTCCATAGACTCTTCTCTTTTGTCTATCATCTCAGCAATAAGGAGTGCTCGAAGCTTTGCAAATGGTTGTGAGAAGCATCTGCTGCGCACTCTATACTTCCTGACACCATCTGAGAAGTGGGGAATCAATGTTAATTGAGGACCTTCCTTGGTTCTTTTTCTCTTTTTCCAATTCTTCCTCTTCTTTCCCCCGGACTTGTCTGATTTCGTGGTGGTGTCCCTCTCAAAACGATTTCCATATACATTGAACCCATTTCGCTCTGATACGCGCCCGGTGTCGATCAATGGTATCTGGTCGGTGTCGATCGATGGTATCTGGTAGGCGTTGATCGATGGTATCTGGTCGGCGTTGATCGATGCTGCTTCTGCTGGCCCTTTATCGACTTCAATTCTACATCTCGAACTTCTCTGAGAAGCTACTGCAAACATATTATCATCAAATACCCCATTGTACGAACCTAGATGCGTACCTCTATCTAGTGGGATAGGAAATTCAACTTCCAATATAGCACAAGGAACCACGAACTTCACAGGGTCATGTATCAACTTCACTCTTTTGTGAATCTCAGCAGCTTCTTCTACACAAATAGGTGGTTGCAGATGTTTAGGAATAGCAAGGTGTGAAGCATTGAACTCGTGCATTCTCTCCTCAATTGTTTCTGGTTCAATCATGTACCCTGGCTCTTCGTCCAATGATGGGTATCCATCAATATCAGGTGGTGTTCGTCCATCGATGATATCCTTTCGGTGTCAATCGATGCTCTGCTTCAATGTCGAGTCTGCAATGTCGCGAGGAAAACTCAAACTATCAGATATTTCAAGAGGTGTCGAACGACAAAAAGGGGTTAGTGTCGATCGATGTTGAGGTCTTAGCGTTGAGCGATGCTGAGGTCTTAGTGTCGATCGATGTTGAGGTCTTAATGTCGGTGGATGCTGGAATCAGATCACTAATATCAGCTTCTTCTGCTCTGTTCGGCTCTCCATATCCTTCTTTTTCTTCTTCCTCTACCATATATCTCAGCATAGACTCCATCTCGATCTTCATATTTGCTTCAGTTTCATAGAGAAATTTGGTGAGGAAGGCGTTCGTGATGTCATTCCATGTAGTGAGAGATCCTGGTAGCAACCTCTTGAACCAACATGCTGCTTCTCCAGCAAGAGAGTGTGGGAATAATTTGCAGAAGTAGCAATCTTCAGAGACTCCATTACACTTAATGGTCGACGATAAATCATCAAATGATTCGAGGTGGTCAGTGGGATCTTCATGAAGAAGACCATGAAAAAGACTTCTTAGCGTAGAAATCTTCAGATATGTTGTAATCTTTAAGTGCTTTTTGTCGTTCAATCCCAGCATTCACAGTAACAACAATAGCATCACGGATTGCAGTCCCTTGTGCATGAATCAAATGTCCTGCTCTGCTGCGCGCGACCTTCTTCGTCTCGTAAAATACCATTCTTGTCAAAAATCAGTATTAGTATTTCAACCTTCTTTGTCTTTTCGCGAGTAGTGTCGATTGACGAAGAGTGGTTAGTGTCAATCGACATAGAGGTGTTTGTGTCGATCACCATCGAATGGTTGGTGTCGATCGATGTCTTGGTGTTCGTATCGGTCGATGGTGAAGTATTGGTGTCGATCGATGCTCGCTTCTCTTTGCTAGAGATCACTGCTTGGAGTTTGTCGACTGCCCTCGTAGACTTATGGATCGTGCGCAAATCAGCAGGTTCCTTTTTTGAATAACCGAAAACTCCTCTCCTCATTGCTTCCTGGTACTAATATATGTACTTGGAGCATATTTTTTTTTATGTAACTAAACTAATATAGAAAATACCTAGACTAAATCAAACAAATTGAGTCTAAAGGCGAATCCTTGCTCCCCGGCAACGACGCCAAATTTGACAGAAGGGTTTTTATGTATTTCAATGCAAACTCTATCAAATTAACCATACGAACTACTCTTGCCAAGAGAGGTCAAATTGTAGTATTTAGGGATCCAATCCACAGGAAGCGTGGACACACAATGAACTCAATACAGCCGCGATTAAGCTAGGCAAATAGATTAATAAGCAATGAATAAACTATAGGAGATAATTAATTGATTGGTAAGTAATAATAATAATAAATAGCTAGATCTAGGGTTTCAGGCAAGTGGATTATATAGGATAGAAGCTAAGGGTATTAATCATAGAATTCGGTGTCTGATGTCTCAGCTCTCGCTTGTTGACACGAAATGACTGTCGATCGATGGCAATGATTCTGCGTTGATCGATGGTCTCTCGAGTTCACTAAATTAACTAAATCAACTCTTGTATGTTTCTAACAACCTAGCTCAACATGATTAATTCTGGTAGTAGACCATGCTGTCACTTGCGCCTAAGTATCCTATGATCATGGTTCTAGTTAACTAGTCTAGAACACAAGCAATAAACACAATTCTATTGATAGATCTAATAATCATCCTAGCAATTCTATTGTTTGGATAATCCATCAATACGATTAATAAACCCTAAACCTAACAAGAGATCTACTCAGACATGATCTTTGTCACCGAAATCATAGATGAATGAATAACTATAATATAAAGAACCAAAGGAGTTTCAGGGGGACTCTGAAGGAGTTCCTCCCTTCTCTCCTAACCCTAGAACAATATATAAAAGAAAGCTTGATTAATTATTACATGCCTAGCCCTCAACAATGGCTTAGAAACATATAAATAGGGTTTTAAGTCGTCCAAGGGCATTCTGATAATTTGTGATGGTTTCTGGGCTTAAGTCGGCTATAAAACATGCCGGGCCTGTCTTCTAGGATCACCTCCGATCGACGCCAAGGCTGTGTCATCGGTCGACACTCATTCATCTTCTCGACAGCTTTCTCTCGCGAGGCAGACAGACCACTCTCCAGTAAATCGGGTATAGAGTTAGATCTAACCGTTAGATGGACCTCAAACCAGTGGTATTGAAAATCAAACTCAATTCTATATTTTTTGTCACAAGATCATCTCAATCTCACCGTGGGTAGATCTTCATCCATAGCAAAACATCTGACGCATCTGCGTAGTTCTGCATCTTTAAAAGCTCTAGAATGACCAAAGTTCTCCAGAACGTACTTGAACCTGAAAATACTTTAAAACATACTCCAAACACATATAATAGACTCTAAATAGAGCTGATATCATGTCAAAATAGTGGTAAATATCAGACCCTATCAGTATGTTATAAAACAAAGGAACCAAACTTAGTGTAATGATTTTCAAAAAGCCTTGGAAAGCGTAGTACATAATGGATTGTTTTTCAATTTCAGTGTAGCTATTGATTTTGGTCATTTTAGTGTTTTTACATGTGTTTAGCTATTGATCATGGTCATTTATTAGTATTTAGGAATTGTAGTTAGATGTTATTATATGTTGCATTTGTACATATTGTATACACAGGGGCGAAATCAAGGATTAATCTTCACGAAATGAAAGTTTTGGGGCCACAGTTGAAGAGGTACAAAAGATCAGATCAGTTCGACCGATGGCTAGAGATTGAGTTGTTCGATCTGGTATGCTAGGCATAACCCACTCATTGATCCGTGAGCACGCCTCGAGTGATGGATGAAGAACCGGACTGCTCGATTCAAAGCTCTCGGTCTCACCTCGTTGCTCCTTGATTTTGATGACGGTGATGGTCTGAACAGAGATAGACAGCACGGAGCAGGGCTGTGGATGCGACTCAAACAAAGAAGAACATGCTGCAGATCAACGGAAAAAGACGACTCCGGTAGTGGCATAAGGCGACGACAGTGGAGGCACAGTCACTGTTATGCACGAGACTCGAGATTCAGAGAGGAAAAGAAGAAGCCAAACGCAAAATCTATTTTGTGAATGCAGCAACTATCGTTTAGCTTTATGAGACCTAGCGTTTAGCGATTGACCCATTTTTAATTGCCTATATATATTTTTAGGGAGACGAAAACTATAAGCTACCTCAGTCACATTTTCTTATTTTCTTTTGTTCTTGGATAAACTCTTGTTAATTCCTGCATCTAAGCTAAGTAGTTCTTTGTTTATATCTTTTATACTCTTCTCTAAACATGGTTCTTCAACGATTGATGACAGATTCTTGGATTTCCATGGCTTTAGTGAGTAGTCTTTTAGAGCTTTTGGTTTTGGTAGACAGACTATGGTGAAACATGGATGATTTAAGGTGATCATGGCTAGATTAATAATGTTTATTACAAATGAGATGTGCTTGATGCTAGAGTAGACTTGATATGTCTATCTATAGATCTTGAATTATTTCATCTCCGAAAGGTGTTCGATGAAATGTCTGAATTGTCTCATATTGTGTTTTGCTGCTTGGCCGACGAGAGTCGCTGCATTGAGGGAATTTAGACTATTAGGACTTGCTTTCCTTGCACGCTTGAATGTAGTTGACAAACGAGAGTTGATGTATTGATGCATGACTAGCATAGAAGTTATTATCATGAGAGTGGATTATCTTATCATTGTGTTCTTAGATTTGTATTGGGGAAAATCACATAAAAAACTATGAAAGTGACACTTATTGACACTTTAAACCCTGAAGTTTTTTCACTAACATTTTGACCTTAAAAGTGACATTTGTATTATAAAAACCTCCAAAGTAAAAAATTGACCAGTTGTACATATAAAAATGATGATGTATTTTTTTATTAAATAATTGCTCTTATTTAATTCATAAAATAAATAACATTTAATAAAAATTCATAAATTAAATTAAAATTAGAAAATTATATAAAATTTCAGAAATTTAATTAAAAATTCAGAAAATTAAATAAAAATAAGAAAATAAAAATTTGTAAATTATAAAAATTCAGAAAATTAATTGATTGAAAATCAGAAAATTAACTAAAATCAGAAATTAAATAAAAATTCAAAAAAAAGATTAAATTAAAATACAGAAAATTAAATAAAGATTCAGCAAAATTAATTGAAAATCAGGAAATCAACAAAAAATCAGAAATTAAATAAAATTTCAAAAAATAAGATTATATTGAAATACATAAAATTAAATAGAATTCATAAGGGATAAAAATTCATAAATTTCATAAAATAACAATGTTATATGAAATTTAAATAAAAATTCATAAATTTCATATATCAAATGGTGGCCACATAAGGAGCCATCATTTAATATAAATATAGTTACACCATAACAAAGGGTGAAGTTATATGAGCTTCTAAAAGAGAATTGTGGATAACAAAGAGAGCCCTAGCACAAAATATACGAGCTAACTTTATTGGGCATCGAGCAGAGCTTGAAGGAAGTGAGCTTACAATGTATGAGATTAATGTTGCTTTCGAGCTTAAAGAGGTAATATACGAGGTTCCCCCAACCCAACTAGAAGGTATATGTGAATCGACTTTTAAAAACTATGATTCTAATGATCGTGTACCTTGTGTTGAAGATATTGCCTTTGATCTTGATTGTTCAGTGCTCATCAGTGAATTTCTTAATCTGATATGTGAAACCCGAAAACTAGATGACTTGAGAGTAAAAAAGTTTGCTAGATATTATCATGAAGTGTGTTTTGACATGAATTATCTTTGTGCTTCAAATGAACTTGAATCAGACTTTTTAATGCTTGAGAATTTTGGAAAATCTGTTTATTTTCTACGGATAGTAGTGTGCTCCTTTGAGCACTTTGATTCTTGTTCTTGCAAGAGAAGGACCGATGCCACTTCTTCCTCTGATGTGGAGTTTCCTAAGAAGATGCTTCATCTTTGGCATTGTTCCTCAAAGACAAACTGATCTCTCTCTAAGTCTTCAGTTTATCTTTCCACTTTGTCATCGTGAAATCAACGGAAAAAACGTTACACAAAGGCAATGACTTTAATAAACAAAATATTTTTATTTTTTTATTTTTTTCAGTTATTGACATGTCAACTCCACATGAATCTAAAAATATAATGTGTCAATATCAGGAGACACACTTCATTATATTGTTGATAATGAAATGCATTTGTATGAATAAATAATTAACAATATGCAGAAACAAACTATATGCAAACGTGTTATTGCCTTTTTGGTAGTATGGTGATTTGGAAAAAAATATTAACACAAAGAAAAATTAAGAATTATATTTTAATAATTAATTAATTCATTAAATTTATTGTTGAATTAATCATTCTAAGAACTAACGTGTGACAAATACATAGTAAACTGACTTCTTAAATAAATATTATACTAGTTGTTATGCCCGCATATGCAGGCATAGGCTGGGCATAGTTTTCTTACAAATATTTATTACTTTATGTTTTATCAATTCAAAAACCTGCATAATAATTTATATTTATGTTCTTAAAAAGTTTAAATCAAACATCAAACTGATTATATATGACATTTTTTTCATGAAAATATATATATGTGTATTATTATGTTGAAATTATAAAAAAAACTTAGATATTAAAAATATGTATGAAAATATCTTTAGATAAAAAATTTTGCTTGATTAATATTTAACCATAGATTATCTTATATCTTAATTTCTAGTTTTATAATAGAAAATATTATTTAAAGACAACAACAAAATATTTGTAACAATTATCTTATTTTTAAATATGTTTTTATCTTTGACAATTTTATTATATTAATTTATAATCAATTATCTAATTTAAAATATAAATCTAATATTATTAACATAAAATTTTTTTTTAGTTATATAATAAATAAATAAAAAAATATTAAGGGTACTGACGAATTTAATCGCTTTAACTTTTAATGTGAAAGCTCAAATACGAAAATAAATAATAATATAGATAGATTAGATTGATACATACTTAAGTATGGAGGGTTGACAAGAAAGTACTTAGTAGAAATAATGTTCTTTGTACAAATGTTGTACACAACATATGTATATTATATGTTTATGTTCGAAAAATATAAAAATATTTTAGATATTTATTTTGAAAATATTTAAATATGTTTTATTTTGTGACTAAAAATTTTGAAAGAAATAATTTTGTCAAAAAATCTAATGGTCTTATTAAATTTTATTGGCACTTTTAGTAGAATTTAACCAGCACTTTGGATACAAAAATATTCTTTAAAATGAAATGAATACAAGCTTATCATTTACAGTCTCTAATAATTTATGGATCATGTAATTTTATTTATTGATTACATATTTTTTTAACGTATTGTTTTGATTTATGGATCACCTAAAATATAATTAATCATTATAATATTGTAATTTGTAAGTGTTATATGAATTGTTTATATTTTTAGTGACAGTTACAAGCACATTATAAATAATATTTTTAACGCCGGATAATTATTCTATTACAAATTTTAAAAATATTATAGACGATTCTATAACTGATAATTCTACCTGCTTATGAGGATTAATCTCTAACTGCATCACTTGAACCTCCCTATAGAATCCACACTTGAAGATACTCTTTGCGTCATGCTGCAGATTTCTTGTAAGCTTTTCCATTAATTTTCATAATTTCGCTTTCTCTGGAACTTGAAACTCAGATCTCCTCATGTAGAAGCATTAATGGACCATTAGTCAAACTAGTGGACCAAAGGGGCTTCCGCATAATATATTTACTCTATGACCTTAATTTGAATGGTAGTTAAGAAGTAATTTTAAATGAATAAAATATTAATTTTGTTCTAATATTATTAATCACCAAGGTTTACATAGATTTTGAAAATCTTATTCAAGGTAATTGTTTTTTTTCCTAGTTTTGTATGTTTTAAATATTTCTGTGAACCAAAATAGTTTGATGAAATCTTAAATATCTAAAAAAATTAGTGACACAATTTGTAATATAGCACATAAGATCAAAGTTAATTACAAAATGTATTATGTTTCAATATAATAGATAATGTACTATTCAAACTTTCAGAGGATTGGAACGACCTCACAGTTTGAGGCCACGTAAAGATGCATCAGAAGCATCATCTAGGAATAGTGTTCCTTTCTTGGACAACGAAAAGGAAGCCAATGTTGCAAGACTTGTTGGCTGATTTAAGATTTGATAATTTGTTTACGATTGAGCTACTAAGCAAAAGCGGAAGTTTACCTAAATTTTTATGGATGGTTTTTGAATAAATGTTTGTTATGGAACCCTATTTTAGAGTGCATAGCACAAGTTCGAAAATGTTTTATGCATTTTTCTACTACGAAAATAGATCATGATTCATGATCAATAATTTTAATAAGATTACATAGCATAATGAAAAGGAAGGAGACAGACAACGCTCTAATAGCTCGTTTTTTCATTTCAAGCGAATATTGTGGAATGCTCAAATTGGATTTCATATAAATATGATGTCATGGGTGGAAAAGAGGATTGTCGACCGTCAGATGTAGTTTACATCGAGATGTTGGAAAAGAAGACTGGCATGGAAACTTCCCACATTCTTCAGTTCAGTATTTTTGCTATAGGGGATGAGATCATCGTGTGGTCCTAGAAAACATCCTAGTGAAACCAATTAAAGCGAAGAAAAAAAGTAAATTCGAGAAGCACTGGTTGGATAGGTGATTTTGGAGGGATGGAATTCGCCAAATATTCCAACGGATGCAAACATAATGGCTCATATCTCGAGCTGTCACTGAGATTTGAGTCGGTGGAGGAGACATAATTATGCAAAATTCAGAAAACATAGTGTAGAAACTTAAAGAAAAAGTGGAGGCTATGTATTTAAATGAATGCAACAAAATATGAGATATCAACATCATTAAAAGGAACTATCTGAAGCTCTTAAAGCTGAGTAAATGTTTTCGGAAGCAAACATCTTGTTGCTAGAAGAAGATAGAAATTCAAGTTTTACATGCTTTAACAAAGCAAAGGCATGCAAAAATTGAATAGATGATTGAGGGAAAAATGATTGAGGATGAAGAGGAACTAGTAGCCATTACTATTAGTCAGTTCAAGCAATTTTTGAATCATCCGATCCGAAAGTGATAGATGAAGCACTAGCAAATATTACTACGGCTATCACATATTTGATTAATGATCATCTTATAGTTCATATTACTAATCGGGAAGTTAAGTTAGCCTTTTTCGATGTATCCTGAAAAATGCTCTTGGACCAGATGGAATGAAATCTACCAAAAGTTCTGGGATATAATAAATGGAGAATTAATTTGTATGGTTAATAAGTTCATGTTTGATGACATTATGGCTCAAAGACTGAATGATACAAACATTTGTCTTATTCTAAAGAAAGATAAGCCTACTGAGATGGCCCAATTTAGACATATCAATTTGTGCAACGTGAGCTACAAGATAGTCTCAAGGGCCTTATATCAAAGATTAAAAAGTTATGCCATATCGTATTTTAGAAACCCAGTCAGACACTGATGATGGGCGTCAGATCACTGATAACGTAATGATTGCTCATGAGATTTTCATGCACTAAGAACAAAGTCGGGAGCAACAAATAAGGGAACGACGATCAAAATATACATGAGCAAAGCATGTGATAGCATGGAATATGAATTCATTAGAGCTGTAATGCACAATCAACTCAGCCTTATGAAGCATCTCTTCAAGGGTTTTATATTCTTGCATCTCCAATCTATTCTGCATATCTTGGTTTAATCCAATTTGAAACTGTGCCATGACTTTTTCATCCTCATTAATACCAGCCTTGATCATGGGGTTCTCCATCTCTTAATAGTAATCGTCCACAATATGAACCCCCCGAGTTAACTTCCAGAGCTTCTGATGGAGTTATCGTCCATAATAGCTAGATACAGATTTCTTTTTCATCATCTCTTTCATCTCATGCCAAGATAAGATTGGATTCAGATCATGGTGCCTTCTAGTGTTAGCCAATTGTTCTCACCAATTGATGGCATATTCTTCAAAATCAGTACCGGCCAACTTGACCTTCTTTTTCTCAGTAAAGCATTAACACTTAAAGACAACTCCAATCTTTTTCTCCCACTCAAGATAGACATCCAGATCCTTCTTGTCTTGGAATAAGGGTATCGTAACCTTAGACCTGCATATGTTATCTTCGATTTGATCATCTTCTGGTTCAACTAGTGCTCCACGCCTAGATCTTATTGGAGCTCTCTCAATCGCTCATCCAGCTCCACCTGCAGGTTGATCAACATTAAAATGAATAATGCCAGCTTAAGATTCTCTCAGCATGTGCCTCGGGTCTGTTTTCAAGATCTCCAGCATGGCCTCAAATTGTAGTTGGGTGAAGCTCTTCTCTCCTTTCTTAGTTTTATTGTGACTTCACAAACAACCTTGTTCTCCTATGTTTTCAGCAGTAAGCAAGATTCCAATAACCTAAGATCGAGAAATCTTAACATGATAGATAAATTGCAAAAAAATTGGCGTCAGACCGTATTAACCAATCCAAGTTGTATTGACCTGATTTTTCATAGATCTTTCTCTTTCCTCTTTTCTTTATATAGATCTTTGTTTTATGTTTTTCTTTTGTTTCCGGATCGCCCAACCTAACTATTATAAAAGATAGATAGAAATGAAAAAATAATTGAGGTGATATGCAAGAAACCTTAAAATCCCTTCAAGTGGCTCTGATACCACTTGATATGACATTGAATATGTGTAATTGTATGTATCACTTAAAGGATGGGCGAATGGATCACACGACAACTAGAACTTGTGATTTGTTGTGTGAATTATGACGATGATGATGGGTCCAAAGGCTACTAGCACTTGGACAAGGGTTGGTTTCTTCAAGAAAGGATAATAAAAGATCCTTGAGTTGTTTTGCATCAGCTAACCACAAGTGTAACCTCATTTACCGATGTCTGATGGATTCACGTAAGCATAAGAGTGTTCTTCCTGGTGATTGAATGCGGATGCTCAAAGATTAACAGAAGATAGAAGAAGCTCGTGAGAGACTTGGGTTTGCAAAATATATTTATATTAAGTGTAACTTTGCAACAAGAGTACATGATAAGTATATAAAGACAAAAAACTAACCGACTATGAAACCATAATCCTAGTCTTTATGGGCTTATAAAAGCCAAAACCAATCCGTATTAGGTTTACATTTATTCATATTCCTAATGGGTTTAGTAAGAATCCATAAATATATAAATCTTAGAAATCTGAAAGGTTAAACCAAGTGGTTAGTCATTTCTCTTTTCCATGATTTAGCTCATACTCTTCTTGGACAAACTTGACTATGATCCCAAGATATTCAAGGCCTTGGAATTTGGTCTCATGATTGGCCCAACTGAATAAACAAATGGGTTATCTTCTAGGGCTTCAAACTCTCTTTGGGCTGTAGAGGCTTTATCTCGTCCATCTTGCAATTGAACCCGATCCAGCTGTTTGTTTAATTGGCTGTTTTGATCCTCATGATATATTGGTCGAACAATGTGCTCTCTTTACTTTGGACTGGATCTAAGTCTTCAATTCCTTCAGATGATTTGTCTCTCGCTCTTGTCGCATTTCACTTGGATCGCCCATTTCTATTTTCTGACCCACTTCCATTTTATGGCACAAACCATTTCCAGCTCGTCCATCTTCATCTGGTCCATTTTCCGATTACCCATCCTTTTCTGATATGTTTTCTGATGGTTCGTATACGGTAGTAGTTGTCGGTTTGTTCATGTAAAGCTCAGGTTCACCCTCTTGATCTATATGCAACTTTGGTCCAATGATGGCCGCATCAGAAAACTTATTATTAAAACTTACCTCTTAATTAGTTGTCTTTTATTCATAAAATTTTAATTTTCTAATCAAAAGCTAGTCCGGGAGGAAGATAATCAAAAGCTGTAAATTAACGTTGATTGTGAGTGTTAACAACGACAACAGGTAAACCTATTTTCCTTTTTAACACAATTTTTACTTTTTAAAATAAATTTAATTTAACTTTTTATCACGTATACTATTCTTTAAAATATTTTTTCATTATTAGAATCAGTTTTTATTGATGTAAATTTTGTATTATTTAATAAGTGATGACAAAAAAAAATACATCAGTCATTTAATTGATATAAATGTAAGTAGTATAAATATTTTTAAAAGTGATGCACATTATAAAAGAAATATATAGGTTTACTGAAATGATGTCAAATAAATTAATAAACATACAACTTTTTACAACTGATGCTAAATTTATATATATATATATATATATATATATATATATATATATATATTTGTACCATTTACAAATAAGTAATTTAAAATAAAAATATTTAATTTTGTGATATAATTTGTGATACAGTTCACATTTTTGCAATGTAATGAAAACTATATATGTTATAGTAAATTTGAAATCATGTTTAAAATTTTAATAAAACTATTTCATAAATCCTGGTTAAATAACTTACACAAACACACTTGCAAAAAAATATTTCTTAAATAGTGTTTTTAAGTAAAATCAATGCGACTTGTGTATCATTAGGAGAAATGTCAACCAAGAAAAGAGAAAAGCCATCACATCATCACACAATACTTGTTCATTACTCTTTTGAAGCTGCCTTTTAAATAAACCCAGAAGCAGCCGACACATATGCAACAAACACAGAGTACATGAACACCTTATTTGGATATCAGTATCTAATTAATTTCTTAGACATCAGTATCTAACCAATTGATCTTGACATTACATCTTTCTCCGTGGATCCATTGGCTGAAAACTACTTTTTAATAAAGATGATTTTCATTGGCCACAACATGCTATGTCTCATCTGTTTAGTGGAATAGGCATGTCTTCTTTTTTTTCAAAACGGAACTATTAAAAATGCCAAAGAGATACTTAACTCAAATTGAATTCATTGACCAAGGAGGTATTTACAAATATACGTGCTTTTAACTTTATTTTCAGTTTTCAACTTTCACGTAACAGAGCAATACTTTAACTCAAATTGAATTCATTGACCAAGAAGTAGAGTTTTGCAGTTTGTCCGCTATTGGATGGCCTCCAAGGAACCTCATCTTAAAGGTGAGTGATTTTTAAAATGAAGGGTTTTAAAAATAGGTTATTCCATTAAAAACTCAATTTTTTTTATAGCTTATATTTTAGTCCTCAACTTTAATATAAATTAGTTATAGCTATTAAACTTTATATAGATAAATAATACATCACACTAAAAATATTAAACATACTATTGAAAAATACAATTTATTATAATACAAAATACATAAAATAATAATATAAAACATACACTAATTCATAAAATATTTAGAAATACAAATTACTCAATACTGTTATTTCCATAGTGTTTTCATATATTATCAATCAACGCATTTCCAAATAAGAAATAAGTCTCTTGATTTTTTATTTGAAGATTACAAGTTAAAAATTGTTGAAATTAAATATTTTCATTTATTGTCATTTCAACGGTTGCTTGTAATGCCAATCTTACATCTGTAATCGGTGTGTTGATATCACATTCATCTTCAATTATTATGTTAGAGCATCAACATTAGTTAAAATTTTAGTAGTGTTCTCAACAATAAAATTAATTTAAAAAAAAAAGAAGGAAAAATTGAGAACAGTTCTCAAAGAAAAGCATTTTCAAAATTTTAAAGAGATTATTGTCATTTGTCTGTTGATTACTTGTTATAAATTTTTAATATATTTTTCTTATTTGAGACACCATCAACTGTTTACCATTGTGGATGCTCTTATTTATTAGTATATTATTTTTATTTTAAATGATCTCATTTTATATTTTTATTTTAATATATTTATACATTTTACATATTAATAATATATATAAGATATATTTGAATACTTAGGTTAAATATAGTTATAAAGATTTAAAAAACTAATATTTGTATAACTATATGTAAACTACAAAATTATAATGACTACATTAAAAGTAAATAGTGATTTGGGAGTTTGTAAAATTCTTGAAAAAATAAAAAATCTCAAAATTTGAGGAGTTAAGAGCTTTTTAGAGATGCTCTTAGGAAAGGCCAAAGCTATTTTGGTGTCATGGAGAATAGCCCTCATAAGTAGTAATGAAAGAAAAAAAATCATGTTTTGCAATTGCATCCTTCATTAATTTTAGTCATTTTAAATATTGGTTTTTAGTTTCTCAACTATATGAGCCTACCAATATGAGTTTTCAAAGTTGTTCTTCTAATGTAAATGGGCAAAATTAAGAAAAAAAAACTTATTGATGAACATAGTAATATTAAACTATGAGAAGCATTTGTATCATACATACAACAACACTCATGTGATGGTGATACTCATAGATATTAAGATAACATATGATAAGAGGCATGCCATAGAAATATAACAGCTAAAACTGTACAACCTCCGAGTTTATTTTGCGAAATTTCTCAATAACCTCACCACACTTGCAGGGGACCCGTCAAGGCTCTCACAAATTACAACTATGGTTTTGGAAAGATTTTAGGTTATATATATATTGTATAATCAGAATCTTTGGCAAAGATATGAACCGAAGAGATTCCAACAAGCTTTCTTCCTTTGTTTGATTCTTGCAACACGTGTCGGTGTTGGTGTCGGATCTTCAATCTTGTGTAACAGATTCCACATGATGTGTATATCTTCGTACTCGCAAGAACTCACGTCGTTTTGTAACCTCAAGAGTCCTGCAAACACACAAGAAGACCCATCACTCAATTATTTGCCCAGAACAACAATTTTTTTTTTTATATATGACCCATATCTTAATTTTAATCCAAATCAAAAACAAGATGGTCAATTCTCTTAAATAGCATTTTTAAGTTTTTGTCACAAAAATAACTTTCAAAAATAAAATGATCAAAATAGACTTTTTTTTTTTTTTTTTTTTTTAATTTTGATTTTTTTTTTTTGAAATTTGAAACTCTAACGCCAAACCCACCCCTTAACTCTAACCCCTTAACTCTAAATCCTAAAATCCAAATTAATTAACCCTAGGGGTATAAATGCATATAAATGCATTTTTAGCTTCAAAAAAAATATTTTGGTCATTTTCTTCTTTAAAAATTAAGGCTATATAAGAGAATTTCTCAAACAAGATTCTGAATTTTAATCTGATATTATTAACAAATGAAAGAGTCTCTTTAGCTTAATCAAACAGAGACAAACAGAGTCCTAAGCTGTCGGAGAAGGGACGGTGGAGGGAGGATTGGAGCTTACCACTGTGGCGTAATCCGACGCGAACGGTGAAACGATTCCAGATTCGCCGGGTGGGGAACGCCATCGTGTTCCACCACTCTCTCCATCTCAGGCCGGTCATTTGAGCAAGCGAGGAGAAAGAGAGAGAAAAGAAGAGAGGAGAGAGACTGTACAACAAACCCAACTCCCAAAAACTGACGTTTCAACCAATAGCTTCAATTAAATAGACGGAAAGAGAGGGATGTCCTTTTATAATTGGTCTCATTTTAACGAATTAATACCAGCCGTTTCTATGTTTTATTCTAATTAAATAAAATATCGTATGAATTATACATTTAATAAAATTGTGCTAAGACTTTTGGGTCTTTCTCTTTTTTTCGTTCGGATAAAATCATAGATTAAAAATTCAGTTCAACTTGTTATACTCTTCGATCCAATTAAATATATATAAATAATAATATTAATTTAATGACAAAATTTATTTTTTATATTAAATTTAATATGATTAAATGTTACTTTAGCTATAATTGTAAATTTGGAGTTAATCAGATATCTAGACTTTAACGAAAATACCAAAAAAATAATTGATTTCAAAAACAGATTATACATAAAAAAAAAGATCCATAAAAGGTAACCACATATATATTATACAAAAATATGGTATATGTTTCGAGCCATTTTAAATGTTTTCAGTTCTCTATTTTTTATTTTATAGGTGAGGAAGTTAAAAGCTTGGAAGATAAATATATAAGAGGTGGCCAACTTGTTGAGCTAACTGCGTCTTTATGCTTTCGGCATGCTGATGTCATAAACCTCAACTAGATTTGCGCCACGTATTGGAGAATCAATATGGGCCCTTCTTCGAGTGCTTTTGATTACGAAGTTTGCATATAAAACTGTCGGTAGCGCTTAATTGTCCCCACGTGGAAATCTACTGATGGCTTCTCATTTCAAAATTGTTGGTTATTTATTCATTTTCGGTGGAGAAATGAGGGAAAAAAACAAATATCTATTTTTTTTTTCAGTTCAGCAAATATCTCGTGTTCAAATTTTGTTAAAGACAAAAGACAAAATATATCAAATAAATTTAAGAAAAGTGATCCTTTTATTTCTTTGGCCACCATTGAAAAAGGATGTTTTATTTGAAAGTGAAATGACCTAATACATGGCCTAAGTTCCGTTCTGAAATGTTAATTGTGTGGTTAACTTACACCCAAAAAATTATGTGGTTAACCTCGTTCAAATTCTACCTTACTTGTTTTTTTAAAGTTAATGTTTTGAACAAAAAAATGTTGCGTACATATAAACATGATCTAAAATGGTGAAGACTATAAATTTTGAAATAGTTAGAGAGTAAATAAAAACTTAGGGGTGATATAAGATTGTAGATTTAACTGATTCCAAAAAATTCAATTGAAAATATAAATAATAGTTTTTAAGTATTTTAAAAAATTTGATAAAAAAGTTAATGCATTTGTTACGTTTAATTCTGACATTTGGATTTTAAAAGAATTCAAATAAATTTGATGGATATCAATTCTTTTATATTCTAGAAATTAATTTTTTTACACTAAATATTTTTTTTAAAAAAAAAACTTGGCTGATGGAATTTCAAAAAAACAAATTGGCTGATGAAAAGAATAAAAAAATAATCATTTTAACTATAAAAACATAGAAAATCATTTAAGAACATATTTGAAAAATTAATTAATGAAAAATCAATGTCCAAAAATCGTTAGTAAGTAATTAGATATTTCATAGAGAAATATTAATTAGATGGATGTTAAGATTAATTTTTAGAAAAATTATTTTCTTTCCGCTTGATTACCTATCTAGGCAATTTCTTAGAATAATGTAAAAAATAGCAATCAAACTAATTATGTATTACTATATGAATATATAACTATGTAGGGATAATAAAGTTCCATAGCAATATAAATTATGATAAATTATATATTTATCACTTTCAAAATAATATATATTTTAAATTCATTATGAAATTTATATTTTTAAACATCTCATATTACAATTATCAATTATATTGACCTATATTTCTAATAGATTAACATATAAAAATTAGGAGAATTTGCAAAAATGATCTAAAATTTTATTTTAAATGCAAAAGTATACCAACTTCAATCAAATGCATAAGTATCACAAAAAACTAGTGAAATTAAAAACAATTCTTTATGACGAAATAAAAAATCAGTATGTATTTTTATAAATATAACTTCTAGAAGTATTTTGTGGTTTTGTAAGTCTTCTATGAGACTTACAAATAATTTATAAATTTTATAAAAATATTTTGGTGGAAAAAGTTGAACTCATGTAATTATAATTATTTAACATTATATAAATTAAGATCTAATAAAATTAAATTTTGTTCAACATAGACGAACAAATGTAGTTTTAATTATGTTATTCTTTGGTTTAGGGTTTGGTAACATGTATTATAGTATTGTATGCATTTTTAGGATTAGATTTTAGAATCTTAATTTTTTTTTTTGAAAAAATTAAATTTGATCTATATGTGTTTAGTTTGTGTATATATTACATTTTAAAGATTGATTTTAAGTTTAGTGAAGTGTTTGTTTCAATTTAGTTAGTTATTTGATTTTAGGATTTAACTTTATTAGAATTTTGTTTCCCTATAAAGAAAAATTACGCATTCTCTCTCTTCCTCTCACTCTAACAAAAATGTAATGTTTCTCACTCTAAAACTCTCCAACCTCTCTCTAATCTCTTTGAACTTGAAAACAACAAACTTTATATCAATTTTTCATTCTTTTTCTCATGTCTTTCTGACTGATTTATCTTATTTTTGTAGATTTTCATTACATGGTTATCACCTTCCACTCTTTTAAATGTAGATTATAAGTTTATCATATGTATTTTTGTATGTTCTATATGTTAGATTCTATAAAGTTGTAGATTCAAATTAATGTGATTGTTTTATTTATTATTTAAGCATACAAAAATTATTTTTAAGTTTTCTCCTTTTTAAAGCCATTTGAATATTTTCTTAAAACCATTTGAATGCTTTTGAATATGCATGTTTTTCAGATTTGAGTCAGGCTTTAGAAGACTTCTTGGAAGTCTACTAACTTATAATGCACTAGAATACTTCCCAAAAAATCTTCTCACATGTCTTCTCTTTCATAACAACTCTGAGCGTTTTGGTAAGTTTCTATGACTGATTTTTCTTCATTTGGTAGCCTCTTGTTACTTAAAGCTCTTACTTTTTTTTATCCAAACTATGTTCTAAATCTTTTATTTAGTTTCATATCTAGAAATGTCAAAGTGGAGGAGCTGTCAGAGCTGGAGGAAGAGGTCTTAGAGGTTGCTATGGAGGTGTCAAAGTGGAGGATGAGGTCTCATAAGTTGAATTTGATGGTGGAGTCAAAACAAATCTGAGCTTTTTTTGGTAAATTTCCATGTCTGAAATTTCTTTATCTGATAACCATTTTGTTGCTTAAAGCTGTTACTTTTTTTTTCATCTTGTAAACAGATCTGAGTGTGTTGAAGTTGATGAAAGTTTTAGATTTCAGGTTTTTGAAGATTTCATGGAAGACTTCTGGAATACTTCCATGAAGTCTTTCATTTTATGCATGCAAAGTCTTATGTGGTCTTCCTAATTAGGAAGACTCCAGAAGACTTCCTAGAATACTTCGAAAGACTTTGCATGCATAAAGTCTTCTTGGAAGGAAGTTTTCTAAGAAGACTTCAAAAACATGTGTATGTTATATTGTTTGGGTTGCGGCTTTTTGAGATGAGTGTCATTCTCACTTCTTAGACAAGCTATGCTCACAGCTTGCCCAAAGTGGTACAAAAAGATGATGTCAAGTGGAGTCCAATCTTATCTATGTAGAAGAATGATCTATAACTTCATGTATTATAGTTTTGTTCACGGTTTGTTTTATGATTTGTATGTGTACTCTTTTAGTTGTGGTTTTTTTTTGTAAATTTAAAGAGATGTCAATGAAAAGAATTTGGTAAACATGTTCATGTCTACAATATTATCTTTTGCAAAAGTACTTGACACTATTGAAGTTCTTGATATAACTTCAATAGCGTAACATAATAACACAAAAATTGAGCCAAATTTATTAAAACTAAGGGAGAAAATTTCTCAAGAAAACTTAGTCAATTCACAAAAGATCAACATTACATAAGTTACTTAATACTTTTAAAAGCTAGAAAACATATCTTGAAGTTACTTAAAACTCTTGAAAATACAAGTTTTACAAATCTAACATAGAAGACTTCCTCATAAGTCTTCTCTCAAAAGACTTCGTAAGAAGTCTTCTCTCATTAGCTAGAAACATTAATAAACATGAATGTTGATAACCTCCTAATTATTACTAGTTAAGTTATGAATTTAATTCAGAGACCCCAATATTAATTAATATACATGAAGTAATAAAAAGTATTAAAAATTTATTTTAATTTTAGAGAAAATGAAAATTTATTAAACATTGATTTTAGAAGAAGACTTCTCTCATAAGACTTTTAGGAAAAACTTCGAGAGAAGTTTACTCTGTAGCATACTTCTTAAAAAATCTGTCTTTGTAAATATTGGCTTACTTTTGTATTTGAAAAATTCTCGAAAATACCAGAGAAAACTTATCTCGGATAAACAAGTTAGTTTTGCAATTGACCAAAGTTTTAAAGATATTTGAGTTTTTCTTAGAAGACTTTCAAAGAAGCCTTCTTACATTCACATGAAGTATTCTCACTGTTGGTGGAAGTTTTCATAAGTTACTTTTACAATTGACCATATTTGATTTTTTCATAGAAGACTTATGTCAAAATCGTCCTTCAGAAGTCTTCTTCCATAACCAAATGTTTGACCAGAATCACAGAATCAAAATCTAGATAACTTCCTTGAATTTTTCTAATTAAAAGTAAATGTTTTAGTTTTAATTATCAATTGCAAAACTAACCTAGGCAGACTTCCATCGATAATGAGCAGATTTCCTCCGATAGTTGAGAAGACTTCTCTAACAGTCTTTTGTCAGAAGACTTCCTAGAAAATCTTCTATAGAAAGTCAAATTTCTGATATAATTGGGTCAATTACCAAACTAACATGTTTATCCGAGAAAAAATCAAGGGAAGTCTACTCATTTTATTTTGTTAACAAATAAAAGTTGGAAGACTTCTAGAGAAATCTTCTCTAACAATTATAAATAAAGTTAACTGCAAAACTAAACTATGCATTGACCATAAGACTTCCATAGAAGTTTTCTCGGTGGAGAAGACTTCTAGAGAAGTCTTCTTTGCGAAACAAATATGAAAGATAATCAAATATCATTCTTTGATTTAGTGAGGTTCATGTTTAGCTTATCTAAACACACATAATTTTTTAATAAAATTTATCTACTCATTCTTGACCAAGAATCATGAAATTGAGTAACTCTAATAAATTTATAAATTTTGAAAATGAAAAGTTGGAATTTTGGAATGAAACAAGAGAGAAAGTGAGAGGGAAATTGTTTGTGTGTGTAAAAACTAATAAAAAGAATATGAATATGTAGATGTTGATTTTAAGTACATTTAGAGGTTGAAATTTGTTGTTTATGGTGGCTAGTGTATTGATGACAATGACAATATTATAAATAAAAGAGGAAGATGAAGATGATTGAGTAAAGCATGCATTTTTCAAAAAATAATAATGGCATTTTTGTGAATAATTTAAACTTTTGGGATGAATAGAGTAAATAATTTTTTTTTTTTAAATCATGGGTTAGTTTTGCATTTTACTTTTGGTTTTGAGTCAATTTTACAAAAAACTCCATAAAATTACTTCCAAATCCTAGCCTAAAGACAAAGAACTTACATTTTTGGTAAGTTTTCCATTAAATTCCTTTCAAATACAACTACCACAAAATAAATCCACTAAAAATTGAATAAGACAAATATGCAATAGAATTGAGAAATCACCAAACTGACTAACACTACAATTTATAGGATTTAACAATAATTATTAAAAATACTTAATCTAATAACACAAGAATTCAAAATAATTAATAAAATCCATGCTCGAATAACACAATAATTTAATGGAAACTTTAGTTCATTCAAAATCAATTGAACCTCTAAATTTAATACCCACACCTTAGGTTAATGAAATCCTCAAGCTTTTTTTTTAAGAAAGTAACAAAAATGCGGGTGTCGTGGTAGCAAAGAGCGATCACACAATTCCGAACTGATTTCTTAGGTGGAGGTATTGGATTTAGAAATTCAAATGAATTTGAAAGAATTAGACTTTCTATTGAATTCATGTTTTATTCAATCATGAATGTTACCAATTCTTTGAAATTCTTGTTTTATTAGATTTAGCACTTTTTAATTCCATTAAATAATTTTGTTATTCAATTTTTGGTAGATTGTGTGGTAATTAGATTTGAATGAAACTTACTGGATAATTTCCTAAAAATTGTAATGAACCAATTCTTTGTTTTTAGGCTGAGATTTGAAGATGATTTTTATATTGTTTGTCAAAAGTATTTATCATTATAATATGAGAGATTTGAAAAAAATAATTTTTATTATAAATTGAAAATATGTTATTATCTGGAAAATGATTAATTTGTGTTCTAATAAAACTGTTTTATCCCCAAAATGGCTACATATTCACATAGTGATACATGATTAGTTCGACTATTACTATTGCACATTAGTCAAGTTTTTTAAAACAATTCATAAGTATTTTCCTCTAATTATATAAGATAAAAATGATCAAAGTTTGTGTTATTTTCATGTCAAATTTTTACAAAGTATTTTCTCTTCATGTAAAAAATTAGTTCACAAAATTTAGAAGAATACTTTCAAAGCTATTATTTATATTTTTTGTTGAATTCTTTTAAAATCAGTGGATTTCTTGAATCCATACCACCTTATTAATATCTCAGACAAGCTATATAATGTCCAAGGAATATTCCAATATTTTTTTTAATAATATATTAGGATTTATTAATAACTTTTTTTCTTCAAAATTTGCATGTAGAACTCATAGTAGGCTAGTCAAACTAAAAGAAGAGAAAAGATAAAACGACTAAACAATATTAAAAGCGCAAAGGTGCATAGAAATTTATATGAATTCAACGAGCACAAACCATACTCCTTACGTGGCTTTAGGGAACATCCTAGAATCCCGACGACGCTGATGAGCACGAACCCTAGTCTTCCGACGACACTGATATGCACCAACCTAACAGGACCAACAACACTCTAATGCATCATAGGTTTATCAAAACAAGATTTGTTGATTCTGCGAATACATGAATGCTGATTGGTTCTTGTTCTCATTGATATGTAAGAATATCTGATAACAAGCGGTAGAGATAAACTTTCAAAGGTCTAAAAATATTCAATAGTAAGCCATCTTTACAAAAGACATCAACGTAATATAAAGAGCCTAACTCGACATATAGCCGACTTGAACTAAGAATTATCTACTCCTAGTGAAAACCTAAAACTAAAAGATAATGACTACTCTTACGTACATTTAAAGGAAATAAACCAAACTCGGTTAAGTTATAAACCGAACAAGTAAACACATGATGATGTGTTGCATTAGGTCTCTCCGAGTGAAAAAGATCCGGCTCTGAATCGGGATCCTTGTTCTCACCATAAAACTTGGACAAGTAATTCACACTGAAAACATGTGTTGTCTTGATGTGATAGGGAAGCTCCATCTGATAAGCGTTGTTGATTATTCTCTCTTACACCTTAAGTGGGCCTATCTTGCGAGATCGAAACTTGTTGAACTCATGTAACGGTAGGAGATCTTTAGTCAGCACCACCCACACCAATTTTAATGACTCAAAGATCACTTTGCGGCGCTTAAGCTCAACACGAGCTTTGTGTTTCCGAGCGGCTTCCTCTAAATTATGAGATATACACTTACAAATGTCATGCAACGATGAAACAAACTCAGATGCACTCCCATGGATTCTAGTCGCATCTGATAATGGTGCTAGGTCCATTGAGCAATGGGCACCATACCAAGCACAACTTGAAATGGACTAAAACCCAAACCCTTGTTTGTTGTGTGATTATGAGCAAAATATGCGTGAAAAATAATGCTTCACACGAACAAATATTGCCACCCACCAGAGACAAAAGCATATTACCTAAAGATCAATTAACAACTTTTGTCTGCCTATTCATCCAGGAATGATATGTGTACTCATATCCAAACTTGTACGCATCATCTTCCGCAAAGAACACCAAAAGTGTCTTAGGAATCGAGTATTACGATTGGAAAGAAATGGAGATGAAAGTTCATGCAATCAATATATTCTTGAAGAATAAATGTGCCACCTTAACAAAATTTGTGGTACGTTTTCATGAAATAAAATGCACCATTTTGGAGAAGCGATCAACTACGACAAAGATGGAGTCTTTACATTTTGATTTCAAGGAAGACCCAACACAAAATCCATGCTGAAGTCTGTCCAAGAATGTGTTGGGATAGGAAGTGGTAAATATAAACCTGAATTTGACGTGTGTCCTTTTCCAACAGGCAAGTGTGACAATGCTCGACGTACCTTTCCACATCCTTGCAAATTTTTAGCCACTAATATGAAGATGTCATTAACTGCAAAGTCTGATCATGACCAACATTTCCATATTTATGGAGTTCATCAATGATACATAAACTTAAGATGCTAGTTGGGATACAAATCTGTGTACCTTGCGGATCCTAAAATTTACACTAAGTATTTGATAATGATTGTTTGTAAAATATAGGAAGAAAGAACTTATGGGTAACAATATCCGTAGAACAACAATGATATAATCAAACTCAAGTTGATGAAAAGGATAGTATATTAATATGAAAAGGGGTTTTAAGTGTTTTGTGTATAAGAACAATGCTAATCTAATGAAGAACTAGATCTAAAGCGAGGTCTAAGTGTTTGAGTGATGAGACTTCGAGCTTGATGTGTGTAAGTGTATATGAATGTCCTTTCTTTTGTGTTCTCTCCTTCCTTTTATAGTTCTTCAAGCTGTTTCAAACTTCCGATATCACCACCTTTTGATAAATTGACTGCAGAAATCTTGGGATCTCCCTTGCTAGGTCGAGATCGAGCTCGATGGTGAACTTCGAGCATGTTCTTTGTCTTTGGTCCGTGAGTTTGCATCAGGTTGTAAACCTTCCTGGGCCCCATGATTTCTAGGTTAGAGCCCACCCTTTTAGTGAAAACGTACAATCTAAGAAGGAAAATATTGTGGTCCATTATCTAGCAAACCCATCATCTTTATCGAGAAGACCTAAAAGCAAAACTGATGGTCCATGTTTGGCGGTTCTTACTTATAGACATATGTCATGATCGCTGGTTTTAATTTGATGTGTCATGATTGCATATCTTCTATCATGCGGTTGAGATTTAAAGAGAGTATATTTAAAATCTTGATAACTCCCCACGCCTGTTCGATTTTTGCAAGTTTGTAATCCTCCATTGTCATTACTTTTTTTTTATATACTGTCCTCTTTGCTCTTACTCTCTCTACTGAAAGTTAAAAGGAGCTTTTTCTTTCGACTCGTTTCTTAAATCGATGGTGAGGGAAATTTTTGGTCCCTATCTCGAATCTATCACCAAGAGAAAAGACCTTGATGAACTTTAAGACCTCTGTGGGGTAGAGTATGAGGTTAAAACTTTGCTTCGGCTTGACGAGGAGACTCTTGAGAATGTCAATCTCAAATACTGCTGGGTCTATATTACTTACTCCAAGGAATGCAGCCTCACACCCACAAACCGTCCTAGACATATGGTCAATCCACCGGCCAACAATCAAACAAGAACATGACCAATAGACCAACCAACACCCAGGGTTAGAGATGAAAGAGTCAACCGGCCAGCCAACAATCAAACAAGAACATGACTGACCGTCCAACCCAACACCATGGTCCGGAAGTGCCACGTGACGGGCTAGGGACAATCCGATCAGAGTCGCAGAACTTACTCCGCAACATAGACCAGTTCATCCACTAACTCGTCCCGCTAAATCAAGGCCTAAGGCTTTGCAACCCGTACCAAGAGTTAACGGTTCCGTTAGATCAAGGCCTAAGGCTTTTCAACCCGTACCAAGACCTAATGCTATGTTAGACCGGACTAGTTAAATATCAGAGTACTCATGATGCGCATGAAAAACAATTCCTTTATTAATTCAAGAAATATCCATACATTTATTTATTCAAGACCGGTTCCGGCCTAATGCCAAATTGAGTCAACTAAACAAAATCACAATACCGTTTACAAAAGGCATGAAAATCTTCTCCGGTGGTCCTAATGTCTAGCTCTAAGCTACTCCGATCATCCATAACTAAAGCTACCTGAAAAGGAACAATGGAGTTGGATGAGTAACCTAATGTTACTCAGTGAGCTGGCGGCCTCTACCCGCAACCTAGTTACTAACCCAGGCAACCCAAAATAACAATCAATCTAACCCTAACATGCAAACTAAGCTAAGGCTAAACAATCAATCACAACTTATTATCTAAACAAACCGTTACTAAGTTAGATCCGACCTCCTACCGATATCTAACTTCAAGTAACGGGACCCTGCATGAAAACAAGTCAACAACTAATCGACAATAATCATTCACACACACAATCACAATCACAATAACCAGGAAATGATAAATAATAACTATGACTCAAGACTAACACGTAACACCGTATATCGGTGTTACTACTTACTCTAGGGTTCATAACCCTTTACGACACTCTAACACACACTATAACCTGGGCCCTGGTGACTTCGTGTTCCTCCTCACTATCGGCAATATCCTATCTCTCTACCACAAAGGCCAGAAGAAGGAACTTTTAACCGACCGCGGCCCACAGTCCATTGGGTCACCGCACGACAACCCACAGTCCTTCGGGTCATTGCCACATTACGCCATCGTGTAATACTCAGCCATAGGCCATGACCCCGTCTCTCTGAGTCATCCCGAATAAGGGGTTTCCTTGAACCCGCCGGGTACGAGGCTGAGGAAACACTAATCACCCCTAAACAAGCCTAGTATGGACGGGTTACGCACATACTGTCGGCAAAAAACACAACACACTATCATAACAACATTTAAGAATCTACGATACTAACCACTAATACGAGTAGTATGGCCAATATGGCTTAGGACCACAAATACTACTATCTAATAAACTAGACAACAATATCATAACAACACAACCAGTTAGTCACTCCCTTACCAAGAGATGACTAACCTCAATCAACAAAATTAATTAAACAAGCAAGCATTTAATTAATCTAACAAACAATTTACTTAATCAAACCGTTACCTCACAATTGTCTTTAAAGATAACGGGAACCTGCACTCAAGCATATCAACACGCAAGAATAGAAAACATAATGCACCCTAGTCCTAGTCAGGTTATTAACTCAGTCTTAATTCCTTTTCATCTCAGCTTAACCCATGCTAAACTGAGTCCGGTTTAATAAATAACCCTAAGGACTCTATCATGCAATAACATGAGAATACTACTCTATATGCAACTCGATCTATATCCTAAGTTCCAAGTGGAACTCAAGAAAACCATAAAACTATCCTAATTTCCAAGTGGAATTCAAACAAACAACTCACAAAACTACCCTAAATTCCAAGTGGAATTCACACAAGACCAACTCACAGTGTTCTATGCCGATAAGCAGCTGGTTGATCGGAGAGGACTTAGCCAAAACCCAATGGACGACTTGAGTGGACTGGACTAGAATGATCTTGACTTGGATAGAACCTCCCCTTATACTGGTCTGGACAGAACTCAACTCGAGCAGAACCTTCTTTAGCTTTTGGACGATTCTCAGACTTCTCAGAAGAGCTTCAGAACTTCGACTGATCTGAACCCATAGAATTGAACTAACCTTGGACAGCACCTCCACTTGATCATCAAAGAATATGAGAGGATTGGTCGGATTGATTTGGGCAGATCTTCCGTATAACGATCACAGAAATTCTTCGATTGGACAAAACTCGACTTCTCGCTGAAATATCGGTCTTCAGAAAAGACCATACTCTTAAAATGATTTCTTTCTTTCTCTCTCTCTCTAGCCACATTTTGCAAGTGTCTTTGTTGTGGGATGGATGAGTAAAAATGAAGGGAGGCATGGGGTATTTATAAAAATCATCGACCAATCATATCAAACCACACCGGCGCCTGTGTGTTAGCCCGCATGCTTCCGGTCGCATTGTAATAACCCTCATGAACCAATGAATTTTTGGTCGAGAAAAATTCCGCTAGACCAGTTTGGAGTTAGTCTGATCAGAATTAAAATAAAAACCGACCCGGTGAATTAATGTCTCGATGAGACTGTCGTGTGGTCGAAAGACCTTCCCTTGATAGATCTGGTTGAAATTTAATTATTATGGTCGAGTTATGTTCAAGCTGGACGAGTATATCTGAAAGCAAGACAAGAACCAAAGGACGAGAAATAATTATTCAAAACTGTTTGGAAATATCGACAAGCTTCATAAAGTGCTGACCCATCTTATGCCTTGCACCAGCCTGCTTGTTTACTTATCAAGTCATATGTCATGCACCTTCCTGCTTGTTTGCTTCTGTAGTAATTGACACATGAAAGTCACAAGCTACTTGCTTCAGATGCTTGCAGCTTTCTTCATGGGAAGGAAAAGTTCAGCTGCTTGGTGTGCTGAAGCATCTCTCCAGCTGTCAAGTCTCAGCCTTGCTTTGTGCTGAGTGAAACCCACCTCTAAAGCAACCTCTCAGTCATTTAAATCTATTCTTCACCATCCTGGTCGTCCATAACCACAAGAAAATCAGAGAGAAACTTTCAGAAAAATCAGAGAGAGAGAAGAGAAAATCTAGACAGAAAAATGAGAGAAAAATTCAGAGAAATTCTGAAGATAGATCTGAGCATGGACGACCCTTCCTAACTCTCATGTGCCTTGAGTCAGTGACTGTGGTGAGTGGAAAAAAA